>JAOTON010001018.1:0-445000 GCA_034440635.1 Lepas anatifera
TTTTGGAGCAGTAGGGCCCATGTTATTTTATCTGTACTAAAATAGATGGTCTCTTGGGCACTTACGTATGTGTTCATACATACATATACGCAAACATGTGTGAGCGTCACGGGCAATACATGTTTCATAAGAAGCATGATATTTAAGCGCAGCTTCGTGTATTAACAATAAGAAAATCAGAGAGTCATCCATACATATTCTTATAAATTACTCATCTTTTATGTTCGTTATTCCATTATTTGTGATTTATTTTGTTCAAAACCAAAATCGTTTCAATAGTTTTTTTACTAAAGTTTTATATATACGGGACTTTCAAGCTGCGGCTGCTGCACTCTCAGGAAATTTGATTATTTGCCAACAATTTTGACCAAAGCCTCTACTCTCAAGGGAGTCACAGAGTTAGCCCTTTATCGATGCATGATATTTCATACCTTAATCCACAATAAATAATATCAAAGTTCAATGAATGGCAAACGCTATATTAGTGAAACTCGGGACAATGTAAGTAATAAATAAGAAAAAGGAATAATTTTTCACGCATGCATTCTGCTGTGAGATCATTGTAATGACTCTTCTTATTTGTTAGATTTAGACCCTGTGAGACGCAGAATTTTGGTCTACAAGCTAGGACCATTTTTGGTTCTTAATTGCTCTCATCGGTCTCCAGTTCTTTTTGACCTCCGATCTTTCCTTCACTGCGAACCAGAACCATTATAGAAACACATAACACATAAGTTCCCGCTAAGAAAAGCAGGAGTTTCCTTTTAGCCGTCGAGAAGTGTCTTTGCAGCCCTCACAGTCCGCTTTCCCCTTGGATTCTCATTAAAACATTGAAAAAATGCACAAATGTGGGGCATGACATCTTAAAATATTTATTAGATTACTGACCAAGTAAGCTTCTGCTAGGATTTTTACATCCATTAGAATTCTGGGAACTGATAATGGTCAATCGTACGTACATTGATTGTCATAATTAGCTATAATTACTGGCACACAAAGTCAAACTTTGACATAAACGTTAAAATTGGATACAATCTTCGGGAAAGCCCGAAACCAAAATTATCCATTCTAATAGCCGAATTCAATTCCCACAAATACTCAGATCGTGCAAAAAAGAAAACACCAAATTTTTCTCCGCGCACCGTAGCCACCTGAATCACAATCACAAATTAGCACTGCGCCGGCGGCGGCTGGACCGGCCCGCTGACTGAGACACAGCTGGGCACACAGCTGGAGCTGACCGCTTCTCCGGAAAGGTGGCGCCCTACTGCCGCACTGCAGTTGCTTCACATTCGCAGGCGGCGCCCGGCCGGTCGTGTACCATGCTAATGAAATGGTGGCCGTCCGTGTGTCGACACTGCTTGAGGTGCACTCCCATAGCTCAAGCCGGAAGCTCGCCAAACGGAAGCGTCGGGCCACACGACAGCCCGGGCACCGCTGCGGAACAAGCTCAAGACACGAGAGGCCATCACATTTGGGGTGATGTGATGATAACTTATTTATGAACAGCTGTGGTGAGAATTCACGCGCTCAGATGCAGCTTCTCGAAGAGCGCGTTCAAGGAATGGTATACGCTCGTGCTATTTCGTTTCGTTTTTAGTCTCCTGGATAAAAAGTTTGCGCCATATAGCTATTTTACGGAACGAGGCCTTAACTGTTCTTTATTCGGCTCACAAAAAGTAACAAAAGTTCACCATCTTGTAGCCATGACATGTATTTAGCGCGCACGCACACACACACACACACACATAAGTATGGTTAAAACGCACAACAGGAGATCAGCGTTTAAGTCCAGCGGCAGGCGCCGCACGAAACTCGTTAGATCAAACATGAGCACAGGCCGAGTAAAGTAACAAAGGGAAAGTGACGGGAAGAAGGTAAAGGAAGTTTCATCTGTGCTCCATGACCGTGGAAAATCGCCAGATGTGGAGAAACCAACTATTTGATACTCGCCTCAGTGGGCCTCCGATACACCTTCGCTCCAGTGCAGTGGTGGAAGGTGGGAGGGGTTCAAACGCCCCTGCAATCTTTTCCCATATGCAGGATAACAAAAAGAGCGGCCGGTGGTAGATATCCCGTGAGAAATAATAAATAATCCATATAGGTCACTTTTCAGCTCAAGTCAATATTCAGGTCACCACAGGTAAAAAAAACGTGACAGACTGGAAAATTGATTTTAGTGTTAGCGTCTGATTGAGTTGAGTTAGAGTCAATTCTTGGGCGCCATGTTCTTCTACTTGCAGAAAATCCAATGATGTATGACATGTCTCCATTTTCAACGGGAATGTCACGACCCACACCTGACCCTAGGTCATCGATATAGAAATATCAATACCAGAACTTGTGGTACTCGGTCAGCCTATCACTTAATACCAATATTAGAGCAATATATTATGAAATATTTCTGGAAGTGAGGTCACTTGACCTGGCCTGGTGACTTGACCTCAAATGATTCAAACTTAAAATTTCTGGAAAAGTTGTAGAATCGATCAGGATTAGAATGTACGAGTACAGCGACGCTTCGCGTCACCGTTTTCTCGCACCGTTGGAAAAGCCCGAGGAGTTTTTCAAACACACCCCTCCCCTTGTCACCGAGGCGAGGGTTAATATTATAAAGCACCGAATATTGATAACTGGAAACACAGGGCGAAAGGCTCTGAACTTGGACACCCAACCTTCGGAAATTGCGACCAATAATTATGTCTATGCATATTTTCATCTACATGATGTTCATCGGACTGAAAGTGTGGCACATTTTCAAAGTTCTCGATACCGGTTAAATGACTTTGGGCCGATCATCCTGTTCTTCGGATTCGCATTACGTCAACGAATATCTGGCAAATCCTAATGCTATTTCCAAGTACAGGCTGTCACCGGTCAATGGTTCTTGTGCGGAAGGAAACGAGGAGTCTAGATTCGAAAAGTTGTTAGTCTTAACTTGGAAAGCTTACTGCCAGCTTCAGTTTGACGTTTGAACGACGCAGTACACTTATGAACGAAGCAATAAATGAACGTTAAATGTTTTGTATCAATGACTTATTATGGTTATACTCAACTCTTTTTCCTGTGATCTATCTCTACCAAAAACCTAATCCAAACAGCTCTTACCTCGTCAGATCTCGAAGAATGTGATCAAAAAGTCCATGGTCTTTATCCAAATGTAGATATCGCTCTAAAATAAGCGCTAAGTTGGTGATCTTAACATGTAGTACTGAAAGGTAAACCGATCTGGTGAACATTAGCTGTCACCTTCATATTAACCCAAACATATCAACCCTCCCTGCGCGCATGTCTGCGATCCATCTTGGACAATGACAATGCACAGAGAATGCTGCGAGGTCTCGGGGAAACGCAAAGTCCTGAAGTGCAGGGTCAGCGCTTTGTTCGAAAATTTCATACATACAATCGAATTGCTGTTACTTATCAGTTTCATTCAAATACGACACCTGTGTGCACAGATATAAAGTTTTCACAAATGAGACGATGGGATCGTGACGGAGGAGCTGGGGCAGGCCACTTATGCGTGTCAATTTGTAAAAGAGAGATTTCGCGGTCGTTGTGCCCCTGCTCGGTAACACCAAGTACTATATAGGGACATATAAGTAATGATAAATTCACCTACACGACTTATCTTTATGAGTTTTAAAGAAACCGCACATTTTCTGAGCGTGGGAATCCTTACGACAGTGCCCAACTCCATCTTTTGAATTGCTTGTTAACAAGAACAGTTTTGGCTTGTATCAAGTTCTTACTATTTTCCGCCAGCACTGTGCACCTATTTTATTTTTTTTTTCAAAAAAACAAACTACAAGAGGACATAATTGGGATACACAGAACACGAGCCAGCTCTGTTGTAAACAACGTTGTCTGTAGTGATATTATTTCTTCATATTGAGTTTCACGGCCTTTGCTGCGACAATATTATGGTAACTCAATGATCTAGAATTCTCGGAGAGCTCTAGACAAGACTTGCGGCTTGGTGAGCAGCTGTTAATTTGGGGTCCAGTCAGCAGCGGTAATGATGCTGCATGCTGAGAATGGTATCTTCCATGTGTGCATATTGTACCTGAAGGACTGTTTTCTCTTGGGACGATGTGACCCCACTCGTTGTTGGAGGTCACGTCTCTGCGCTCCGATTGGCTGTCTGGGAGCGGACTGACGTCGACCGCTGCCTGACCCGAGCTGGGGTTGCCGTTGAGACGGTATAGTCCAAACGTATACATCGTGGTGTTATACCCCTAGTACGGAATTCGGACCACGAATATTGGCTGCGATTGGACCGCATTCGAAGTTACAATACTGCTAAGGCAGGTCACTTGCGCTGCCTAAGTGCAAGCATGCATATTGAAGCATTATGTAATATTGAAGTGCTGTAAATATACACCAGGCGAGTAAAAATAATTTTCACAGAAAATTGCCTGATCAGAATTAAATCGAAGGAGTCACTTCTTCATCTTCCTTTATCTTGCTTTTTTTTTTTTTTTTTTATATATATATTCTAACAACAAACCTGAGCGCTGGGTTTGAATCTCAAGTACGACGCATAGCGTCTAGCTTAACCCGCGCACCACCGGGGTCCGGCACCACTTTCGCCCGCCGGGGGCCATCGATGCCCCCTCCAACTCCGAAAAGGTGAGGGTTAGCTCAAGCCTGCAAAGTGCATTGGAAAGCTCGTGTGAATTCAGCATTATTTTACGTTGCATTTTCAAGCACTCAGGCCAATGTTTTTACCTCCAGAGCTCACGTTGGGTCACGATAGGCCATTTCCACTGAAATATGCAATGCTTAAGAAACCTGGGCATAGCTCTCATGCCATTAAAGCTATTACAGTCTGGTAAAGTAAATTTGATAGGACAAATCCAGGACTTTCTCTGCTATGCGAAGCACAATGGCCTCCCGCCAGTGTTTGATCTCTACAAGAGCACCTCTTGACCTAACATGTTCTGTAGTGGAGCAGATAACCGCAAAAAAACATGAGAATCGTTCACTTCTGGATACAAGCACCAAAATTGGCACCCATACTTTTTAAGGACTGCTTGTTTCAGAAAACCCGTTAGCCACCTGAAATTCCAAGATGGCGGCCATTTTTCAAGATGGCCGCCATTAGCACGCGCAGTAGAGGGGGTTCTTAAGTACCTCCACCTATTTTTCCACGTTGGCCAGAGAACCGTTCGCCGTTGGAAAAAGATGCTTGGCCAAATGTGAGAAAATTGATGAACGCGTCGTCTGGTGAAGGTTTTTTGAGAATCGATAAATAATATTTTTACTTATAGGCTTTCAAAGTCCACCCAATATTTTGAGACCGTCGCAGTCGCGCGGTCGCACCAGTTCGCATGCTTTGTAGACCGAGTGGCGACGTCATAGCGTCAAATAATCAGGTTATATATCAAGGTTGACCCATATGAAGGTCAAGGTCAAAGGTCACGGATCAAGGTCATTGACCCCAGTAATCTGGTCAGATGGAATTGTTCAGTATGACGTATATGTCATACTAACTTGTAATGTATAACATACATGTTATGCCATAACTTCATAGCTTAGGTTACTCAAGGTCAAGGTCACATGCAGGGGCACAGCCAGGGGGACACAGGGGCACGTGACCCCCCCTATCGGTGCCGGAGTGCCCTTTGATCGCTAGACGGTGTACCCTGTGTGGGCCATGCCGCTCGAAATTTAGTGCCCGTCGGCGCTGAGCCTAGATGCAACTGGACTGCATTTAACAATTAAAACTATTTTTTGACAATTTAGTGCTTTTCTTGGGGCCCCTTGAGCTAGTAAGTCTGAGTAAGTCTGATGACCCAGAACGTGCCTGGTGCCCTATTAGCTATTTTAGTGCCCCTTGAGCTGATCTCATGCCTCCCGGAGTTTACCTACTGTCCCCTGTGCCAATATGGTGCGACTTGATCAGATCTGGTGCTCCCTGAGCTGGTCTGGTGCACCCGTAGCTGATCTTGTGTTCCCTGAGCTGATCTATGCCCCTGCTCTGGTATGGGGGCTAGGAGCTGATCTGGGCTCCCGGGCTGATTGATCTGGTGCCCCCTGAGCAGTTATGTTACCCCCTGAGCTAAACTAATGCCCCCTGAGTCAATCGCGCGCATTCTGAGCCATCATTGTGCCTCCTGAGCCTATCTCATGCCCTCTGAGCTAGTCTCGTGCCCCCTGAGCTAGTTTGGTGCCCCCTGAGCCAGTTTTATACCCTTTAAGCTGATCTGGGTCCCTTGAGTTGATTAATTAATTTCCTCAGCAGCTCTGGGGCCCTGAGCTGAGCTGGGCCTACTGAGGCTGATGAGGGCCCCTGAGCTGGTGTGGGGCTCCTGAGCTGATTAAATGCCTCCTGACTTGATCTGGTATCCCCGAGCTGATCTGGGCCCCGAGCTGGTCGAAGACCACTGATCTGATTCCTTGTCCCCGAAGCTCATCTGGTGCCCTATGGGCCGATCTCGTGTTCCCTGAGCAGCGCTGGGCTCCTGAACTCATTGGACCCCGAAGTGGTGAGGGATCCCTGAGGTAATTTAGTGCCTCTGTCTTGATCTTGCCCCGTGACCTGACTTGAGGCCATTTAACTGATCTGGGACCCAAAAGCAGATCTAGGTTCTGGGGTGCCCTGAGCCGGTATGGGTCCTGGGGGTACCCTGAGCTGGTCTGGGCACTAAGCTTGTGAGAGCCCCTTAAGTTGGCCTGAGGCCCCCTGAGGTGATCTGGCGCTTTAAATTGTTCTAGGGCTCCTTGAGCTGGTTCAAAGCCCTATGAGTCTCTCTGGGGTCCATTGAGCTAGTCTGATGACCCCATTTCTGGGGCTAACTCCCATCAATTCTGGGGATCACTGAGCTAGTCTAGTCCCTGGGGACACAACTAGGGGGGTGGGGGGGGCAGCTGCTTTGGAGGGCTCTGATCCACACTAGGGGCCCCTGAGCTTGTCTTGAATAGATGGGGAATAAGAACACAACAAAAACTCTCCTTGTAAAATGGGGGCCCTCATCAGCCTCAGTATGCCCAGCTCAGCTCAGGGCCCCAGAGCTGCTGAGGAAGTTAATTAATCAACTCAGAAGGCCCAGATCAGCTTAAAGGGTATCAAATTGGCTCAGGGGGCACCAAACTAGCTCAGAGGGCACGAGATTAGCTCAGGAAGCATGAGATAGGCTCAGGAGGCACAATGATGGCTCCGAATGCGCGAGATCGACTCAGTGGGCATTAGTTTAGCTCAGGGGGCAACATAAATGCTCAGTGGGCACCAGATAAATCAGCCCGGAAGCCCAGATCAGCTCCTAGCCCCCATACCAGAGCAGGGGCATAGATCAGCTCAGGGAACACAAGATTAGCTACGGGTGCACCAGAGCAGCTCAGGGAGCACCAGATCTGATCAAGTGGCACCATATTGGCTCAGGGGACAGTAGGTAAACTCCGGGAGGCATGAGATTAGCTCAAGGGGCACTAAAACAGCTAATAGGGCACCAGGCACGCTCGGGGCCATCAGATTTACTCAGACTTACAAGCTCAAGGGGCCAAAACCAGCTCAGTGGGCACCAGATGGGCTCAACGGGCACCATATTAGCTCAACCCGTACGATTATTGGCGACGATGAGGCATTAGCTGGAAACGAATTACGTGCCGATACACTTCCCGGGTGCTTTGGAAGACGAAAAATGCCCTAGCAGACCAAGAAAGGCACTAAATTGTCAAAAATAGTTTTAATTGTTAAATGCAGTCCAGTTGCATCTAAGTACAGCGCCGACGGGCACTAAATTTCGAGCGGCATGGCCCACACTGGGTACACCGTCTAGCGATCAAAGGGCACTCCGGCACCGATAGGGGGGCACGTGCTCCTGTGCCCCCTGGCTGTGCCCCTGTCTGTGACCTTGACCTTGAGTGGTATTAACTATGAAGTCATAACATAATATGTATGTTATACATTACATGTTAGTATGACGTATACGTCATACTGAATAATGCCATCTGACCAGATTACTGGGGTCAATGACCTTGGCCCGTGACCTTTGACCTTGACCTTCATATGGGTCGACCTTGATATATGACCTGATTATTTGACGCTATGACGTCGCCACTCGGTCTACAAAGCACGCGAACTGGTGCGACCGCGCGACTGCGACGGTCTCAAAATATGGGGTGGACTTTGAAAGCCTATAAGTAAAAATATTATTTATCGATTCTCAAAAAACCTTCACCAGACGACGCGTTCATCAATTTTCTCACATTTGGCCAAGCATCTTTTTCCAACGGCGAACGGTTCTCTGGCCAACGCGGAAAAATAGGTGGAGGTACTTAACAACCCCCTACTGCGCGTGCTAATGGCGGCCATCTTGAAAACTGGCTGCCATCTTGGAATTTCAGGTGGCTAACGGATTTTCTGAAACGAGTAGTCCTTAAAGAGTATGGGGGCCAATTTTGGTGCTTGTATCCGGATTTGAACGATTTTTACAGTTATCTGCTCCACTACTGAGGTCATGAGAGGTCAGAAAAATGACCTTGCTGTATATAAAATGAAAGCCAGTGACGAGACATTCGCAATGACTTTTAATTCAGCGCTTTAGCTTGATTAGGTCAAAATATATCGTCAAAATACTGTGTTTAACCCCTGGCGACCTGTGATGACCTCCAATAGGTTAAAGGGAAAATATCAGAAATAAAGGGAATCCATCAGAGGGTGGCTAAGAATATTTTTCCGGGAAATCTGAGCATTTGCAATGATTGTTCTTACTTTTAGATCATAAGACAGCTTTTTCCCATGCTTATTATATGGGAAACGTCACCTCCTGACCTGACCTCCAGTCACCAAATCGAAAAACCCTGGATATAAATTTTGTAGACCATGGAAGGATCATCAAGCGTAGAAAGTTTCAAATTTAGCGGTTTAGAAATGTAGCTATGGTAGCGCTCAAAAGTTGAAAAGAGATGTCCTCGTTTGACTTCGCCTGGTGACCTGACCAAATGTGGCCTGGGGTAAAAACCTTCAGGTATGGTGGGAGAATGATATGGTAAGAGAAAGATCCCTCAACCGTGGTGCTGCACTTCGTCGTTTTCTGCTATTCGGAAACAAGCTTAGGGTACCATTGATAGCCCCCGGTGGGGCAAGGTTTAATGTAAAATATTCTAAGTAATGGCATAAGCTAGGTATTTTTCACTCTATCTTCACAGGTTGAAGATTTGGCTTGGATTTATGGATATGTTTATGTTTGTGTGTTTGAGTCTGATCGTCATTTGTCTGATAAGTGTTTCTCTTGCAAAGTATAAATTGGAAAGCTTTTGATATCGTTCAGTTGATAAGTTGCTCAGCACTGGGCCTGAATAGGACAACTAAGACTCCACCCTTGGCAGGAGGTTTTCAAAATAGGGTGTCTGGCTTACAAGATAGTGTGTAACAGAAGGTCAAGATATGGTGTCACTTCGAGCATTTCAATTGTTTATTGATGATGATACAAGTTTTTTTAGCACTTAGTATGTGAGCTGTTTAGGTTTTGTAAAGAAAGGCAAGAAGACTTGCGTACCTTCTATACATCTAATCTGCGACCGAGTTATTAAGTGCAAAGGTGCATAACTGATTTGTTTTGGCATCACGTAATCAGTACCTGTGAAGATTTTCAATATTCCTCACAACAAACCCTGTCACAGCCAGCACAATCAACTTCTATCAAAGTCTGAGAGTGCCGTCAGCCGGGGTTTGCTCACTGGAGGCGAAGCAAATGGGACTTTTCGCGGCCACGGCGTAGGTAACAATAGCTGACAAAAACAGATGGTGAACCGGGGATGGCTCAAAAAGTCTGGATGATTCTGGGAATAGCTGCCACATTTAAGAGGGCGGAGAATTGGAGTGAGATGAGGGGTTATAAGGTGTGTTCTTTCCATAGAAGAGGATTTTTTTGTAGTTTTTAAACTTTCATAACTTTGCGTGGAGGAAAACTTAGAGCCGAAGAGGATAAAAAGCAAGCATTCCTCCAGGTATGGTAGAATGATCTCTGATCACCGTTACTACGCGCACGAAATACATAAAATTAACTGTTTTAAAACAGAGAATACATTACAAAATTGATAGATGAGAACTCTTTGACGAGTGTTACCTTATGAACTAACTTTCCATAAAGGGGAACCACTTGCTGGTCGGTCAAAACGACAAATACGAAGCAGGAAAAACTGGCATCGCCAAAAACGTCACGGACCGACGTCGAAAATGCAGCTGCGTCGAATGCCCTGTAGTTTTGGTAAAAGAAGTCGGCTACTTAAAGGGTGCAGTCGCGCAGTGGTGCTGTCGTCTTCTGCTTGTGTGAGGCAGAAACGCAGCTCGGTAGCGTGATAAAATCACCATAACTTAGCAATATCACCTTTAAATCTCAGAATAATTCAACATTTATGGCTAAAGGGTATACAATATAAGCTTGTTTGCCTTTTCAGAACTATCTTAGGTCTACATTTTGGGTCATTAGTTCTATAGCGGCATGACAAACATGTATTATCAACGGCTTCTAAAATAAATATAAATGCAGAAGTTTTTCATTAAATTCAAGTCTCTAGAGATACGAGCTCTTTCTATTAAGCCCTGCTTCTAAAATTATTCAAGTTGAGGGCATTTTAATGAACTTGACTACAAAAATAAGGCTTAAGAAGTATCGAATGCATCACCACTTGAAATTTTCAAACTTGAAACGCGTCGACTGGGTTCTGATGGGCGATTTCCCTGCCCTATCAACCATTCAGTTGTAGATATTCATTTTTTTGCAGATACACCGGATTGGAAAGAGGAGCGTAAGGTGCCTTTCAGACCACTCACTTACACTCAGATTTGGATGTGATTGCATTTTTTTGGATATTGATTCGAACCAAATCAACTGTCATAACACGCAAAGTTCGGAGATTTTGACTCAGTTCTATTTTTCGTTTCACCGCGGGAAGAGTGAGACTGGTGAGACAGCTGGTGGCAGCCGTATCTTATCGCCTGGAATTGCCTCTTCAAAGTTGAGCGTATGCAGATAATGCTAATCTTAATCAGTTAGACTTGAGTTAACAATTGAAAGGCTTTCTATTAGATGTTTCAGAAGAGTTTCTACCTCTCAGGACATGCCGAAAACACTTTTTGCCACGTCGTTCACTCTCTTTCAAGAGTCAACCCAGCTGAGTTTGATATTAATGCCAAAGCAGAATTTGTCTATTTACTTTTCCATTCTTTTTATTCGTTGTATCTTGCTTTTCACCCATGGGGTTTCTACAGAGTCAGTAAAAATATGATCGAGGGAAAGTTAAACAAGGCAAATCAAATCTACAAAATAGGCTGACAGCAGGAATAGGCTGCACTGCCACATAATAGGCTGCAATAGCCACTTAACACCCGCCCTGGAGTGTATTTGGAGGTCCCCACCTATTTTTCAGAGGTGGCCAACAAAACTTTTTGTAGCCGGAAAACGCTACCTAACTACATTTTAGAAAATTCATGACTGAACCGATTATTGAAAAATTGAAAATCGGTTAATAATTTGTTGACTTATAGGTTTCCAAGGTCAGACATGTACTTGAGATCGCCACAATCGCGCAGTCTCACCAGCTCGCCTTTGTGAACAGAGGGGCGATGTAAAAAACCCATAGAATCGACATGATTTGTCTGGGTCACCTTACATGAAGTTCAGGTCAAGTTCATAGGCCACGAATAAAGGTAATGCCAGCGTTTTCCAGGTCATTGACTCCAGTGCTTCCGGTCAGATGGCGCTAATTAGCATTACGTATGTTATGCTACCACGTCATAGTTAAGAATACTCAATGTCAAGGCCATAGTCAAAGGTCGGGGTCAAAAGATATAGCTTATGTTCACGCCTTATTTACCCTCTAACGGCTAATATAGTATTAGTTATAGTATACATTATAGGGAACATAGAGTATTTTGATATCATAGGTGAATGACCTTGACCCAGACATTTCAGGAAATATTGTTGGGACCTTCTTTCCAGTAGCGGATCCAGGAGAACATGGGGGGGGTAGGGGCTGGAGCCTCCCCTGCCATTGCCTTGCAACAACCTTCGGATACGCATTAACTATAGGCACTTTGACACTGGGAAGGGGCTTGAGCCCTCTAGCAGGGGAGGAATAAATGTCAAAACTGTCGCCAACCAGAATTCATATGAGCAAAACTGTCGCACCAAGGAAAAGTTGCATGCTGGTACAACACAACTTACAAAGCTTGGAAATTCGGTTGTAGATCTGCCTAACACTCCAGTTAAGCCAGTTCCTTAGATGTTATAATCACTAAGACTGATATTTTGTTATATTTGTTACATATATGGTTTACTGACATTTGGAAATATGGTTTAGGCACATTTTTAAGAAGCAGGTTTTTGAATTTCAAACAACTATTTTAAGGAAAATTTATACAAATATTTAAAGGAAATTTAACCACTGGTTTTATTACCCAAGTAAAGCTTCTCAAAATTGTACGAGTACAGCTAAACCAGGACAGGGGTGCCCATTTTATTTTGTGATGGCCTGTTGGTTTCTTTTTTCGAAGGGAAGATCACACCTTGTAATAATTCAAAATTGTAGTGCTTCTGGGGACAATCCATGGTGAAAATAGTGAATTTGGCCCATTTTAAACTGATGACTGATATTTCAATAAAAACAATTGTCAGGGTTCAACTATGCATCAAATGCCAGTATTATGTGGCATTAATAGAACTGTATTTTGTTATTTTTGTTTGAGTTCTTTTCTCTGTTAGTAATGAAACGTATCCAAATTATTGTGTATGAAATTGGCCCATGAGTTGGCAATGCCGTTTACCTGTTTGATTTAAGCCAATAATGAATATGGATGCAACAAATGTTTTTAGCTAAAACAGGTTACCATTAGGACCAAGCAACATATATAATTTCTTCTCTTTTTGATATATTGGAACATTTTTGAGTTTAAACACAGTCAATAGGCAGGTTGCACAGTCAATAATCAGGCTATACATACCCATGTGCAATAAAGTACCAATGGTATGTTTAGCATATTGGTTTTAAGATGAAAAAAACAAAATTGCTCCCTGTATATAGGCGGCGTATAAGCTGGGGCGCCATCGGGGCCATGAGGATGGCTTTTTGTACGGAAAAAACCTTGTGGGGACGCGATACCTGCTACTGAAGGGGTGGGAGTGGGAGGGGCGTTTGGGTGGCGCCATCGATATTTGGGGTCGTGACCATTTTAGACGGAGGCGGGGGTTTTGGGAGTGTGTGGGGGGGTTGTCGTGCCCGCTTGCCTCCTTTATCTACCTGTGTATCGTTTTTAGCATCGTAAAGACCGGCTCCCTGGAAGCTTTCTTGTTTTCTCGGCGGCTGCTGGGCTCGATTTGTTAGACGTAATCTGTCGCACTGATATTTTACTGCAGTTCGTCGCAATCCCTGGTTGGCGAGTTGGCGGGTTTTTACCCGCCCTCTAGCCTCCCTGGTATCCGCTACTGCCGCTCTCTGTGAGCTTGCCCCTCGTTCAGTAATTCCAGATACTTTCCCGCGCCATCACAGCATTTCCCAAAAGACGATAACGCGGCAAAGATTGGACATTTATGACCTTGTTTTACCTTAAAAAAATTACACAGGTAAATGAATGTTGGCTATGATGTTGAACACCACCTCCCCCTCCCTCCCCTCACACATACACACACCCCAAATAAACGTTTTCGAAGTCTGTTGTTATCTCAGATGTTGTATATCTTAGATCTTTGTTATCAGGTGGCATACCACTCAGCCCCCCCTTCCAGTGCCTGTTAGTGTCAGACCCTCTCCATTGCAGGTGTTAAGGTGAACAGAGCAGGTCTGCCTGAAATCACTTTTTACCGGGTCCAGGATTGAGCTATCTAGCCAAGTATTCCCCGTCACGTCCGGCCTCCCAAACATGAAGACTGATTGCTTCCGGTGGTGGGGACAGGGATTCATTTCCAATTAGCATCCCATAGACTGGGGCCGCGCTGTCCAATCAGGGACAGCTGCAGTCTGCAGGCATGATGATATTTCTCGTAACCATTGATAGATCTGCCGATTCATAGACTCATTCGTCGGATTGTGGATTCATCTATGAGAATATCCAAACCACATGTTTCTCTTATACATGCACATTTTAAATGAATTCGTTATGTTTCGTAGGATTCAAGGCTTAACCTGCGCTCGGGAGCAATTCAAATCCTAACCCCAAATAAAGAATAGAGGGGTTTTCTTAGAAGAAATCCGGACCCCTTGTCACTGGTCATGCCTTATGTTTCCGTTTTACAATAGCTATACTTGAGATGTCATTGCTTCCGAGAGTCCCCAACTGTTCTGCATTCACTATCGATGTTTAAAGCACTCGTGCACCAGCTTTGTCTAGTGTTTGTTTGAGTAGCATTTGAATCGTAATAAAAACACTGAAAAATACAAGAAATTGTATCTGCAATAACCTGGCTCTTACCTTTTTCACACGACGTATTCAACTATAACCAAACTATCGACGTGCTCTGGTCCTGTGAAACTGACCACTTCACAAACATAAAGGTGCAGTTTAACTTGAAAATTTATATCACAAGAAACTAATTTCCCTTTCTCGAACATAAGCAGCTTGTCTATGTCTGTTATTAAAATCAATCGCATTATCCTCAAAATTTGACTTCTGCTGTACATACGTACCACCACTGCCAGCCAACGTCTGTCACATCACGAGTCTTGCAGCCAACCAATCTATGTGCTTATTAGGTATTTGATTCACACGGACAATAGAGCTCATTTATATATTATACTTTTTAACATGTAAGTTAAATGCACACATGTTAAAAGAGTATAATATATAAAATAAACTCTATTGTCCGTGTGAATCAATACCTATCCAAAACCAAAACAAAGTTAAGAGTATTTCTTGAAATCTAAATGTAATATAAATTTTCTTGAAATCAAATGTGGTGAATCAGTCCTATATCTTAGGAAGTTTCTAGACTGAAATTGATTTCAGTTACGCGAGGTTAGTTGGACTGGACACCGTTTTATTGAACAGTGTTTTTGCATACTTTAACACGCGCCCCGCTGGGGGGCGAAATTCGCCCCGCCCCCTCCCCTCCTGGTTTTTCGCTGATAACGCAACAACGAAGAAATGCAGAACAACGAAACGTACAGCACCTTATTCCTGATCAATGTTAGGTATCTGACCTAATTTTTTTCGCTCAGGTCATACCAGGTCAAGGAGCTATTCAAGGTTAAGTGACACGACCTCAAAACCCAAAATCACGAGTTTGAAGCAGTGCCTAAGGAACATCTGTCAACCGATCAGTTTCAAACTTTCACCATATAATAAGGCTATTAGGGTCTATCTACCATCTTTAAATTTTGATGCTTTTGACCTAAGGTGGGGTTAACTTTTTGTTACCCCATTATAAGTCCATGGTGAAAAATAGAAAGGACTCGCTTTTGGTAAAGACCGGGTAGATAAACATGAAACTATTCTAAACGTGTATTCTTGCCACAGTCTTGACCATGAAGTTGAGTTTTTGACCATCTGACCTCTCAAAGGCCATGTCAGGTCACAGGAGCATACATTGATTGTTTTGCCAATAGCTTCTCACTGAATTGAGATAAAGCTCCCATTTTGCTTGCATTGTATATATATATATATATATATATATATATTATCGATTTATATGCACCATGACCATACCAGGGCACCATGTAACCTTGACCTAGCTCGATGCGAAGTCATTTTCACAATTTGACCTAGCAAGGTCATATTATACATCATTCAGTTTGTCACGACGAAAGGAATCCAATGATGCATTAATATTTGTTGTACCTTTGCTGAGAAAAAAGCTAGAGGGGAAACGTACACCGGCCTGTTGTAAGCCTAAGGAACCTTCTTGACCTTTCCTGACCTCAATATTGACCTGACATAAAAATACTTGGTATAATTTCCTTTCGTCGCATCAAGAGCTTTCGAACACTCTCCTTAATGTTCCTTTAGCTTTTCTAGGAAATGAGAAATTCCTTTAGCTAAAATGGGAATACGGAGGGGGGTAGGGAGAAACGCCCCCAGCGGGGGGCGTCATGCCAGGGACCCCAGCGGGGCGCGTGTTAAAGCTTATTTCACCTCTGGCGAGAAGTGCTATAGAAAGTCTGCGATTTCGCCCGCGATAGGGACATTGTCATTGCGGAGTCAGCGTTTGTAATCTGTCCGGCAGCTGCCTCTCCTCATATTCAAATTAACACAAATGAACACTTACTGCTCGCTGGAAACCAGCAGAAAGACATCTAATGTAATTTCCTGAGTGCAGCGTTCAAAAATATACCGTGACAGCCGTGGCGCCGGCACGAGGCAATTATCGTGCAGAATTTACGACTGTTAATGAGCGCAGACACGCGAGGTGGCACTGCACCCGTCCACGTGATGGTGGATTCCGACCGTGCTCCTCCCTTCTCAATTGATTCAGATCACGCCACGCTGCACCCCATGATGGTATTCCGGTGGCACACATGACAGTAACGCTAATGAAGAAGGCGGGAGCAAATCGGGATATTCAGCAGATAGACACCCAAAGGATAAGTAGAATTTGATATATTCACCGTTATTACTCATGTGATAAGCTCAGGCAGTTTACACCCGAAACGATTGTAAAATGTCCATGCTTAGAATGAAAATTGCGCGCAAACATTGTGCGATTAGGATTTTGGGGTTCTGTCTATGTTGCTTTGACCTTTGTAGATCATCAAAAGTAATCAAAGTGGAAAGGACTAGTGTGCTGATGTTGGGCATGGTAAAATTAAGGACCGGCTATTACTTCGGTCAATGAATGTATCAGTCGTAGTCAACATGTAGACATATCGCACAATATCAATGCATAGCGGATTACTGTGGAAACCTGCTCGAAGGTACGACGACTTTTCAACATAGTGGACTACATTCATGAACCATTTGTGAAGCATTTTGACACCTCTAACCTGACACATAATTGTTGCGTGTGATGAGAAATAGATGTCGACAAGACATATTTATTGAGATAGTACACGGACAATTCTGAGCAGCCGCTGATAATAGAAAAACGTACATCAAGCCTAGAACTGATGATAACTAACGGAAATGGAGAAAAGACGGGCTGTCGACTTACTTTACATGTTTATTTTAAGTCTCAATCAGAAAGTATTACTAAAATGAAAGACTGCTTTGTAAGTTCATTGCTTCTTGCAGCAAAGCAGATCAGCCTACGTCACCCGTACGCCTATTCGCAACTTTCTCACATCAAGTTGGAAATGGTTTAGTAGCACTGGTGACAAACATATAACACTGAACCATTTATGTACAAGGGCGTACCTAGGATGGGTTAGAAGGGCATCTCTGATCTGGGTATCATCACAATGAGAAACTGAAACATGCTCTAGAAAGTTTTTTCATTTGCGCAATTGGGGGAGTTAAAGAGATATTCATTAGTACTTTATCCTATGTACGCCCTCATATGTACAGACACAAACATCGAGAACATGGAAAGCGTGTGCGCCATGCTTTTCTGTCGGAAATAGATCACTGCGTGTGTGAACATATCAGACACCTTATTGAGAGCAGGCAGGTGACATAAATCCGCTGTCTAAAGTAGCGAAACATCGAGTTTCCCGCAAAGAAGGGGCAAAATCAACAACAAATATCCTCAGAGCCTTCGTAGCGAACACTCAGAAAGATACGTGGAAGCGCTCCAAAACATATCAGTTTCTAGGTACCTACATACATCAAATCCCTTATGGGAGCGCATTGATATAGCTAACAGTTCAACATCCAGCATTTCTCCAATGCACACACATACACACATGTGTCTACAGCTCTGAAACACTCAGCTCTCCGCGGCAAGTCAGCGCCCCGGCGTCTGCAGTTCGACCGGCGCCGTTGGTAGACTGCACCGCAGTCACGCCGCAGGCGACAGTCACCGGTTACCGGGCAGGCGCGACGACAGTCACACCCGACAGTCACCAAACACTCACGATTCTTCGGCTGACGACACCCGCTCGATTCATAGCTCCGTAAAGTGGGGGTGCCTTCGACAGCTGCGTCCGAATCAGTGCGACGATGGCGAGCCACGCGTCCGTCTCTGCCGGCGTCGGTAGCGACGATACCGACGGCAGGGGGCGCGCGCATCGACTGCACCGTTGTCATGACAACCCCGGCCAGGAGACGAAATGCACTATGTGCTGATAAGCGTCGCTCATTAATGGGCTCGTCGTCAGCTTTGTGAAGGTGGTGTTCTGTCCTTAGCCCTGTTCGCTGTAGCACGTTTGTCAGCAGGACCTCTAACCTCTCCTCCGAAAGTAACATCAGCGCCATAATCGCCTCTTGTTTGTGCGAAGTAAAGGGAAATTAAACCCTTATACCATGAAAAATATTAGGCTGCACTTTGCAGTTTTCATCAGCACAAACAGAGGCCGTCAGCCCGTAAAACCTCTGAACTGTTCCCAGAGGCTACGTCTGTGACTGGCGCAACGCGGCCCGCTGATTGGTGCTGACAAAACTTGCTGACAGCTACGCTCTTGTTAGGTCGGTCATTAGTGCTTGATGGCGCGGGGTATCGGAGGCTGGCGAGAGAAAACTGTGGAAGACAGACTGCCAACAGCTGTCTCTGGCCACTTTGCGGATTCTTAGCTCGACAAGAAAACATTAAAAATAGGAATATGTTTATGTAAGGCTGTTTTTTCACAAAATTTTAGAAGCAAAAATACCAACAGTACCAAAGGATTAACCAGGATTCCCGATCGGG
The DNA here is from genome assembly GCA_034440635.1 of Lepas anatifera. NCBI lineage: Eukaryota > Metazoa > Arthropoda > Thecostraca > Lepadidae > Lepas > Lepas anatifera. The sequence continues at coordinate 18,720 of JAOTON010001018.1, forward strand.
GGGAGGGGCCACATGGTCGGAAGTGGGCTTTATAAAGACCAGGTGGCGCCAGAACCGATCAGGTGGCACCAGCTCCTATCCTGGGGGGGGCGCCAATATTCGCATCCTGGGGAGGAGTGAGGGTGAGAAGCGATGACATTCTTGGGGGCCCCATCGACCTTGCAGGGTGCGCAATGACCATTTCAGGAGGCTCCGGAGGGTCGATCGGGGGAGGGGGCAAGCGCTCCCACTTACCCTCTCCCTGGATTCGCCTATATGCAGAGTACTGCTACCTACAGTGTTCCTTTTTCAGAATTTTACCACAGTGTGATCCAGAACCAAATTCTAGTCTGACTGCTGTAAAAGGGAGTATCCCACTTTATAATGAATTTTGAACTGAGGTCTCAGTTTTGTAGATATTGTCGTGAAACCACCATAAACATGGGGTGAGGTGGCTGTGGATAGCACCTTGTCTTCTAGCCACCGGTCCCGGTTCAGCCCGGCGGAGCCTCTGAAAAGTCGATCTGATTCAAATCCCTTCCACGGTGGTTGCGCCGATACCCGGCAGTTGTGGTCGTTAAACCCTAACAATTTTATTACCACCATAAACATATTTTATTTCGCCTGACACTTCCTGTATTTAGCTTTTGCACGCTTTGAAGTTCAAGCTGAAGGGGCTATTCTACTATTTCGAACCATGAAGGAATCCCTTTTGATCTGACAGAGCATGCCACGTTAACAAATGGCATGGCCTCCGCAACGCTACATGCCGCAAGCCACCGCAATCAGCCAGATTCGTAATTACATGTGATGCATGGGTCAAACCAGGATGGCAAGACAAGCGGCGTATATATTATATATATATATATATATATATATATATATATATATATATATATATATATATATATATATATATATGTCACCGGTATATAAAGTCTGAACTCAACATGTTCCCGAAACATAAAACACATCTAGAGCTGTTAACATAAAAGCAAGCCTTCCAAAGACGACAAGCGCGACCTTGTGTTACGGGGAGGTCCAGCACTGTCATGTCTTTTGAATTGCCAAGTTGTTTTGTTACCTAAATATTGTTCAACACAAGTTTCGTTTAGGTTTTAAGAAACAGGCACTGATTGTAAGGTGTAATCATGTCCCTTGGATAATTCGTTCGTGCAAAACTAGCACCGGACGCATTTCAAAGTTACAGTGTGATCACTCACCGCTAATGAGAAGCAACAACCCCAGCTTAGGTTTCAGACCTTGTAGATATTTGTTCCACTTTTGAAAGTACAGTTTTATGTAAATACTTTCTGCCAAAGCCTTCATTAATGATACTGTTTCGGAGAACACAGACACATTTCATACGGTTGCTAATTATATTTATCGGAAGATACCAAAGGCTCCGGTAAAAACAATGGCATTATGACTCACCACTCGGTCTTCAATACATGTGAACTGGTCCCATCGGTGGGTTGTGACGATCTCAATCTATAGGCGTAACTTTGTAACCTATAAGTAAAAACAACCAACTGATTTTCAAAACTTTTTCGCTATTTGACGTGGCCATACATTTTCTAAGACATAGCCAAGTAGCGTTTTCCGGTTGCGAAAGATTATTCGGTCACCTGAGAAAATTAGGTGGGGGGTTTTGGCGGAGGCAAATTAGGAACCCCTCCCAGGCGCATGGTAAAATCAGGGGTTGTGAAATACTATTTATCTCAGAGCAGATAAGAAAACGAGATGATTATTTTATTCCTCATGGCACTGTATCCACTTAAAATACACGTCGTGCAACACTTCTGCGCCCGAAATTCCTAGCCCATTTAGTCCCCAGGAAAAATAGCTCTAACTTAATGTTTTCATAGATATCTACAGTAGGTATTATAGCAGATCTCTTTGAATCTCCTGCTATTTTTACACTATTTGGACTTTAACTGGTTTAAATCTTAAAAGTTTAGGCTATACGTTTTAAAGTGCATCGCTGCCACTTTTTTGCCGATTATAAATTATTTCATTCTTAAGCGCCGTCGATTAAGTGTATTTTTGTTAGTTTTCGTTTTAGTAGTTTAAACAAGCTAAAACTGGGCTGATACCTGTTTTCCTTCATCAAAGCGTTTTACCATTTAACAAGTGGCAGCTATGTACATACCATTAAATATACAGGTTGTACTTAAATGTGTATTTTAGTATAAAGCCCTCCATCTTGTGGTGACAGATTTGTCCATAATTTAGCTAGTCATTACTTTGAGGGGGGGCGGCACACCTGAGTCGGAACACAAAGAAAAAAAACGTCACACAGTGTCAGATTTGGTCAGAATTTAATTAGCCCCTAAGTTTGGGAGGGGGAGCCCAAGTCAAAACGCAAAAAATATCACGCGGTGAAAGATGTGGCCACAAGATGCTTGCTTTCGTTATCCAAAAATCAGTCACTCAAAAGCAATTTTAAACATCAAGAGGACCAAGGTCCAATGCTTACACTGAAGTTGACTGGTTTAGTTACAACATCAAAATCCTGCTTTTACATAAACTAAAAAGGAGCCGGGACAAAATTCGAACAGCTTTCGGTGTTTTTGCCCGCCCCCAAATTTTTTCGTTTGGGGGCAAATGCCGCTTATGCTCCCTTAATCCGCCACTGTACACATTCTGTATATCCAGAGACCGGCATGAAAAAAGCGCCCGATGCACTTTAAAATATTTCTTCTGGAAATGGTCTCGCACTTACCCAATATTTCAAAGTTGCGATGGGTTTCCAATTGCAATAGCCCTATATTGCAATTGGAAGAAGCAATCGGTTGAAAGAAGCAGCGTTCAGACGGAGGGCGTAGCCTGCGAAGAAACGAATTCCACTTTCTCCCTGAAACGGAACCAATTCAAAACCTAGCAAACGTTAAGTATAATGAATATCTCCAAAACTCACTGATGATCTGAAAACAAACCCTAAAAGATGTTGGTCATTTGTCAAATGCTTAAAGAAAAACCTCCCGTTTCCAGCGTTCTCACCAAATTTGATGGCTCATTAGTTTCTGACGACACCGAGAAAGCCGGCCTCCTAAATGAAACCTTTGCCAACAAATTTACAGATCACGCCGTCACAAATTTTCCGACTGCTCCCGATTACCCTCTTGACAATTCTCACGATTCTTTGTGACGGAACAGTCCGTTAGGTCTGCGCTAAATTCGATCTGCCCTAACAAAGCTTGTGGAAGTGACAACATCAGTGCTAGAATAATATTAGAATGTCGTGAGGAGCTGGTGGTGCCGCTTTATAAGATTGTCTCCAAATCATTCGATTCAGGAATGTTTCCCTCGCAATGGAAAATGGCCAACATCATTCCAATATTCAAAAGAGGTGACAGAAAGGACCCCTCTAATTACAGATCCGTTAGTCTTCTTTCCTGTGTGCGAAAATTTTGGAGCGAATTGCTTACGATCAACTATTTCGGCATGTCTCCCCAGCTCTTTGTCTTGAACAACATGGATTCGTTCCTGCAGGTCGTGCGTCAGCAATCTGTCTGTTTTTCTTGATTCGGCGTGGAAGGCCGTTTCGGAGGGATACCAGACGGACGTTATTTACACAGATTTCTCGGCCGCTTTTCAAGTGTCAATCACAAACTCCTGATCTACAAACTCCGAAATTCCTATCATTTGAAAGATTCAGCCCTAAATTGGTTTATCTCGTATCTCTCCGACCGCCGCCAGAGGGTCGTTCTTAATGGAAAACCTCAGAGTGGAAAAACGTCAGCTCAGGGGTGCCTGAAGGCTCTCTAAATGCTCCTCTCTTGTTCGCACTCTTCATCAACGATCTTCCGGCTGAAATTGAGTCTAGTTGTCTCCTTTATGCAGATGATGCCAAAATTTTTCGAACAATCAAGCAGCCATCTGACGGACTCTTGCTGCAGAGGGACCTGAGCCACCTGCATCAGTGGTCTGTCAGATGGGGTCTAAACTTAACCCATCCAAATGTAAAAACATTACGTTAACCCTCAGGCGGACACCGGTCCAGACAACGTACTACATCGGAAACATTCGCCTAGAGTCTGTTGAAGAAATCCGTGACTTAGGAATAATCATTGACTCAAAACTGAATTTCTCATCCCACGTTTCTGGCATAACACGACAGGCCAACAAATCACTAGGACTGCTAATTCGATATTTTCAAACCGGCCTGCGCTCAACAAATTTCAATACCAAACACGCTCACAACATATAACGCGAACGTTCGGTCTGTTTTGGAGTACGGTAGTGTAGTCTGGGCTGGTGTAGCCAAATCCATGCCGAACGGGTCGAGCGGGTACAACACAAATTCTTGATGTGGCTAAATTCTCATACTTCTCAGTCTTGCGGCACTTTGAATTACCATTCACTTCATCGGCATTTCGGCGTCCAGTCTCTTGCTGCAAGGAGGTTCAACACGATCTTCTGTTTCTGAAAGCAATATTTTCCTCAAAAATTTCCTCTCAAACTCTTCTGAACTGTTTTGGCCTTCATGTTCCACCCGCTCGACCCGCAACCTGGACTTTTCGCCGAGCCACGCGGCCTGTAAACACGGTTGCCTCGGGGTTTCTGTGCCGGATACCAAAATCTGCTAATAGGTTTTTGACCATGATCAACTCCGATTTTTTTGTTGATACCTATAGCATTTTTAGAGCTCGCGTTGTGGAGTACATAAGGGACCTAGAGTGTGAGTTCACCAAGGTTATGTGCACCAAATATATGAAGAGGGAATGAGCTCAAACTATTTTAATAACTTTATTTTTACAGCACCCATTTTACTCATTTGTATGTTTTTAGCACTAGGGTGTTTCGGACATGTTTATGTGTATGTGTTAGTTTTGGTGAGAGAGTTTTAATACCTGACTTCACCTGTTAGTGGGCATCAGCCTGTTGTGATTATGTTTAATAAACAAATAAACAAATATTTCAGACGATTAAGTCATTTTATTCCTCCGGTTACGTGTTTACAACTTACCATATATTGTTTTTTCTAAAAAAACAGGAGCATTCCCCTTTCTGCATCAGTTTTGCTGAAATTCGTATCCAAGGATTCGAGGAAATATGGAACTATCCAGTTTCTCAGTGAATAATAAATCTCCAGAATCACCTGGAACACTTACGTAGAGGGAAACTTGTCAAACAAAGTTAGGAGACGGCGATGAGGAGAGAAGATTATGCTCTGAAAGCAGAACCAAGGTAATTTTCCTGTCTAAGTTGAAGGATTTCATCCTAAGTTTATGGCAGGAATTGTAGGTACTTCAATCAATCATTTGTAAGCTCAAAAAGTCCGTCGGGATGTGGTTATAAGAAGGGTGTTTAGCTGTGCTTCCCCGATTTATCTTCAAAGGTTCGCTTTGTAAATATAAAAATGTGAAATTTACCTACATCTGACAGCACCATTTTTGCGCCAGTCCAAATAGACATCTGACAGCACCATTTTTGCGCCAGTCCAAATAGTATTTAGAGTTATTTGAGCATAAATACCGCTAGCAAAGTCTAGAGAACCCTAAATGATTATTTGATTTAATATCATCAGCATTGTCAAGAGCATATTGCTTACCTGAAGCCAAACAAAGCTTTAATTTTTGGAAGCCAGTGATGAACAATGATACCCCGAGCATAATCAGTGATGGACGGTAACGATTCATCTCACTAGGGCTCTGATTTAAAGGTCGAACTATTTGTTATTTTCTTTTAAAGGGAATGTGGCACCTTGGTCTGAAATTAGGCGTACTTTTAGCCAAAAATAATGCAACCACTCATGATTTCTCTGAAAAATGTTCAATAAGCTCAATATTTTGTTTTTAAAAATACTCATCTAGGAAAATAAATAAATATCTGCCTGTGGATGATGTCATGATCTGGCAACCACTAACATATTTGAAACGCTTCAAGGGCTTCGATTGGCTGATGCTCATCGTGACGTCAGCATATGTCGTCACACCAGCAGCTCACAACAATGGCCGCCCGGCGAGGGGCTGATGAGGGGGCTGGTGTCAGGTAGGTTTTAGCTTTTTTCTACGGAAATATCGAGTTCCAAGACAAATGAAATATGGAGTACCGGGTTTTCCGACTTGCTTTACAACTTGGCTATCTCAGTTAAAATCACGTTATGAATGTGCCACCTTCCCTTTAAGCCTGCTATGAAAAATTTTCGCCCCATGTAGAATTCGTTCTTTTATGTTATATTGTCTTTCTTGTACACTGACGGATCAAAGGCGGAGGGGCATGGGGCCGTGCCCCCTCTAAAGCCTACAATAGTATCTTTTGGCCCCCCCAAGAAATCCATTTTTCTGGTTTTTCTGTAAAAAATGATACGTTCTCGCGATTTTTTATCAATTTTTGCCCCTTAAAACGTTGGTTCTGGACCCGCCAATGTTCTTGTAACATGCTTAAATGCATAATAAGTTTACACCTTTTCACTCGGATTTGATTCTGAGGACAATTGACGGAGACATCCTTATCTCAGACTATCACCAGACAGCCGCCTGGCGGTTGATACCTCCTCGACCCCTCCCCTTCCCCATACCATCTGCGGACAGCTGCCCGCAATGCCTCGGGCCAGTTACCAAGGCCTTGTGTGACCCTGAGGCGGCTTCGCGTGACCCCGCGTGGCACGTGGCCGCGGGCGTTGAAAAATCAAGCGCAGTAATCGCAGCCCGGAGCGAAGTAAGAGCCCAGACGAGTGTGATTGAAGGCATAGTCCAGTGGTCGTTGACAGGTGTATTTTATGCGCATGCTAAATATTGATTTTGGAGATGGCAAGGTTGATACATGATAAAACGGTGTTATGCTAGTGACCTGATGTTTTCACAGGCGTTTTCTCTCGGTGGAACAAGAGGCGCTGTGATTCAAGAGTTTTCCCTTGATTTAAGCAGGAATGGTCACTATTGCCATATTTAGAAGAAGCCCAGGTGCTGCATCACTTCAACCAAGGTCAGCCCATTTTCAGTGTCTTGTAAATTTACCTTTGTCATTATCGTGTTACAGTAGTGTCGTGTCAGGATTATGGTCCGATGGGGAAAATAAGATTTCGTGGGAACGCTTAGTCTGTTTTGACATGTTTTTGGTTTCATATTGGCTATAGATCAACAGCAGCAGAGCTGAAAAAGGAGTGCTTACCCACATATTCCATATAAATGGTTAATATTCATTGAAAGTTTCCAGGGGAGGGTCGCTCCTCTTTTATACTTATCCCCTGCCTCTTTCTGTGCCAGGGGCGTGGAGTTCCGGAAATCATTGGGTGTGCCACAATTTGTAAGAATAACAAAAGCCATCACGTAAAAACAGATAGCATGATATTAGCTTTGTTTTGGCTCTCACACAGGCCTGCTGAAGCAAGTAAAAACAGTTTTAAGTCTTGGAAATGATAAATAATTAAATATAAGGCAATTTTTAGCACGAACTCAACGTTTTATTGGGAGTGCCCGAGCACCCCGGAAGAGATATAAGTCCACACCCCTGGTCCGTGCTCTTAAATACTGAAACGTATGCCGCTGGTGGGTGAAAAGAATACAAAGTGGAAATGACAATCCAGGAGCTGGCTCCAAACATTCATCGCATTTAATATATATATATATATATATATATATATATATATATATATATATATATATATATATATATATATATATATATATATATATATATATATATATATATCTGGCCAGTACGGCCGCGCTGTATAGTGCCGCGTGCCTCCTTCATTCGCAGGGCGAACGGCCCGCCATCTATCAACTGCCTGTCATCGGGATAGTACCGAGGTTGGTCGATAGGCGTCTTAACTGCAGCAGCAATCTATAATCACTCCTCTAGATCAGTAATTTGTGGAGGAATAAAATATGTTATATTCTACTCATCGTGCAGGGGCGCAGCCAGAGCTTTGGTACGAGGGGGGGCACACCACCTTTGAGGGTCACCCCGGGAGAAACAGGGCACTTTTTTAACGTTACCAAAAAACGTACTATATCTTAGTTTATATCAACTCTTGGGTACCTTTTCTTCGAGGAAAATACAAATCAGGCATTGACAGAGAAGGAAAACTCGATTAAAACCGGAAGTAAAAGAAGAAAAAGTACCACCGAAGTATAATGGAAGCAGCCAGAACACGACTGTTTTGGATAGATTTAATGGCAAATCAGCCAACTCATGCAAGTGCAAAAGGATAGGCGAAAAAATGTTTCGGCTAGATCAAAAGGTCACAAAAATTGCTTCAGAAGCTATATTCTCATTTTTGCGAATTTTTCCTCCAAATGCCTTAAGTTGCTCTCAAAGTCAACATTTCTAGACGACTTATCGAGAATTCTCACTATTGATTAAATGCCTTAGCCTCGGGTATGATTATAAATTTCTCTAAGAACTAGGTCCTATATGTCCTAATCAGTGGTGTAAATCCTCAAACTCTCACATAAAAATTACTTGAAAAAAACATTCCAAAACTATTTTGAAACATGAATATAGGAGTTTAAGAAATCAAATCACAATTGACCAATCAGAAGCCCATGAATTTTCATACCTGGGTCACGTGACGTATCTGACGCAAAAGTTTCGTCATCCTGGGAATTTTGTAGAAAACGACTGAAGACCCCAGGTATGAAATGATTGAAGACTTGAGTAAATATTTTATGCTCCACTTTTAGGGCAATCTGATTCATTTAGTAGTTGTTATGGGCTATGTAAAATTAATTCAAATACAAATACAGGAGAACAGACATTTGTATTACAAAAACAGTTACTTTAAAAACTTAAAATGGCTTTTGTAAACATTGAGAAGAGGAGGCTCCAGCCTTTTACCGGTACCATTAACATATTTCAATGCTAGTTGAGTGCCTTTCAAAAAATTTTGCCGAAGATACACAAATAATTGACGGTTTCGTAATCATGATTTTTCCGAATAGCAAGAAACCACAATAATTTTTTTGCGTATCTCCCTTTAACATCGGAGAAATCAGCGAGGCCTGTGATATCTGTCACTTTGTGCAAGCTAAGACATATTGGAGTCGAAAATGTATCCGTTATGCCCACTGGTTTGTCGTGACGAGTGAGCCCTGGTGAACGCGGATTAAGTTCCTCGGCTCCCAAAATGGCCGTGGGAGGAGGTGTGGTATAGTGCCATTGGAATGATACAATTCTTGCTGCCGGAATAATTTGGGACATACCTTTCTAGCCTGTTTAGAAAGTTCCATATTTTTATGGATCGGTCCCAGTTGAAGTAGCGAAAAGGTAAACATGCCCGTGGTTTGGATGGGGATGGTGTGACAGGACTGAAAATTGTAAAAAAAACAGTTCTTCATTTAAATTAATTGGTAGAAATCCTGGTTGTGAGTGCTCTGAGCTCAGGGGCACATGCCTTTTTATCACCCCTCCCCAGAATCCACCAGCATAATAAGCAATTTATATAACCAGGGGTGCCTAGGCATCACAAGCCGTTTTAGCTATGGCTCATTCCTCGCAGAGGTGCAGAAACTTGCCAACTCGGCTACTGGAGTTTGTGACACATTTATGATAGTCGAGGTGCATAAGTGTGACAAAATAGCGATCGTGACAGTATGGTTCAAAATCAAACCACACATTTTCGAAATACAGAATGAAGCGTGTAGCGAATATTTTAATTTAGCAACTCTGTCCTTCAATTGCACAGCGTACCATCAGTGATACAATATTGATACTGTGTTCAGTTTCTACTAAAACGAGAGACCCCCGCTGCAGAAAACCCGGAAACCGCTGTCACAGTTGCCAGATTTTAACATGCAGCCCAATGGTGCCGATTGTTAGTAGTTGCCAGAAAGTTGCCGCCTAGATGCCGGAAATGTGACAGTCAATTTTTTCGAGAAATACATGGTTGTGGGCATATTTAAGGCATTAAAGATAACGCAGATACGTTATCAAGTACTTTTCTGTCCATTTTGTCAGGTTAAATAATATTTAAAGTTTGAGTATCTTCGATTTAGCGGTCCCTATTTCTTTGAATTTAGTATCAAGTACGCCTAAAAGCTACTAGGAAAAGTACTAAATGAGTGAAAGAAATAAACATAGCTGGGCAGCAATTCTACCTAAACTACGCAACAGCGACAACACAAGTTCGCAATGTTTGTGTGATGTAGAGCCTGCCAAGAAAATTTGAACAAGTGGGAAGCTACTTCTGTTGAGAGCATATTTATTAGGTACCTATATCTGAGATAAGTGCAGGCTAAAACTAAATGGAATAAATAGCGCTGCCCATGGCTAATCTAAGATGAATGTAGGCTACTTTGATTCTGATGTACTTTCACACATCAAACTTGGTTTTTCATTCCTTAGCTTGCTTGTGCCTTACCTTATTTGTGCCCTAGATCAAGATTGGCTAGGTAGATTTGGAGCTGGAGGAAGTTTGGAGAGTTGGCGCCAGCAGCAGACTGGCAACAACAGTAATTCAGGTGAGATTTCATGATCAAATTATCATGTCAATATTGTAGAGATAGCAAATGTGTGCCAATGCAGTCCTCCACAAAGTGTTAAAACACACACTGGAGAGGAGCCTGGCACTAACGTGCACTAGAGGGGGGCATAGTAGACCCCCTTCTCATCTCAGAAAATCACAGAAAATCTCAGAAAGAAAGAGACTTTGAAAAACGCTGGTTGGGGGTGTGTTGCTTACTACCAGTGGTAGTAAGCAACACACAGGACCTGAACTGCCTGGAGTTAAAGCAGGATTTAGACTTATACACTGGATCTTTCTTTGGTATGAGACTTCCAATACCTCTGTACCTATTAGGCCAATAGACATAATTTTACATCTATGCAGGGTAGTTGCCTCAGAGTTTTTACTGCAAGAAGGAACGACCAGGCAGGTGATAATCAGGTGTTGGGGGAAAATTTTAAGCATTTGATCTGGCTATAAAAATGCTACCTAAAGTCCACTTTACCAACGCATTTTAGGTAGATCCAAATCCTATGTTGACATTGACATTTTTGTCCCTTTTGTTGATATGTGAGATGGAAGTTCAGTGGGGGTGGGGGGAAGCTGTGATCAGGGTTCCCAATAGTGTGTAGGTGTACGCTCCCATTTATAGATTAGTTCCCAATAATAATTTTCATGATAATTGCCACATTTAATCATGGGGAAATGTACCATAATTGGAAACACTCCTTCCAAAAATGGAAACTTCTTCAAAAAGGGAAATGCATGCCATTGGGGGAAACTGCAGTCAGAGTTGCCAATAATAGTTATGATCCCAATACTGAAAACAATGATCCATAATTGGAAATTTTCCTTCCAAAACATAAACATGATCTAAAAATGAAAACACAGTTTACTACTTTTATGCGGTAATGGCTTGGTGCTTGAACCTTGGCCGTTGCAAAAAGTAAGAGACAGGTAGATGACATTCAGCATATTGGAAATAGTATTCAAGTATAAAATTATCATTTCCAGCTTTTTGTGACAGAGGAGGCATACATCGCATTGAGTTTGTGACAGCCAGTATACTTTCTGCGCCTCTGATTCCTCGTTAGCTCCATTTTACAAGGGGAGTTTACATTGTGTTCTTATTCCCCATCTATTCAAGACCAGCTCAGGGGCCCCCTAGTGTGGATCAGAGCCCTCCAGAGCAGCTGCCCCCCATCCCCCAGTTGTGCCTCCAGGGACTAGACTAGCTCCGTGACCCCCGAGGTGATCGGAGTTGGGCTTGTGTTCTTACTCTCTGTCTGTTCAAGACCAGCTCAGGGGGCCCCTGATGTAGATCAAAGCCCCAAGAGCAGCTCATGCTTCACCCAGGGACTAGACTAGCTCAGTGGCGCCAGAGATGGGGTCATCAGATCATCAGACTAGCTCAATGGGCCCCAGATAAGCTCATAGGACCTTGAACCAGGTCAAGGAGCCCCAGAACAATTTAAGGCGCCAGATCACCTCAGGGGGCCTTAGTCCAACTTAAGGGAATCTCACAAGCTCAGCGCCCGGACCAGCTCAGGGTACCCCCAGGGCCGATACCAGCTCAGGGCACCCCAAAACCCAGATCCGCTCTTGGGCCTTAGATCAGCTCTTGGGTCCCAGATCAGTTCAGGGGCCTCAAGTCAGGTCAGGGGGCAAGAGCAAGTCACGGGCACTAAATCAGCCCAGGGAGCTCTCACCAGCTCGGGGCCCAATCAGTTCAGGAGCCCCAGAGCTGCCCAGGGGACACCAGGTCGGCCCATAGGGCACCGGATCAGCTTCGGGGACAAGGAATCAGATCAGTAGTTCCCAACCTGCTCGGGATCCAGATCAGCTTGGAGGTGCCAGATCAAGTCAGGACGCACTTAATCAGCTCAGGAGTTCCATACCAGCTCAGGGGCCCTCATCAGCTTCTGTGGGCCCAGCTCAGCTCAGGGCCTTAGAGCTGTTCAGGAAATCACGTAATAAACCCAGGAGGCCCAGGTCAGCTTAAAAGGCACCATATTAGTTCAGGGGGCATCAGACTAGCTCAGTGGGAATCAGATTGGCTCAGGAAGCACAATGATGACTCAGGAAGCACCAGATCAACTCAGGGGGCATACGATCAGTTCAGGGGGCAATATATCTGCTCAGGTGCACCAGACCGATCAGCTCGGGGGGCAGATCAGGTCAGGAGGCACTTAATTGGCTCAGGAGCCCCATACCAGCTCAGGGGCCCTCATTAGCCTCTGTGAGGCCAGCTCAGCTCAGGGTTTTAGAACTGCTCAGGAAATCACGTAATCAACCCAGGAGACCCAGGTCAGCTTAAGGGGCACCATATTAGCTCAGGGGGAACCAGACTAGCTCAGAGTGCATCAGATTGGCTCAGGAGGCACCAGATCAACTAAGGGGGGGCATTAGTTCAGCTCAGGGAGCAATATATCTGCTCAGGGGGCAACATATCGATTAGCTCGGGGCCCAGATAAGCTCCTAGTCCCCAGACCCGAGCGGGGGTCTAGATCAGCTCAGGGAGTCAATATATTTACTCAGGGGGCAACAGATCGATCAGGGCACCATATCAGATCAGACGACAAGGGGTCAGCTCAACAGTCAGCAAAAACAGTCATTTTTCACCATGATATAAGATGAAATCAACCACTTCTGACATTGTGCTTTCTGTACAGCTTTATCCTGTACTATGCCGTGACCAAATAGAAATTGTCCTCGTTAGCCAAACGTGTCATTTTCCAGAAAACCTCATTTACAGCTGCATTGATACCTTCACAAAAAAGACGGAACCAAAATAATTTCAAATAAAAAATAACTGGAATTGCTTCCAAATCCCTCCAAACAACATATCATACACCTGGAAATCCCACCAGATTGAGTAAAATCCCCAATCCTGTTGACAGTCTGTCCGCAATTCCAGTTAATCCTGCCACGCTGTTCACGGCCTTTCGAGCTCAGCGACCCGTTGGCATTTTCCTCCTCCTTAGCCGACATCGTCCGAGTCTGGGTGAAATGGCGCCCTTTATTTGTCTTGCCACCGCGACACCCCACTCAGCGGCGTCCGTGATCCTCCACAATCGGCACCGTTTCACGGCTCCGCAATCATGCAGCTGCACTGGGTGGAGCTGAGAGGTAACGCTTCCGCAGACGTCAGCGTCCGGTCTGCGTGCTGTGCTTAAAGGGAATGTGGCACCTTTATAACGTGATTTTAACTGAGATAGCCAAGTTGTAAAGCAAATCGTAAAACCCGGTACTCCATATGTCACTTGTCTTGGAACTCGATATTTCCGTAGAAAAAAGATAAAACCTACCTGACACCAGCCCCCTCATCAGCCCCTCGCCGGGCGGCCATTGTTGTGAGCTGCTGGTGTGACGACATATGCTGACGTCACGATGAGCATGAGCCAATCGAAGCTTCAAGTATGGTAGTGGTTGCCAGATCATGACATCATCCACAGGCAGATATTTATTTATTTTCCTAGAGGAGTATTTTTAAAAACAGAATATTGAGCTTATTGAACATTTTTCAGAGAAATCATAAGTGGTTTTATTATTTTTGGCTAAAAGTACGCCTAATTTCACTAAATTCCAGGATTCAACCAAGGTGCCACATTCCCTTTAAGAGCATCCTCTGACTCGATATTCCTTGCTTTTAATCGCTTTTTGCATCGGATTATCATCATACGCCCTTTGGTCCTGGTACTGCCCGTAGAAACATATATATATATATATATATATATATATATATATATATATATATATATATATGTGTACATGACTTTTAGATATTTGCAAAATGCAACTTATCTCACTATTTCACTTCCATGCATCCTCCTCTGATTATGTTCTTGGTATTATATAATTTATTGGGATTTCAGAGATGTCACGCATTATGTGACGTTTACTAAACTATACTGCAAAAAAACTGGAGAAATGTATTTTTCCACCATAGCTGCCGGCCCTGCACCAACATTTGAATTTTGTATTTTTACCTTTTACACATGCCAAAGATATGCCTATTTTCCACCCACTCTCTGTCCGTATTAGTTCGGTAAAGATAAGACAACACGGCCAGGATCGACGGAGAGCCTAAGATTTTCAACTAACTTTTAACCCTCGCCCCACTGGGGCCATCGATGGCCCCTCCTAAGGTTTTTCCGGAATAGCAGAAAAACGACGAGGTGCAGCACCGCGGTTGAGGGCTCTACCTCTCACTGCATCATTTTCCCACCATCCCTGAAATTTTTTACCTTAGGTCGCCCAAGGTCAGGTCACCAGACGAGGTCAACCAAGGTCACCTCACTTCAACTTTAGAGCTCTGTAAGAGCTACATTTCAAAGTCGATCGATTTGAAACTTCCTACACTTCATGACCCCTCCAGGGTCTACAAGGTGTATATCCGGGATTTTTCGATTTCATGCCCTGAGGTCAGGTCACGAGGCGACCTCTCCTATTGGAAAAACATGTGGAAAACCTGTTTCATGATATACAAGCCACAAAAATGATTGCAAATACTCAGACTGCTCAGAACAACGTTTTTGGACACCCTTTCACGGATCCCAGGGGTCATATTTACCCTTTGACTTTTCCAAGGTCATCCAAGGTCACCAGAGGTCAAAAACAGTATTTTGACAATAACTTTTGACCTAATTAAGCTAGAGCGGTGAAACAAACACCATCGTGTTTGTCTTGTCACTGGCTTTCATTTGATATATGGCAAGGTCACTTTTTGACCTTTCGTGACCTCAAGTCATATTAGGTCACGAGGTGACCTCTGGAGGTCAAACCACTGGCGGCAGTTCTTTACGTTCCACATAGCGGAAAAAGTACTGGCAATTTTCTATCAAATGTACTTTACCAGGCCTCAGTAGCTCTAATGACATAAGAGTTATGACCAGTTTGCTTAATCATTGCATATTTGAGTGAAAATAGCCGATCTTGACCTAATTTGACCTCTGGAGGTCAAACCATTGACCTGAGCACTAAAACATGCGAAGTAATTTCTTACTGAATTCACGCGAGCTTTCTATTGCATTTCGCAGATTTGCGCTAACGCCCATATTTTCGGAGTTAGAGGGGGGGCCATCGATGGCCCCCGGTGGGGCGAAGGTGGCGCCGGACCCCCGTTGGGGCGCGGGTTAATATTTTCAGATAACTTTTAAGATTTGCAACTAACTTCTAAGATTTGCACTAACTTTTAAGATTTTCAACTTCTTTGTAAGTTGAAAATCTTACACGCCTCCTCCAACAATTTCCAAACCTTTTATTTTTTCTTCAAAATGGAATTGCTTCTAAGTTAACCCTTGCCCCGGTGGCGGGTATGAGCCACCTTCGCCCTGGTGGGGGCTAAAAAGACACCCCACGATATCCAAAACTAAGAGAGCTAGAAAAAAGCGCAACAAGGCAATCGAAAGCTTTTCAAAAATGATATCGAAAATACTTCGGTCATTTTTCTTGTCAGGTCAATATCAAGGTCACTAGAGGTCAAAATAGGTCAAAATCGCTAATACGAGGTGTAGTAAGGAAACCTGATATATCTCAGAAGCTATGATAGCTAGAAACATTTTTGAACACCATTCAAAAGCTCTTGAGATGCTCTTTTATTACAGTGGAAATTGTTTTTAGGTCAGGTCAAAGCCTAGGGAGCTACAGGTCACTGAATATTGGGCATACTCTTAAGAATGTCCATAGCCACCAATGCATAAGGGCGTTTCCTTTTTCGCTATTAACTTCCAAACCAAACAAGATACAGCCATAGTTGATGCACCATTGCAATCCTCTCGTAAATACGAATTGAATGATATATAATATTTCTATTCCATGTCAAATTTAAGAATTTGACCTGACCCAGGTCAACGGTCTGACCTAACTCGACCTGGTATAGTCATGATGTATATCATTTGACTTGCAGTGACTATAAAACACTTTGGTGGCAAAATAAAATTTCTATTTTAGCTTATTCAAAATGTATAGAGTAAAACATCAAAAAATGTTTATTTGACCTAAGGTGACCTTTTAAAAGTCACAAGTCAAAATGTTTGGCATCAACTTCAGAAATGGGCTAAGAGCAAGTCGTAACCGATGTTTGAAGTTGATTTCATCCATACTTACTGAGAAAAGCTCATTTCGTGATTTTCCCCATGTATTTACAATGGGGAGGTCATGCTCTGCACATGACCTTAGGTCACCAATATAAAAATCACGGAACACATATTGTAGCTCCTGGTGGGCTCAATATGTGACATGAGTTTCAACTTGGTCGATTAACCCTCCTTTTAGATATGCAGTCCTAAGCATTTTTGAGGTGAGGTCACTTCACCTGGCCTGGTGACCTGACCTGATATGACCTTGAGCTAAAATTTTCAGGAAAGATGTAAAAATGATGAAGAAACAGCTAGACTAAGTTTGGCGGCGCTGTGCGCCGCCGTTTTTTGGTCACTTTGGAAAAACCCGAGGGGAGTCTTAAAAGACCCCCACCCGGGCGAAGGTTAGGTAGAGCCCAGTGTGAGGGACACGGTAAAATAATTGCACCAGAACACGCGCAATGACGCTAAAATCGAGGCACCTTGCGAGCATAATTCACATTTGTCAGTACAGCCCCGCCGTAACCTTCAGCTCCGTGTGGTCTAAATAATGCCGCCACCCTGTGAGACCCTGACATGCAAAAAAAGGCGTAAGCATGAATTGTAGGCTATGGCCCTTGAAATCGTAATTGCTTTGCTGGAGTGATGAACAGGAATGTTTTTTGGGCTTTTGCATAATAATGTGCACAGGTAAACTTTTGGGCAAAAAGAGTATCTAGAACATTCTTACCTTTGAGAAGAATATATAATTTTTGGCATTGTGAAAAAGAGAAAGAGTTGTGTTTGTAATTTCTGCATGCTTTCTGGGTGGCTTCTAAAAAACAGGTAAAGGAGAAAGGAATGCATCACATCCATATGCTCTGAACACACATCATTGGATATCGAGCCCCAATTGATATGCGCTGGTGATGTGCGCGTCGAATGAATTGGTTTTGTTTTTTTACTGAGGTCTGCTTTCATATTTCCTAGTTGTTACGTTCGTTGTGAGTGTTTTAAACTGTATCCTTTTTAAGGCAAAAGACAACGTCACATTTTTGAACTGCTTACGCTTGAGAAATTTCCTAAAACAGGGTTCCATTTCTAAGATACGACACCCTTTATTCTTTACCCACTGCCTAGCCCTCCGGCCGCCACGCATTTGCGACGACTTCGCCTCTTGTATAGCTTCGGACATTTCACCCACTGCCAATCACGTCTCCAACTGGCATGGACTGAACATTCAATAACTTCAGCGGCAGAGAAACGGCTATCGTAGTTTCCCAACTTCGAGCTCGGACTGAAGTCTTCGCTCATACTCTCCGTCTCTACCAACTCGGCTGGCTGTCGTTTCCAGCGTGGTCAGAAGTGGAGACGTTCGACTATGAAGACAGATAAACTGTCTCTGACTTCGCTCCGATGCCTCCAACGTCGGTTGTCACTCGTCGTCTCCGTCGCTGCCGATAGTAGCAATTTCAGCCCCCTTCCGCATCTCCACCAACTCTCGACGTCGGGAAGTAGCTGAAGCTGAAGCTGTAGACTGTGTGGGCTAGTGACTTGAGCTTTTTGTTTTCGAGGGACAATGTTTTTTAGAAGTATTTGGGCTTTAAGATCAAACCTGGCCGGTTAGCCTCTTGCATTAAACCATTATTACCTCATTTAAATACCAGTTAATGGCTTTTCGTAGACTTTTTTCAAACAAATACGCATGTTAGACATAGGACTCAAGACGTAGAAACAAAGGGTGATAACCAAGACATAGGAATATTTAGTATGAGACGTATCTGGTGGACCTTGGTGATTCTTATTTTACCAAGATTGAACTCACGACTACGTCATGTAAGATTTAAGTGCAGCAATACCACTAGATGATGTTAGCATCAAGTGTTTACCCAGATTTACACTCATTGCAGATCCTATCACAGCACCCGCCCTTCTGCAGTTCTCCCCCTTCTCCTAGGACTCGGGGCTGCATTTTTGAAAATGATGAGGGGTGCCGAAATTTGAAACAATGTTTATAACCACCATAATACAAAGTTGATAGCATAATATGAATTGTTTTATTATTCTCACAGGTCTGTTGAAGAGCAGAAAACTACTTATAATTTCTTGAAATGCAAAAAAAGAAATTTAATGGATATTTTAATAACTACTTCGACATTTCATTGCGGGTGTCCGGACATCTCCAGAAATATAAATCCACACACCTGCCTGCAACAGACAAGTACTGGCCGGCAGTTGGTTCCTGATTTCCACACTGAGCCGTAGTTGAGGTCACATGATTATTGGTTTCCGCACAGACCTGATGCCGGCCCAAAACATCCGTTCTCATGTGATGCGAACAGCGGAGTGCCTGCGATATGATTTGGCGACCCTCGGATAGCTCACGCAATTTCTCTCAGAACCATCTCGGCGGAACCATCGGAAATGTGGTGTCATTTAAGAATGCTCGGTATATTGCGGTTCAAAACCGTCTGTCATCAGACAAAATCTGGCCAGATGTGGTACACGTGTTGCCAGCAGCAACAAGTTAATGTTGGGCAGGCTTTGTGAAACGATAATCTCACGAGAGAGCACTGGGCGTCATATGACCTATGCTGTCGGTGCACCCTATAACCCCAAATATGATGACGATGAGAGGACACTGGGCGCCGTATGATTTGCACTGTGGGTGCGCCCCAAAGCCCCGAATCAACTGAGATTACATGGAATGTTGTCATGATCAGTGTGTCATCAAACACCAAGATAGTTTTTTCGCACATCGAAAATAAAATAAAAGCTTTCAAATATGGGTTTATTTTGACATCTGCCCCTTTCCCTTCCAATCAAAAATCCAGCATTGAGTGTTTTCGTTAGAGCATCTTAGAATAATTTAAGCCATATCTTACGACACACCTGATCAGTTGCTTGAAATAAAAAAATAGATGTCGTGATCTCCAAATCCACCTATTTGTCTACAGTCGCGCAAATAAAACGTTTAATTTGATGTTGAGACTGAAGATTAAATCGACCCTGCAACTTCGCCTCTTGATAAACTTTTGTCAGTATAGAGTACCTGGCCCAGTCTTGTTTGGTATAGACAGTCTAATTCTGTTTGTCTAAGTCGTCTGCTTGGTATTCAGCAGTATAGAGCCCCTATCCCAGGATGTTTTCGGGATGAGTAGGAGGGGGGGCAGATTGAACCAAGGGTTGAAAATTAGACCTCTAGATTGATAAAAATAGCCCTACATTGTTCATTTTCACTAAATTATCCATCAGTGCAGTGTTGTTTTTAATGATTAAAAGCTGCAAAAAAATTCTTCGACATGAAATAATCTGGCTGGATGGTTATGTTTCCACACATTATACAATGTTTTGCCTTTATTCATGTGTCTTTCCAAAATCACATCATTTTCAGTTTTCTTAGATAATACCATTTATATTTATGGAATAAGAACACTCCAGCTATCTTTATATCTTATTCCTTGGTCTCCTACAAAATGGACAGAATATTAAGCCAATATTAACATATTTCAAGGATTTTTTTCACTCTTCAATGATCTTCAACCGCGGACACATGTTTGTTTGCTTGGGGTTTTACAACGTGCCAACGTCTAGAGGTTATGCGGCGGCGAAGGAGAAGGGAATGAACGAAGCTTGAGCTAGGACAAGGGACCAAATCCTACCCCTGGGTGGGCTCCATCCCCTGACCCTTTCCTCACTACAAATATAACGTGATCGGACCGGACGCGTTCGCTAACCGATTATGCCACCTATACCCCACACAGGTCCGCTCACGAGGGGGGAGTGAGCGGAGGCGCGGTCTGAAACTGGTGGGTTTGCTTTGAATGACTTTTGGAAAAAGCCAGCGACGATAATGATTTCACTCAATGCTGATAGCACCGAAATATAGAAACGGACACGTCCTGAGCACTGGCCACAGCTGACACAATTTTAACCCTCGCCCCACCGGGGCCATCGATGGCCCCCCTAAGGTTTTTCGGGATATCAGGTCACCTCACTTCAACTTTTGAGCTCTATAAGAGCTACATTTTTTAGTCGATCGATTTGAAACTTGCTACACTTCATAACCCCTCCAGGGTCTACAAGGTGTATATCCTCGATTTTTTGATTTCGTGACCTGAGGTCAGGTCACGAGGTGACCTCTCCAATTGAAAACGCATGGGGAAAAGCTGTCTTATGATCTAAAAGTCACAAAAACGATTGTAAATGCTCAGCTCGCTCAGAAAAGCGTTCTCGGGCACCCTTTCACGGATCCCAGGGGTCACATTTTCCCGTTAACCTTTCCGAGATCATCCAAGGTCACTATGGGGTCAAAAAACAGTATTTTGACAATAACTTTTGGCCTAATTAAGCTAGAGCGCTGAATCAAACATCATCATGTATGTCTTGTCACTGGCTCTTGTTTGATATACGGCAAGGTCACTTTCTGACCTTAAGTGACCTCAGGTCATATTAGGTCACGGGGTGACCTCTGGAGGTCAAACCACTGGCGAGACGTCATTACGTTCCACGTAACGGAAAAATATCTGGTATTTTCCTATCAAATCTACTTTACCAGGTCTCAATAGCTCTAACGCCATAAGAGTTATGCCCAGTTTTCTTAAGGATTGCATATTGGAGTGAAAATAGCCTATCGTGACCTAACTTGGCCTCTGGAGGTCAAACCATTGACCTAAGCGCTTAAACATACAAATAGTTTCTTACTGAATTTACGCAAACTTTCTAATGCACTTTGCAGATTTGCGCTAACCTCCATATTTTCAGAGTTAGAGGGGGCCATCGATGGCCCCGCTGGGGTGAAGGTGGCGCCGGACCTCGGTGGGGCGCGGGTTAATAATTGCCAAGTCACCATGTAATTTCATTTGCTTTAACGACAGGTAGCATGAAGAAAAAATTTGAATAGAGACTTTTGGTGCGTTTGTGGGGTTTGTGCAAGTGCACATGCTGATATAACTTATTAAAGGCGTGTTTTTTTCTACAGGCTTAGCGTTTTAACGATAGAACTAACAAAAAGACCAAAGCAGAGGCGTATATCTATATCTCTCGGGGAATGTCCGGGCACCCCTAATGAGTTAGTGTTAAAAGTTCCTTTAAATTTCATTGTTTATCATTTTCAGTCCTTTAAACTGGTTTTCTTTGCTTCAGCAGGCCTGTGTGAGGGCGAAAACAAAGATAATATAATGTTATCAATCTTTGCGTGATGGTTATTGGTATTCTTTCAAATGTAGGCACCCCCAATGATTTTCGGAATACCACGACTCTGGAGCAAAGCCATAAACTAGTCATAAAATAAGCACACGTTTCATGTGTTACATCACATATTTTGGGGATATTTACCATATCATATAGCACAAAATATCACATCAAATTCCGATCTGTAACGAGTAAGCTCAATATAGCTTTCCTCATCATATCCTTTCTCGACGTATCTATCAAGCAGCGGCAATCAACGTTGCATATCAGAGTCTTACCATCCAAGCAAACACATGCCAAACATATCTGCTGTATGACCCGGATCAGGCCAGGAGCGGGGCATCGGAAACTGAGCGGCCATGGATGCGATGGGTACCAGAAAAAGAGCGGCGAAGGATGATGGGTGCGCCTTTGACAGAACCGTCGGCCGGTTCGCTCGCAGCATCAATCATGTCTGGGTACATCCGCCATTCTCGGTAGCCGACGGCGCCTGGAGGCAAAGTCATTCCCTTCCACTGTTCCGCCGCTCAAGCACTGAAAATATGGCAGAGGCCTACCTCTCCCCTCTTCCATCTAGAGAGCAAACGGTAGGTTCCTACAATCTGAGATAGCTGATGCGAAATTTGGGGAGTCGACAGGTTGTTTGAGAAAAGCTGCGATAAATTGTGTGGGAACTATTTCATTATGCAACTTCATGGTAGGAACTTCAGAAAAAACACATCTGTACATTGCGTTAACACACATCAAAAGCTTCTATTCTGGGCAAGTGTTATCATCTTGGTGAAATATTGTATGAGACAGGTGTTCATATTTTTACCAATAAGTTAGCGTCTGCGGCTAAGCTGTGCCTTTGAATTCTGTATTTGGCTGCCATTCATCTATTTTTATATGGTTTCCGGAAACTTCCTTCTCCGCCATCTTCTTCACAGGATTTCCTGGAAATTTCCAACTGCATAGTCTGGTAGTTCATAGTTTTGTTTGGTCAGATCGCATTTTATTTTATCAGAACTCTCAGTGTGACATTTTTCTCCGAATGCAGACCGACAATCTCAGCTCTGTCGCACTTGCCTCTTAGCTGTGTTTGTTTCTTTGTCTTTGTTCTTTATAGAAACTCTCCGTTTTTGAAGGTTTTGACACCATGCATGTGCTTATTCAAAGCACCGTAAGCATTGTACAGGGTGTTTCAGAAAGAATGATATTTTTAAATGTTCAGTAAAGAAATAAAATCCTTCAAATCTGTCCACAAAACACTCATTTTAATGGCTAATTGTAGGACACTTTTCTTTAAACATGTTCCATTTGAATCAAATACTTTCCCCGTCTTATATGTGGTGGAAAAATGATGCAAGAAACATGGCATATGCCCGGTTATATTTGAAAACACGAAGCTGGCAGCACTCTAAAAGGCTTTAGCACGCAAAGATGGCACGTGAGCATGCACATCAAAGGCACAAGTTTCAGTGATATCACAAGTTTAAAGCTTTTGGCTCAAGCTCCATATGGCTCATTGGTTTACCTTCCATATGAATGACTGAATGCGACGGACACAGCGCAAAGACCTCACTGTTCACCACAGAACAAGGGACATGAACCAATTGGGGATTGCTTGCTTGGATCCATGCTTTCCTAAGCTTGAGAGGTGTGTTTTTTAGAATTAATTTCCAGAGGCAATGCACGTGTGGACTGTGATGCACCACAGTGACGATGTAATGTTTGCAGTGTCATTGGCGTGATACTTGTACGTGATACGCGTGATTTCTACTAAAATTTTTGATGAAGGCAAAATAAACAGTATTTTTACTCATTTTAGGACTACTTTGAACTAGCAAAATTATAAAACAGCTACCAAAATACGAATAATCGTAAATGTCCTAAAATTCGCTTTCGATTGATGTGTAAATCATACCACAACAACCTTTTATTGCCGCATTATGACCAATTCAAAAATATATTCCTTATGAAGCCCTCTAGATAAGCCTAACCGATTAAGGCACGGATCTTCTTTACTCGGGCATTTTCACCACGATAGCTCCAACTTCTGCGGTGCCTGAGGCTGGAAATATTATCTGCCTCTGAATACTAACGTCTGCTCCGCTCCAAATTGAAACGAAGCATGCTCGCAAAAAGCTAGCTGTCAAGTGCCCTGACTTCTCAGCTGAGAAAAAGTCGAATACAACAAATTTTCGATTCATTGGAAATTTACAGTACTTGCGCGCTGCATTCAAGCTTATAAAGGTAATTTGTACATAAAAATGGGGAAAATGGAGGATGTACAGCACGCACAAATTGAAACTCCCTGAGACGAAATTGTTCACACTAGGCTCGGCAGTACAGCCCATTGCCAACAAACTGGTTGTTACTTGGTCGCGACTGTAACTGCAATTATTTTGTTTTCCCCCTAGCTCTCAAGCGCTTGTCCAGAATCACTTCGCCGTGTCCTATTCTGGAAATGGTTGGGCAAAAACATAATTGTAGAGGGGGTGTAGCAGAAAACATATGCATAAATAATTTTAGAAATAAAAGACTGCAAAGTGTTGATCAGGCATTGAATTAAAGGATTGTTGCAAAGCGCGTTTAACCTTGCAATAAATCACCTTATGAGATTGAAAACCAGATTTAAAAATTGTGGTTCCACTAATGATCCGAAAGTACGCACCTGAGGCCGCTGAGGTCATATGTGGTTGTTTCCAGCCTAAATGGCCCGTTCAGAGCATACGAACATGTTCCTAGCGTGGTTGAACACACTTTGCTTTCCGCGTCTCCAGATCCATCAGGAACAAATTTCACAGACGTAGACCACCGCTGTGCTCCCTTAGCTAAACCGTCACAATTCAGTGTGTGAGGTCTCGTCGGGATCAAAGCTGACCACTGCACTGGTGATTTTTTCCTCGACTGGTTCTCATCCCGAAGATGACAGTATATTGAACAGTACTCGGCTTGACACGGGATATTCTCTAACCATCTGGGAGCATGGGCTTGATCGGTCTTTAGACGGATCCACTAGTCCGGTGACACACCCCTGGGGCACGGCCCCGCCTCGCGTCCCCGGAGCTGTCCTCTGTTGCAGGGCCTAAGAAAATGGAATAGCTTTGCTGTACCATACGGTGGGGTATGTGAAAAGAAGCGTATGGGCGCCATGACCCGGTAAATGTGACGCTGGATGGGAAAACGTGCCGTAATCTCAGTGCGTGCAGAAACGCCAATGTCGTCCAGGGCCATATGCATACTTGTGCTTTACAAAGGTTTCACAGGCATAGCGCTATTTTGTGAGAGGAATTCAAGCACGTTTCTCTTTGACAGCAGTGTGTACCTAAAAAATGTTCACCCTGTTATAGACTTGTTGCTAAATATCAGGTCCTGGATATTGTAAAACAAAGTATTTATCATATCTCTTAAGATAGAAGTTAAGCAGTATTAATATCATATCAGCAAAACGCTTCAAAAGTACCCCATATTCATATATACAAGATCTTAGCAGCGACGATGCTGCACCACCAGCTGCAGGAAACATCATTGGCTGCGTTTATTCGTTCAGAGTTTTTATTTTTTGTTCGCAGTGTGTTTGGTTCAAGACTAAAGCTTTTTGGCGCAAGTACAGATAAGCATCCAACTACGAAAAATGCGGAAAATGACAGGTATGGTGGTTCATGGCGTCTACACTGGGCGAGTCACTATATAACTGCCCTCCCTGATATGGATGCCACATGTGCGAGAAACACGAAGCGTGTGTACTAGGCCTACATGCCAAACTTTTGTTTTATCAATGAGCAGACACATAATTCCAGTCAAATTATATTGCTCATGCCAAATTTTATCCGGGTTTCTTCTCTGTTCCTGAAAAAAAACTTTTGACAACCTAGCTGATGTATCACTTCTACAGCAAATCTCTTGGGAAAGTGGACGTTTTTCTGTACTTCAGCGTTTTTAATTTCGCATACGCTTAGCCAAGCAGGGAAACCCATAAGGTGAGTTCATAAGGGAGTTCATACTCATCTGTAGAGTGATCCTTCATGTTTTAGCTATGAAATAAGGCAGAGATTCCAGTGTAAAAAAACAATTCCACGACTTTAATTCACACGTAAACAATGAATACTGCACTGATAAGCCGGCCCGATTAAAGGTAATAAATGCAAAGGAAACAATGGAATAATTGTGTGAATATTTCCGAAAATGAGAAATAAAAGAGAAAATGCGTTAGTTTTATTTACCTATATTTAGTCAATAAATTCATCCTGAATGAATTTTAAAAGCATAACGAAATATGTTCAAGCGTCATTAATATTTTAGTACAAGTAACATTTTAGGGATGAAGGCGCTGTCATTCTGTACTTTTTGCGATCTTCTCTTGTTTTGATCGGTGTGGAGTGAGCAAAGCCCCAGGCCATACGTACCACAAGGTTCATATTTACTGCAGTAAGTAACAAAACAGCAATGATGTAGATACTTATGATACACCAACAATATCGCTAGGTAAGTACAACTAACAGAACCTAACCCTACCACACCATGTCTCGATTAACACGCGCCCCGCTGGGGGGGGGGGGCGAAATTCGCCCCCCCTCCTGGTTTTCCCCGGATAGTGCAAAAACGAAGAGACGCAGAACAACGAAACTTACAGTACCTTATCCCAAATCAATTCTACGCATCTCACTAATTTTTTTAGGTCAGGTCATGTCAGGTCAAGGACCTATCCAAGGTCCAGCAACCCGAACTTAAAACCTAAAATTACGAGTTTGAAACGGCGCCTAAGGAGCATCAGTCAACCGATCAGTTTGAAACATTCGCAATATGATAACGCTATTAGGGTCTACAAATCTGTTATCTCGTAATTTCGATATTGTTGACCTAAGGTGGGGTGAATTTGTTGGTCACCCCATTATAAGTTTATCTCCATCATAAGTTTATGGAGAAAAACAGAAAGGGCTCGTTTTCGGTAAGTACGGGATAGATAAAGCTGAAAATGCTCAAATGGTGTATTCTTACCATGCTCTTGACCATAATCTTGAGTTTTTTACTATCTGACCTCTCAAAAGTCATATCAGGTTACAGGAGCATACAGTGATTGTTTTGCCAATAACTTCTCACTAAATTGAGATAAAGCTCTTATTTTGCTTGCATTGTGCTTTTATTGTCACGGGGAGTCGATTGATATGCAACCTGACCATACCAGGTCACCCTGTGACCTTGACCTAGCTCGGGTTGAGGTCATTTTCACAGTTTAACCTAGCAAGGTTATATTATACATCATTTGATTTGCCACAATCAGAGGAATCCAATGATGCATACATATTTGCTCTAGCTCCGGTGAGCAAAAATCTAGAAGGAGAAACGTACACTGCCCTGTTGCAAGCCTATGGGACATTATTTGACCTATGCTGACCTCAATATTGACCTGACATAAAAATACTTCGCATAATTTCTCTTCGTCTCGTCAAAGGCTTTCAAACGCTGTCCGTAATTTTTCTTTTGCTTTCCTGGGAAATGAGATAAGGAGGGGGGCGAAATTCGCCCACCCCCCCTGCGAGGCGCGTCATGCCAGGGACCCCAGCGGGATGCGTGTTAACCCTCGCCCCACCGAGGGCCATCCATGGCCCCCTAAGGTTTTTCCGGGATAGCAGAAAAACGAAGAGGCGCAGCACCGCGGTTGAGGGCTCTACCTCTCACTGCATCATTTTCCCACCATCCCTGATATTTTTTACTACGGGTCACCCAAGGTCAGGTCACCAGACGAGGTCAACCAAGGTCACCTCACTTCAAATTCAGAGCTCTGTAAAAGCTACATTTCGAAGTCGATCGATCTGAAACTTCTTACACGTTATGGCCCCTCCAGGGTCTACAAGGTGTATATCCGGGATTTTTCGATTTCGTGCCCTGAGGTCAGGTCACGAGGTGACCTCTCCCATTGAAAAAGCATGGGAAAAGCTGTCTTATGATCTAAAAATCACAAAAGCGATTGAAAATGTTCAGCTTGATCAGAAAAGCGTTCTTGGACACTCTTTCACGGATTCCAGGAGCCATATTTGCCTTTTGACCTCTCCAAGGTCATTCAAGGTCACCAGGGGTCAAAAACAGTATTTTGACAATAACTTTTGACCTAAATAAGCTAGAGCGCTGAAACAACCACCATCGTGTTTGTCTTGTCACTGGCTTTCATTTGATATACGGCTAGGTTACTTCCTGACCTTTCGTGACCTCAGGTCATATTAGGTCACGAGGTGACCTCTGGAGGTTAAACCACTGGCGGGAGATCATTATGTTTCGCATAGTGGAAAAAGGACTGGCAATTTCCTATCAAATTTATCTAACTAGATCTCAATAGCTCTAATGGCATAAGAGTTATGCCCAGTTTGCTTAAGCATTGCAGATTTGTGTGAAAATAGCCGATCTTGACCTAATTTGACCTCTGGAGGTCAAACCATTGACCTGAGCACTAAAACATGTGAAGAAATTTCTTACTGAATTCACGCGAGCTTTCTATTGCACTTTGCAGATTTGCGCTAACGCCCATATTTTCGGAGTTAGAGGGGGCCATCGATGGCCCCCCGGTGGGGCGAAGGTGGCGCTGGACCCCCGGTGGGGCGCGGGTTAAGCGAGTCGGCCTGCGGCGCACCGAGCCTACGGCTCGGTCTCTATCCAGCCTGCGACGCCGATGATCGCCTTCGTCGGCCTCAGCTTTGCCGGCTTCGCCGACAAAGTCTGGCTCTCCTCAGGTCTCGCATCCACGCGCGTGCCGTCCCGATCCGCGAACATGCTGTTACAAATTCGGTACGCTTTTGCAACGACTCTGGTACAGTGTACGACTCCATTATTGTCAGCTGGCTACATTGTACGTTTCAGCTGGCTATTTCGGTGTTTCGGTATTTCCGGTGTTTTGCTTACGGCGCTAAAAGACTCAGAATTACGCCGTTGAGTATAAGGAAGTGTTGAAAATGAAGGTTAAGTGGAAGGTACGCTACGGGATCGTGTTTAATGAGAGAGAGAGGGTGTATTGCTGATTCCGATGATGCATCGCTTATGTAGAAGAGTTTTCGGGAAAGTGGACGTTTTTCTGTACTTCAGCCCTTTTTTATTTCGCACACACACACAGTCACACTATGTACCCGTCATATGTCTCCATTTATCGGTACCCGTGCGAGACAGTCGCGCCTGCACGCTCGCTTTCACATACCCCAACTTATGATACGGCCAGGCTATCCCGATTTCTTGGGGCCATTGGAGCAAAGGACTGCTCCGGTGACACGAGGCGAGGCCGTGCCCTAGGGCTGTGCCACCGGACTATGAATCTATTTAAGGCTGATCAGCCCCGTGCTTCCAGTAGCAAGGGCTCTGGTTGGTCAGCAAAACTCCGGTGTCAAGGCAAGCACCACTCAATTTACTGTCATCTTCTGGGTAGGAGACGGTCGAGAACAGGGCTGCCAGGGTCTGGGGTCTAGGGCGTATTCGGACCGGGTGGGCGGGGGGAGGGTGTACATTTGGACGGCAAACCTTACCAGATAGGCTTGCCAATGATGTTTTGGATGAGCAAGTATTTCAAAATTCTCATTCATTGATATTTCTCCGCAACCGCCGCCTGCATTTGTCCAGGTAACGGCAGCTGGTATTGTCAACCACCACAGGTAACACGATGCCGAAGCTCAAACACGCCGAGGTGAAAAATACCCGATATGCTTTGTGAATAAACTGAATTCAAAACTAAATCCCAGAATATCCCAGAATCCCGGTATTCAAACCATACGATGTATTTGTTTTGAAATGCTAACTTTACAGATTCACAAGGCACGGTCGGTCTCCTTTTCACCTCTACAAGCGCCAGCCTCCCCTCTGGCTCCATCAGCGGTCGACGTGACTCTGGCTGTTGGATCTGTGGCGTTTGTGAAAAACGTGATAGATGACTCACTAAGCGGTATGCTCAGCCAACACAGGATTCAAATGCTCCGCAGGAGATGTCCATTCAAGTCGAGCTTAAACCTAAAAAGATAGAGACCAGGCAAGCATCAACAGGGTGATTTCCGTACGATTAACGAGATAAAAATAGGCCAAGATAATGGTTTGTGGCATGGAGTGGGGTTACGAGGCATCATTCTTCGATGTTTCATCTAAATTCATGACTGTTTTAGTGTCAGTGACGAGGATTAATGCGCTTAGAATAGCTTCCTATACTTGTCAAAGCAGCGAATAACGGTTGATGATTCCACTTTGGGACTAAGTTTTTCTCGAAAGCTGCAACAGTGTCATGCTATACTTCGACGAATGATTTGTTTCTTATTGGAGTGATAGTGGTGTCGGGTGCAACGTTCCTGTTTGTGGATCCATGGGTGTGTGTGTGATTTGACGAGGAAACTGAAGCCTGTATCCGATAATATACTGATACGATGATGCTATGCCTCTGTATGAGCGACAAGAAAATATATTGTAGTGCTAGTATCATATTTATATGTCTGATACATTCCACCGTTTGACTTTGGGTCTTCATCTCTGTCCCGGTGGCCTACTTCGCAGAGCATTGAGCTCCTTCCTGTTTTCGGATCCCATGCAGTGCAATAGACTGGGGATTAGTCCATCGAGATGGTCGGGAGCTCAATCATTTCCCCGGCCCACTGTAAACTAAAACAACAAGCCTCTGTGTCATACTTTGGATGGGTCGGGTTTTCAGATGTTCCTCTAGTTTTTTTCCATAAATACTAGTTTGTTCACGCATCTTCTTGTAATAATAATTGGTGAGGTTTAATGATGCAAAAACTGCCAAGATTATACAGCGTTGCTCTCACCCTGTTGAGAGGGATTTAGGGGATCCAATCAATCTGTTCAGAGGCTCTGCCGAGACTTGAACCTGGGACCATTGGCTCAGGAGACATGAATGCTATCCATTAAGTTAACCACCCCAAATTTCTGGTCGAGCGGTGCAATTTCCACACCATTTGGATAATGGTTGTGGTCTAGGAGTGGGTTATTTTCCTACGAGTCCGCTGTTCCTCGTCCGGTCTCCAAATGCAACAACCGACCACAATGCTTAAGCTCGCTTACGAGGTTACAAGGGTATCTTAGATTCATGCATGCTTACACATTCTGTGTCAAACAGTACGATGCAATTTCTATACGGCAGGGCCTATATGTTGTTCAGGTACCTTGAAGGAGCACTATGAGCAACTCTCGTAGTGATTCAGGTCACGGTGCTGCAACTACATGTCTTGTTAGAAGAAACATTTTCGTTGCCGTAAACTAATTTGGTATTGTATTGATACCATGATTAATTTTCCTTGTAGCATTACGATGAAGCATTGCTCTGTAATTCTACCAACAAAGTAGTTTTTTTGCCATCCGACGAAGAAATCATCTTCGAAATACCGTTCTACATATTTCAGACGGATCTGAAGCCGGTGTCCTGGGCGGAGCGAAGTGGCACAGTATCTGTCCTTTAGAAAAGTTACGCGGTGGCTTTTCAATTTACCAGTCATTACGGGCATTGCTCATTCTGATGTTGGAGCCGGGTTCCTGAGACAAATTCGTTAAGAACTTGCCGAGCCACGGACTGCAAGGCTAAGCCTATAGTAACTTAAAACCGACGGTTGGTTTTTCTAAGGTAAAAAACACTCGTACAAAACATAGGATTATGGTTCCTGAAATTTCATTACGAATGAAAATCATTATATTTCATTACCGATGCATGAATGACCGTGTGATGAGTCTTGTACCAACTTTTATATTTCGTTTTAAACAACTTGACGTGTCAAGTGAAAAACCATGTTGAATGGATCTCAGACAAAATAAACTACTTACTTTTTCTTTTTATAAATTTTGTCCAAGTCGTTCCCAGTCCGACTGTTGGAGTAGGAGTCTCACTAAAGTCATCAAGGGACTTGTCACGGAGACCCTGACCCCACCACCCGAACGAGCAGCTCCCACAATGAAGTGTTAATTTATAAGCCAAAGTTTAACGTCCCACAAAGCACAGGGACGGCCGCCCCGCTCAGGTCACCCTCTCACCAGTCAGTTGCCAGCCGACCTGTACGTCGGGTAAACTATTGAGCGCCGGAGCGTCTCAGGGGAACCGATCCCAAGCCTGCACATGCACGTCCACTGCATGCTTCTGAGCAGCGGGCCGGAGCACAACGCTCTACCAACTGAGCTACCTTACTGACTGGCTTACTTACTTACTGACTGAATGATGACACACACCAATAGAACGCTGGGCGGCACTGCGATCGCCATTTCATTGTCTTGCTGCACAGTGCACTTGGTGACGTCACACATTTGTGGCGAGGTGACTGCTCCCGTGTGAGGTCACAGGGCGGTGTCGCCGTATAATTGCTAATTAACCCAGCGGCAGTGCCAGCGCCGGCAGCGGTGCGTCGCCACCGTTTAGCCTTCGTCGACGCTTTTGGGCGACGCGCCAACGCAAAGTCTTCGCAAACAGGACGATGCATCGTCTTGGGACCGCTGCACCAGCCGCGGTGTGAAATTCGCACAATGTAGGCGCCTTTGTCTCGCTAGTGATGAACGATCAGCAAATGGGGCGGCGCGTCCTACCTAAATGTGGTGTCACAACGCGAGGCGCTGAGAATCCGTCCCATTGATCGACGCAGAGCGCGTCAGAAGTCGACGGCTCCCATCAACGGTTAAATTTGAGCAGGTTCTTCTTAATCTCGCATAGCTTATCTTCATTAAACAAGCCGGCTTGGCGAACAAAAATTTCACACGTCTGGTGCTGCTATATGCTGTGTAAACTTAGCAATAAAAGGTTAAATTAAGTTCCAGCTTTGCTAAGTAATTGTGATTTTTAGTCTTGACCAGAACTCAGAGTGGCTTGGAAATGAAAGCAAAAAGTCAAGGCACAGAGAAAAACAGCATTTAGATCAACCGAGAGGCAACTGGTTCCCATCAGTTCTGTTGGATCCCAGTGATTTCAATAGGAATATATTTCGAACCTTGGGAATCCCAACGGCATTTTCCCTGCCTCCTTTCTGCGCTGTATCGCAGAAAACACAAGTGGTCGATAGCCCTCGTCCTTTTTCCTCAGTGAAGGTTTATATAGCTCTTTTTCACGCTGATTCTAAAAAAATAATTATAAGAAAAGCACAGACATTCTGAAGAACATCCCGCTAGCATCCAATCCGTGCTAGAGCGCTGGAAAATTGTGACTGTAGTTTGAAGGTAGGCCTGAAGGGTGTATCACTGAATACTTGATGCTTATGTAATATGAATGTTGAAAAGAACACGCTAAACCACAAGTCATTCTAATTTTATAAGCCTGGATTTCTGTGCCAGAGCTGGCGTGGTTGATCGATACTCTTAAAAGTGTTTGAATTTTTGAATAAGTTTTTCCAAGATGTTGCAAGCTCGGGTTTTTAGAGTCAGAGCCTCACTAAAGTCATTAATGGACTTGTCACGGAGAGTCCAACCCTACCATCCGAACGAGCAACTCCCACCATGAAGGGCCAATTTAGGAGTCAAAGTTCAACGTCCCACAAAGCACAAGGACGGCCGCCCCGCTCAGGTCACTCTCTCGCCAGTCAGTTGCCAGTTGATCTACGTCGGGTCAATATTTAGCACTGGAGCGTCTCAGGGGAACCGATCCCAAGCCCGTACATGCACTGTCACTGCATGTTTCTGAGCAGCAGGCCGGTGCCCAATATTCTACCAACTGAGCTACCGGGACGGCAAATTCAATTGTAAACTTTTTGCAAATTTTAAGTCTGATTTGCTTCAGGTCACAGAGATCTGAGGTGACTCTCAGGGACTTTCAAAAGGTTTTAGCTTTCCTCCTCATAACATTTAGAATAAAATTTGACACGGAATGGGCCCTAGTTCATGTTCCAGGTTACAACACACTAGGCTTGATGCCCTTTAACACGCCCCCGCTGGGGGGCGAAATTCGCCCCCTCCTGGTTTTCCCCAGATAGCTAATAACGAAGAGACGCAGAACAACAAAACTTACAGTAACTTATTCCTGATTAATTTTATACTTCTGACCAAATTTTTGAGTTAGGGTCATGTCAGGTCAAGGAGCTATTCAAGGTCAAGTGACCCGACCTCAAAACCTAAAATTACGAGTTTGAAGCAGCGCCCAGGGAACATTAGCAAACTGATCAGTTTGAAACTTCCACAATATGATAAGGTCATTAGGGTCCACAAATCTGCTATCTCGGAATTTTGATATTGTTGACCTAAGGTAGGGTCAATTTTTTGGTCATCCCATTATAAGTCTATGGTGAAAAATAGAATGGGTTCGTTTTCAGTAAATACTGGATAGATAAAGCTGAAAATCCTCAAATCGTCTATGCTTACCACGATCGTGACCATTAAGTTGAGTTTTTGAGCATCTGACCTCTCAAAGGTCATAATAGCTCACAGGTCAGTAAACGTGTCAACCCTCAGTGATATATTCTGTGATCCGCTCGGGTACTGAAGAAAATATAGCTGTGTTTGCGGCAGCCGAGCCGTACTGGTGTGATGTGGTTTTATGTTGTAGTTAGGCCTCTGTGTTTTTAGTTCTTCTGACTTCACCTGTTATTGGTTTTAAAGACCTGTTGGTGATTTAATACAGATACAACAGATACAACGATACAACAGGAGCAGAGAGTGATTTTTTTACCAATAACTTCTCACTGAATTGAGATAAAGCTCCCATTTTGCTTGCATTGTGCTTATATTGTCACGGGGAGTCGATTGATATGCAACATGACCATACAAAGTCACTCTATGACCCTGACCTAGGTCGAGGTCAGGTCATTTTGACTATTTGACCTAGCAAGCTCATATTATACATCATTCGATTCGCCGCGATGAGAGGAATCCAATGATGCACAAATATTTGCTCTATCTTCTTTGCGGGCAGATCTAGAGAGCGAAACGTACACTGCTCTGTTGTAAGCCTATGGAGCCTTTTTTGACCTATGCTGACCTCAATATTGACCTGACATAAAAATTATACCTATAAAATGTATTCTTCTTGTCAAGAGCTTTCGAACACCGTCCGTAATTTTCATTTAGCTTTCGTGGGGAACGAGATACGGAGGGGGAGGGGGCGAAAAACGCCCCCCCAGCGGGGCGCGTCATGCAAGGGACCCCAGCGGGGCGCGTGTTAACCTCTTGTGCATTGTATGTACATACATACATATGCCGGTAACCTCAGGGGATTTTAAGTGGCCTTGACAGCCTCATGGCTGTACGTTGTATCATATAATGCAAACGAAACATAATTTGGGAATGAATGCAGTCAACACGTTGTCGAGTACTTGTTCCGGGTACTTTCCGATTTTACTCTTTCAATGTCAACGCTTAAGCAGTTCAGATTACTAAAAATGTTAAAATGAGAGCACAATGGGTAAAACCCTTACAGAGTTCGTCAAAGGTCACCAAGGGTCAAGCAAGATAAAAAAGTTTAGTAAAGGTCACGAGAATTCACCAGAGGTTACAGAGGTCAACTGAGGTAATTGCATGTCTGAGATTCAAGCCACGTCCAAAAGAATACAGCACACAACCAAAAAAATCCCTTCACATCTATCCCGATAGAACGGCGTAACTTGGTTGCCTGCTATGACTTGGACATTTTTCTCAAGGAATGCACAATATGAGCCCCATAAGCTAGGCGAAGCTGTACCCAACGCAACACAACCGTAACCCCGGCCATATCCGAAGAAAACCTTCAGGGAAGAGGGATTACAACAACCCTCCCTGTAAGAGCAAGAGTCAAGGAAAGACCATGCAACTTTGTCAAGGGAGAATTTGAACATAAACAAATAAATGAAAAAAGGGAACAGTTTTAACACACCATCCTAGACTTTGAGGGTTCAATTTTTCTAAGGGCAATGAAGGTTTGTGACACAAAGAATCACATTTTCACAGGAGCCAGCGTTGCTAGATTCCTCGGTAAGCGTCCAACTTTAATCTGTATTGAGATTTTGCTGCTATTGACTACCGGCCATCTATGATTGTAGTTATTATACAACATTTCTGTCCTGAAAAGCTGACAACTTCACGTTTTACTCATTCTCATTTGATCGGCACAGTGATGTTCCCATATTATGCAAAGCCTTTGCGCATTTTCACCAAGTGTGCGTTGTGTATGTGTGAGGTCGCCTACTGTTCAGCCGCTCCCTTACTCTAAGTCGCTATACTTCTCAAAGGGTTTAACTTGGCGACTTACGTCATCTCTGACCGATCCTGAAGCATGCTTTTGTTGCAATGCGACGGTTTAATCCTGGTTTCTGGGGTCTATAGATTGACAACGCAGCCCATTTATCCTCCCGCGCTGGGATACGAAAATAAGTGCTATTGACTCTGCACTGATTTAAATGCTTTACAATGGGTCAGTGGTATACATTTGGAGTGTATGAAGAATCGTGATTGCTCCATTTAGGCGCTTCAGGGCTTTTAAACGAACACATTTAAGTGTGAAATGTGTTCGTGGTCACAACGAAGCATTGCAGTGTTCTACTTTGGCATTGTTGAAGAGAACTGAATGGAACCCAAAACAACATTCGCGAGATTTGAACTGTTACATAGGTCACATAGAGCATACGAAGAAAACCACTTGTTTTCATTCTTAATTTATCTCAAAATCCGCCTTTTAGGGAACAACAACGCCTCGTGAACGTGTTACTTGAAGCGCACGGCGGTGCTTCGTCGTTGAGGCTACAGCACGGCAGACCCAATGGGATCGAAACCCTGTCTAAATACACGCCGTTTCTGTGCAAACGGAGAGTTCTGGGACAAATGAAATGGTAAACAACAGGGTTGTTCTTCGTATGCTCTATCACATCGCTATCTCAGTATAAATCCCTATAAATATGTCATATTCCCTAACTGCTGGAGGGACGTCCACTTTGTCTTGCTTCGTGTCTCCCGATCAAAACCACTCGATGATACCTTATCAGTAGATTTCATGGTGTAGATCTCATGGTGTTTTCAAATGAAATCAAAAACATACTTTTCAGTAAACACAAGTTGAAAAAGCTGGGAACATGATGGTCGATTCCCATTTCTCTGTTGTTGCATACAAGCTTGGAAACCAAATCAATACAAAATTCGAGGTCGAAGAGAGTTTGAAGAGTACCTTTTCCAGTCCCGTGCTTATTGAGAATGCAAATGTTATGCATCGTTTCCTCCACCACCCGACAATCAACTAAAAGGTGAGCACCAAAGCCTGGCTGATCTGTGTCCCGAGCCCACCTGGAGAAGTGCCAGCCGGAGACGGTTGAGGGGAGGCCAAGGGGCCTCTAACAACCACCAGCAGACCCGCGATTTCAGACCGAGCCGAAATGTTTGTGTCGGGGCAGCATGGAGAGTCACAAGGACCTTGTTAATGGGCATAGAGCTACGGAGAAAAAATGTTGGTAGTTCTGAAATCTTGCAACCTAAACACGGAAAAAAGCGGAGGAAAATAATGAAAGGTATTATTGTTTCAACTCTGATATGCTGGTAAATAGTTCCACAGATGTAATCAAATAACGAAGAAATCACTTGAGCAAACATGTTTTATTGTAGGTTATATTTAAGCCCATGGTTAATTCATATCCTTTGTGCGGTATGCGGGCCCAAAGCACTTCGAAGCTCGTGGGTGTTCACATCCTTCTCCTCATCTAAACCGGGAGCGCGCTTAACTTCCGTCTAATGCCGCTTTAGTTGTACCGGCAAGATGGCCTCATTTGTAAATCTGATGGAGCGGACCAGAGAGGTGGGTGGCTGTGGCTGCTGCCAGAGGCGCTGTCTCTACAGCACAACAGACTAACGACATGCACTCAAGCGCAGAGCGCTGGAAACGCAACGACATAAAGATGTTATCCAAGAATGACAGTCCAACGGCGAACCCCTGTTACGCATGGTTAGACTTTATGCTTTGTATCGCGCTCAACAGCGAAATGCGAGATGGCCAGTTCAGGTTGAACGGCTGAAAATATCACTCCCGGTGACTTGGGAAAAAATACTTCACTTTTGAGTATCTATTCGTTTTGAATGCTTTCGAGCAAATGGTTCGGGGTTCAGGCCAGCGAGCATTATCTAGTAAAAGTCGGACGCTGAGCATGTGGCTGAAAATGAAATGGCGCAGCTCCCGGCTGGTTACATCCAAGGTTACATCGAGAGAAATAGAAATCCCGTTCACGAATTGATGGGGAATTCGTTTTATCAAGTATGCAAGTCGATCATTTTAAATTCGAGGTTTTATTTCATACTGCTGAACCAGCAAACCTGGTAATAACATATTCATCTCCTTGGAAACTTTTCGTTTATCTCTATGTGCTTTCCTTAGTTTATTCACTATCCAAGGACGATTGACATACCGCAATCTTTAAGTACGTTATTAGATCCAGGGAAACTAAACACACCATCAGTAACTATTTTTATGGAGCTCAGGAATTTTTTAAGGGTTTTGAAAGATAAGTTTTAATGTTCCGGAGAGATGGAAAAAGGTTGTACTGCTCCTTTAACCCGCACCCCAAAGGGGTCTGGCCCCACCTTCGCCCCATCGGGGACCATCGATGGCCCCACTAACTACGAAAATATGGGGGGTTAGCGCAACTCTGCAAACAACATTGGAAAGCTCGTGTGAATTAAGAACGATTTACTTCACATGTTTAAGCGCTCAGGTCAGTGTATTGACCTCCAGAGGTCAGGTTAGGTCACAATAAGCTATTTCCACTAAAATATACAATGCTATAGAAACCTGGGCATAGCTCGCATGCCATTAGAGCTATTGAGAGTTGGTAAGTACCTTCGATAGGAAAATGCCAGGACTTTCTCTGCTATAAGGAATATAATGACCTCCCGCCAGTGGTTTGACCTCCAAAGGGCACCTTTTGACCTAGCATGACCTGAGGTCACGAAAGGTAATAAAGTGACCTTGTTGCACATCAAATTAAAACCAGTGACGAGACATGCACGATGATGTTTAATTCAGTGCTCGAGCTTAATTAGGTCGAGAGTTATCGTCAAAATACTGTTTTTGACCATGGTGACCCGTGATGACGTCAAATAGGTCAAAGGGCAAGATTTTCCCATAGAATCCATGAAATTTTAGCCAAGAATTCTGTTCTGAGAAATATGAGAATTTGAAATCGTTTTTGTGGCTTTTAGATCATAAGGCAGCTTTTCTCCATGTTTTTTTCTATGGAAGACGTCACCTCGTGGCCTGACCTCAGGTCACTAAATCGAAAAATCCCGGATATAAATTTTGTAGACCCTGGAAGGGTTATCAAGTGTAGAAAGTTTCAAATCGATCGACATAGAAATGTAGCTATGGTAGAGCTTAAAAGTTGAAGTTAGATGACCTTGGTTGACCTCGCCTGGTGACCTGACCTAGTGTGGCCCAGGGTAAAAAAATCAGGGATGGTGGGGAAAATGAGGAGGTGAGAGGTAGACCCCTCAACCGTGTCGCTGCGAATAATCGTTTTCTGCTATTCTGAAAAAACCTTAGGGCGACATCGATGACCCCGATGGGATGAGGGTTAAAAGAGAATTTCTTTAAAGTTGCAGAGAATAAAAATAGCAAGCTACTTCAAGCAGCGAGCCTGTTGATTCAATGTTAAGACCTGTGAAGAATGCAAGTTGGGAACTTGGTGGAACGGATGAAGAATGACAGTGGCGGATCCAAGGTAAAAGTTTCGGGGGGCGGTTAGGGGCTCGAGCCTCCCCCTCAATTGCCTCGGAACAGCTTTCGGCTAATATTACCTATAGGCACTCTGACATTTGGGTGGGGGGCCTTGAGCCCTCTAGCCCCCTTGTATCCACACCTGACGAGTGGTATAGCCGATCCTGCAGATAAAACTATCAGTAGATCAGTTGAAATGGGATACTGCTAAAACACTGTACCGCCCCGGTAGCTCAGTTGGTAGAGCGTTGGACTCCCGTCCGCTGCTCAGAAACATGCAGTGATAGTGCACATATACAGGATTGGGATCGATTCCTCCAACACGCTCCGGCGCTAAAAAATTATCCGACGTAGGTCTGTTGGCAACTAACTGGTGGGAGGGTGACCTGAGAGGGGGAGCCGTCGCTGTGCTTTTGTGAGATGTTAAACTTTGGCTTTTAAATTCATCCTTCATTGCGGGAGTTGCTTGTTGGGGTGTTTGGGGTCGGGGTCTCCGTGACAAGTCCTTTGACGACTTTAGTGAGGCTTTGACTCCAAAAACTGAACTTGCGACAACTTGCACAAAAAGCACCTTTAACAACTGTCATCTATAAAGTATGACGTTAGACAAATTTTAGGTTAATGGGATACTAACGGAAAGAAAGTAGCCAATATATTAAACAGCTACATACAAAAACATTCGGTAATAGCATTCGGATAGTGTTTGGCCTACCGGCTTGATGACACCCTTCGCATCGCTTGTCGTACAAAATTAATCTCCCTTACTCCTCCCTACCTTATCGTACAAATATTTGCTGCTGTCTTCCCGTTAGTTTCCCATTAATCTAAAAATGTCAACTAAAAAAAATCGGACCATGTGTTGACTGGAACAACATGAAACTACCCACCTGGATTTCCATACACCCAGTTTACAAAACCGCTAATACAAATGGAAGTGTACCGGAAATAGTAAAATTTGGTGTTTTTATTTCGTGGTTTTCGCCCTGTTATCCATGAAGAATCAAATCATCTACGAAAATCATATCCATCGCGTAGGTTTTGAGCGAGAAAAATATCTTCACGCACGCTTAAATCGCCCTCCTGGTGTGGTGAAACTGATTGAACTGAAAATCAAGACTCGAGCAGCTGATTGGCAAAACTTCTCCGACATGTGACAGTATAGAGGGGGGAGAGAAGCAGAGGCATGAGGAAGGGGGACGGGAGCTTGTAGCAGCGAAACGCATTTTCCCCTGTTTATTTTACCATGGGGATAGGTTATTCTGAGCCGTAAAATAATCATCATTGCTTTTTCATCACAAAGCCGACAGGGAAAGACAACTCCCGGCCTGGCTGGCGGATCTGCAGCTGTATGCAAGCATGTGGCATAAGAGGGCTAGGGAGAGGAGGGCGAGCCAAAGACAGTGAATACAGCGAATGAGCCATAAAGAGCACATTGAGCGATGATGTGTGCACGTTTTGGTGGGTTGAATGAGCCACACTGGTGACCAGAAATTTCCTTGCCAATTTGTTACGCTTATGCACGGTTCAATTGAATACGTTCCAGTATTGATAGCTAGTGAGCTCCTGAACGGCCGTAAGCTTTATGAGCAATCAACGCACGTTCTGGTAAGCTTGACCCCTTAACACGCGCATTGACGGGGATCTGAGCCACCTTCGCTTTGACGGGGGGAGGGGGTGGGTACCCGCCTCCCCTAAAATCTCGAGAACCACGGTAGGTAGCGAAAAACGGTAAATGGTGTTGGGTAGCCCATCCACTTCTCCATCGAAAATATTTGAACCATTTTTTTGTCAGGTCACATTTAAGGTCACTAGAGGTTAATACATGCCGTCATAGGAATAACACGTAAATGAAGGTTTTCAGTCATTACATCTGAACAAGTAAAGATAGAGCAAAACAATTTAAACTGTATGAATCCTTGCAGCAAGCCGAATCGAATGATATATAATATGACATTGCTATGTCAAATCAAGGATTTGACCTGACCTGAAGTCAGGTCAAGGTCAACTTAAGTAAAATGCATATCATTAGAACTGCAAAGACAAGACAATTATAATGCAGTTAAAACAAATGCTCTATCACCATCCGTGACTAATATATTTAGTTAAAACCATTTTCCCATGTATTTCAAAACACGCCGTGATAGGGATAACATGTAAATAAAGGTTTTTGCCCATATCATCTGAACACGTAAAGATAGAGCAAAACGACTTCAACGATGTGAATCCTCGCAGCAAGCCAAATCGAATGATATATAATTTGACCTTGTTAGGTCAAATCAAGGATTTGACCTGACCTGAGGCCAGGTCAAGGTCAAATTATATAAAATGCATATCATTAGAACAGTAAAGACAAGGAAAATATAATGCAGCTAAAATAAATGCTATATCACCATCCGTTACTGAGCTATTCAGTCAAAATTATGTTTCCCATGTATTTCCAATAGAGAGGTCATGGCTCGCACTTGACCTCAGGTCATCGATATCACAAATACCGGAACATATTTTAGAGAACTCGGTTGGCCCATTATATGATATGAGCTTCAATCGGATAAGTTTACCCTGTTCCGACTTATGCTATCTTAAACTTTTTTGAGGTCAGGTCACTTGACCTGTACTGGTGACCTGACCTGAGATGAACTAACCTCAAAATTTTCACAGAATTTGTAAAAATGATGAGAGAAAAGGTATGCCAAGTACGGCGGCGCTACGCGTCGCCGTTTTTATTCTATCGCCGAAAATCCCGAGGGGGTGGGTACCCACCCCCGTCAATGCCCGTGTTAAACATTCATCTTAAGGGTTTCTTCAGTCATGACTGCAGTTTGACACACACCGGTATTCCTCTCTGCAGAGAGGCACACTGGACTCGGTGGAAAAGCGTCGTTTCTCTCTGGGACGAGTATCAACAGGTGCGTAATGCATTGGCTGCGTTTGCGTGACCCCATTTTGTCTTTTGACTGCGATCCGCCCCTCTGCAACACTGGCCTGCAGGCACATTTGGCGGCAATGACACGGTTTGCAGTCCAGCACGCGTCGCCTGAAATGCGCGGTGTCTGCCACTTCCTCCGACGTCGCGCTTCCGGCGATGCCAGATCCGCTCTGGCATCCTCTCCTGCCGCGCTTCACCGCCAATGTTTCCGCGAAGAACTGCCATATTAGAGGCATAGCTGCTGAGTAAACGTCTTCCACGACTTTTGTCCACACGTGCTTAATTAGGGGATTAAG
Organism: Lepas anatifera; assembly: GCA_034440635.1. Lineage (NCBI taxonomy): Eukaryota > Metazoa > Arthropoda > Thecostraca > Lepadidae > Lepas > Lepas anatifera. Next base: position 61,156 of record JAOTON010001018.1, read on the forward strand.
CGGTGCGCGGACTTCCCTGGTTATCTTCCGTGGATTCTTCGTAGGTTGTTTGACATAAATTATTGGTAGAGCATATATATATATATATATATATATATATATATATATATATATATATATATATATACTGTTACAATCTTGCCGCACTTAATATAAGATAACACACTTATTCATGGAGTTTCGATGTATTTATCTTCACATGGGGACTCCACATCTGCTCCGACTCGTCGAGCAGATGTGATGCCGCCATGTTGAAAAGATGTAAATCACGAAACGTCCATGGAATAAGTGTTTATTTATATATATATATATATATATATATATATATATATATATATATATATATATACTTCCACATGTGGAAGTGGATAAGTATTTACTTTCTTCTAGCACCAACAACACCTATTTGCATATTGAAAAATCGGAAAACATAAATCAATTTGTATAATCATATAGTATACAACACATACACTTCTCACCAAAGCAATATCGTTAAGTCTAGAGTCATACATACCGAGGGTTAGATATACGAGTGGTTGCGGCTTTCTACCCACATGTTCCAACCGCACAAGGCGTTATTATGAAGATTCCTACACACTTTTTCGGAACTTCATTTCTCGGGCGACCCCGTGAAGCCTTTGAAATGGGCTCCAAAGATCCGGACCCATACAGTTTTTACCTGTGACACTGCTCGCACTGAATCCGTCTAGATAAATAAGACGCACAAAAATCAGAAAACATCTCTAGAGATTTACATACATTGTCTTGTTCCGATTATGAACTGCAGCTGGATCACTGTAGCTTAGGACGATAGCTGCATGAGTCATCAAAGCACTCCTCTGCTTCTGTGTTCAAAGTGAGCTACAAACCCTTGCATTTGAGGATGTGGAGTCCATTTTTACGGAGAGTGAATTTCGGAGCCGCCTTTAATCAGGTACCAAAGCTTCTGAAGAATAGATTTAAGCTAGACTCAACTACCCAACATTGTCTAACAGAGTTCTCATTTTGAGGCATTGAGAGCAGAGCCTAACTGCTCCGGTACGTTCCAGTTGAACAGCTGGACAAGGTGGGATACAAACCAATCGTTGGGGGAGTTGAAGAGGGGGGGGGCAGACAGCAAAAACATAAAATTGTTAACTAGTGAAGGAAATTCCTCAAAATCAAACTATTCGGAATGGGGCGCCTTGAGGATGAGATGAGCGGATCGCCCCTTTCCGCCCTCGATCCACCCTTGCAGCTGAATCTCTCTCCAGCCCCCCAAATACAAACGAACTCTGTAATACTCTACGTTTGTTCCAGTACCGCGCTTAAAACATTTGGTGGATGGAGGTGAAAATTATCGGTAATGTAATGATTTGAGCTATATGGAGAATGCTAGGCTATTTGCCTCAGTTTCGTAACTTTGATTGAGCGGCACAAACGCTAAAACTTTCCGGAGATATATACAAACTTGAAAATATTTGTTGAAGCCTACGTTTAACCTGCAAAAATGACTGAATATTATTACTCTCGGCAGAGGACATCCGGCCCCCAAAGCACATGCATTGTCTTATCGCTGGTACACAGATGTAACAGTCGTTAAGAAGATCATTTAGAGATTGCCTGGTTTCTGGGAAGTCACCGGTATAGCCAAAATATGTTTCAAACGAGAGTAGAGCAAGGTAATTTACATAAAGAAGTGCAATGTAACTACGCTTTAGCATAAAATGACTGCAGCCTGAGCTTCTAGTTCGACTGAGGCAGCCAGGCGTCAGAAGCTCAGTAGTTTGCAATATAGGATGTTCATTGTTCACAGGAACCCCATTTTTCCAACTTTGTTGGATCTCCTGTGTCAAATTTAATTCAAATAGGTTGGGTGTTCTCCAAGATCACTTGATCAATATGGGTTGCAGATAATTATACATATAAAGCATATTCGCCTGCATTCCGAACAATTTGCCAATCCGGCAAAGTCCTGGAAAGAGAATGACAATTTAAAGACACATTTTTTCAGGCATAAGTATCATGCATAATACAGCAAGTAAAAAGTTAAATCCAAAGTGTATGTGTTGCAAATTGCTTTCCGCACTATTCTTACGAACACTGTTATGTGTATTGTATCAACTAAAAATAGACAAAAAACGATAGACAAATAGGACAAAAATTCTGGACAAAAGGCTTTATGGCAACTTTATACACAATGCCCGTTATTTCAGTGGTGAACATTCCGTCGAGAGGCACATACCCGATCAAAAGGTTCATAGCAAAAATGGTATACGTGTGAAAAAGGTAAGTGTACAACATGCTCTGACAACAGTGGCCTGGTAGCAAACCAGAAGCTTTCGACTGATGAGCCTGAGTGATAAGAACCAGCGTGCTGAGTCGAGTGCGTCATAGCTTGGATATTACCACGGTCTCAAACATATTGGCGGATCGGATTAAATGGGATTCGATTTGCCAAATAATTTCGATAGTTTCGGATCTGGATATGGATTTGCAGCACAATATTGTCCGATTTAGCTGCATTTGTCGGATGCGGAATAAATCTGGATGGACCATCAGAGAAAACAAACGAATTTACCGGGATTTGTACGGGATACATTGGATCTAGCTCGGATCTGCATCGGATCTAGATCGGATGGAGGTAGATCCTTCTGCCATGACGCTCTCCGGTGCTGAGTGAGATGCTTGGGGCCGCGTCGCGGCCCCCGCGGGACGTCCCGAGGCCAGAGCATGCCGGTGGCGGTGTTGCCACTCACCTTTTTACCACGTTTGGAACCATCCGCCAGCTGACTTGCCTGCAGTTGTCTGTCCTTGAGCACCATTCGGGACGCTGCCATGCGGCCCGCCATTTTGTCCGGCGATACGTGTTACGCACGGATAGAGATATTCTCTGCGAATGGCTCGTTCACGTTTGCTTTACGCTCTGGCGCTCCTCGAAGTGCGCTGCGTATGTGCCGGGATAGGATTGCTGCATTTGCTTTGTGATTTAAGGCAGGATTGTCAAATTGCGGAAAAAATACAATCATATTAGACTTCCCCAATGAATTTAGCTTTACTACAAAAGTAGTAGTGAACGAATGGCGAAAAGAAGCTTACGCATACATTTGATAAAGGCTACAAGTCAACGATTGCTGTGGGATGGATACCCTGTGCTATCAACTTGTTAGTGAAATAGCATACTGTACATGATACTACCTCTTCCCTGTCCTCTTATGAGGAGATTATATCATAAAGTCGTGCACAATCGTCGAGCAGTAAAGTGGACTGTGCGATACACCGTGATTAAGCTTACTTATTCGAGCGCCGTGGGTCACAATTTGACTATTCAAAGACCCAGCAAAAACCGATGGCATTATGAACAGCATATGTCCTGGAAACTGGTATAATCAAACAGGGCTGGTGGATAAGCCATTATAGATTATGTCCGTGCCCAGGTGTACCATGCCCTTAGGTGATACCACATCGTTGAAATTACATAGGGTAAGGGCGGGTAAGAGTACGCAGGAGATAAGAGTACGCAGCAGCTGTTTTGGTTGCTTAGCAACCACTGAGATGGTGGATACCCTGGTATAAAAAAGCAAGGTCAGTGCCTAGGCTGCACACCAAAATTCAACGTGCTCCTGTTCTTTCCGCGGGAGTTCAGAGCAAAATAAGTTTCTGGGCACCCTTGAAGTAATATTTCTTAACTGGGTAAACTTGTAGACCATGCTTCAATTATCAAAAGTATTGTATTACGGTCTGTCTTCAGTAAGAAAGCTGAGCTGGGAGTGTGCTCCAGGACCGGAGCTCACGCTAAAATGCCTGCCAGCATGTTTATGAAGACTTTCTTCCCAAGAGAGCATGTCCGGCAAGAGCACGCAGTAGACCATTGGGCAAGAGTGCGCATGCTTAAGAGATAGGAAAATTTAATTTTCGCTCGGAACAGAGTCCGTCATTCATATTGGGAAAACCAAACGTTGCAACATAGTTCTTGTATATTCAGAACGATATAAAATCATACAATCGCCTAGTTTGGCGACAAAAAACTTCGCGATATGGCCTATGCACCTAAAGCACAGCGGGGCATCAGTGCGTACTCCAGCCTCCTCTCTTGCGTACTCTTACCGACCCACTCCGGCAAGAGTACGCACGTGACTTTTTATTTTTGATTGGCCCGTGGCGAGTTCCTTTCTGAGACATCGAGTTGAAACATGGACCATACATAGGCAATTCTTCACGCTAAACAACCACATAAGAATATTAGCTGTTAGACTTATAGGAGAAAAGTCAATTCCTTTAGAAAGTTAAGTGCGTACTCTTGCACGGACTTCCCCTATATTTCCAACGTCTTGTCTGTTAACTCTCGCCCCACCGGGGGCCATCGATGCCCCCCTAAGGTTTTATCGAGATAGCAGAAAAACGATGAAACGCAGCACCGCGGTTGAGGGCTCTATCTCTCACCTCATCATTTTCCCACCATCCCTGAAATTTTTTATCCCGGGTCACCCAAGGTCAGGTCACCAGGCGGGGTCAACCAAGGTCACCTCACTTCAACTCTGAAGCTCTATAAGAGCTACATTTCTTAATTGATCGATTTGAAACTTGCTACCTTTCATGGCCCTTCCAGGATCTAAAACGTGTATATCCGGGGTTTTTCGATTTCGTGACCTGAGGTCAGGTCACGAGGCGACCTCTTCCATTGGAAAAGCATAGAGAAAAGCTGTCGCATGATCTAAAAGCCACAAAAATGATTGCAAATACTCAGAATGCTCAGGACAGCGTTTTTGGACACCCTTTCACGGATCCCAGGGGTCATATTTGCCCTTTAACTTTTCCAAGGTCATTCAAGGTCACCAGGGGTCGAAAACAGTATTTTGACAATAACTTTTGACCTAATTAAGCTACAGCGATGAAACAAACACCATCGTGTTTGTCTCGTCACTGACCTTCATTTGATATACGGCAAGGTTACTTCCTGACCTTTCGTGACCTCAGGTCATATTAGGTCACGAGGTGACCTTTGGAGGTCAAACCACTGGAGGGAGGTCTTTATGTTCCACATAGCGGAAAAAAGAACTGGCAATTTCCTATCAAATTTCTCTAACCAGATCTCAATAGCTCTAATGGCATAGGAGTTATGCCCAGTTTTCTTAAGCATTGCATATTTGAGTGAAAATAGCCTATCGTGACCTTTCTTGACCTCTGGAGGTCAAACCATTAACCTGAGCGCTTTTAAACATGTTAAGTAATTTCGTGCTGAATTCACGCGAGCTTTCTAATGCACTTTGCAGATTTGCGCTAACCCCATCTTTTCGGAGTTAGAGGGGAGGGGCATCGATGGCCCTCCGGTGGGGCGAAGGTGGCGCCGGACCCCCGGTGGGGCGCGGGTTAAAGGAAGAAAGGAAGCTGTGGCTGCAGTAAAAGAGATGGAACGAGTAGCTAGTAAGGGGACCGTTTCCCATAGACAATTGAACACCACCAGACCTTTCTTCGGCCTTAGAACTCATTATCAATTTTAAATGAAGCTATAGTTTTCCTATATACCAGGCTAGAAAACTGAAACACAAGAGCACACATATTTGTAAGAATCCGTGAAAATTAGAAATATCGTATGCAATAAGGAGTTCGCATGCCACCGGAATTTAACCTTCCGTTCTTCACAGAACGAGCCTCATTGTTAAGTTACATCTGCCTCCTATCAACTCTAAAGTTCCTCAAACATCCTAAAATTAGAAATGCGTGAGCCGCCAATGATGACGTTCGAAACAGAACAAACACTGCTCTGTTTTTGTTTCCATCTCATCAAAAGAAAAGGCAACAAAAAAACGACTGCACAGCCTCTCCAAACAGAATGACTGTTATTCATATTCCTGACGAGGATTCCTGGTGTTTAGTATTCCAGCCATAGTCTACCAGGAAAAACTAAAGTAGACGCATTGGACGCCATCTTCTGTAACCCCTTTGATGTAGTCGAATGAATATAACATTGACAACATGATGATTTAATATACCATCATATAGCATTTCACAATTTCTACAATATCGCCGGTCATTGTGATGGACTGACGTCACCCGTTTCCGTGGGTAGCATCCACCATTGATCACCCCCTACTGCCTCAGGGCACATCTGCGACTGTCTCGCCTAGCCTGGAATATTCATATCCAAATATTAACGGTATCCGCTAACTTCCCAGAAAAATTACTTGACATGACTTTTCGTATGCTAATAAGGTATCTGCGGATATACTGTGTACCAAACTTTAGGTGGTTTCATGCACGTTTAACGAATAGCGTTGGCTTTTTCTTGAAAAGATTAGGCTTCCAACACATTGTTCGTGAACAGCAGTGAAACAGTAGAAGTGATTTGAAATAACGTTCTTTTTTCAGCTGTTAGCTGGCAGCCGCGAGTTAGCGTATTTTTCATATTGCAATCACTTCATCTGTAGCAAACAAAAACGTTCCAATGAAGTCTTCAATAATACTTGTGAAGTGTTTTGCTCTACCAGCATGCTGAAAAGATAACCATGACCACCGGTTCTGATTCCAGCGTGTGGAAGTTGAATACAATGATGTAGTAATTCCGCCTTGTCAGTAAGGGCCACTAATAAGGCGAAATGCATCAAGCAATGATTTTCAAGAACTCTTATGCAATCTCATCCACATCAGGGGTGACGGCACCGATGAGCGTCGACTAGGAAACATTTATAGATTGATACACCAAATGCAATAGAGGTCACCTTCTGCAGCATATGTGGCCTTGATTTTGTTACAGAAAGGAGAGGAGAGTCAGAAGAGAATTGGGGAAGAAGCAAAGAATACAGTGATTCCAAATGCATGGGCCGACGAAGATTCATCTTAGGTGGTAGACTAGGCGGTAGATGTCTTCGCGTCTTCATTCAGCCTTGGGTCTGGGGATGAGGTTGACTTTGCTTCTTCCTTCGGTGGCTCAACACAATCTGATGATTGATGATTTTTGGGGCTTATCTACGCATCAACTGCCAGGGTCATATGGCGTCACCAACTCTTGCCCTGTTGGAAGGGTTTCTCGGGAGCCAGCTTGCTCCTTGTTTAGGAAAGCCGCCGGGCCTTGAACCCGGGTCGGCTGAATGGAAGCCAGCTACGCTGACCACTCCACTACCGCGCCCCCTCAACACAATCTGCGGCTTATTCTAAGTTACGAATGAATAATTTATATTCCTTCCTCTTTTTAATCGCTCCGTTGACCGAACCTTTCAGACCATGCAGCCGAGTTCGTCATGGAAATCATGGTGGACTGGTGCGGACACTTGGCAGTATTCCTCAGATAAAAGTGTTTCCAGACGCTCTGTATGGCGAGCTAGGCGACAACGGCTTTAAGGATAATTGAAAAGAGTAAAATATAAGTCCCCTCCCATCTGCGTAGGTCCATTTCACTTGCATTGGACGGCAACCATCTCCCAGACTACACTGCAGATGGAGGACGGTGGGTGATCTGTCCCAGGCTACACTGCAGATGGAGGACGGTGGGTGATCTGTCCCAGGCTACACTGCAGATGGAGGACGATGGGTGATCTGTCCCAGGCTACACTGCAGATGGAGGACGATGGGTGATCTGTCCCAGGCTACACTGCAGATGGAGGACGGTGGGTGATCTGTCCCAGGCTACACTGCAGATGGAGGACGATGGGTGATCTGTCCCAGGCTACACTGCAGATGGAGAACGGTGGGTGATCTGTCCCAGGCTACACTGCAGATGGAGGACGATGGGTGATCTGTCCCAGGCTACACTGCAGATGGAGGACGGTGGGTGATCTGTCCCAGGCTACACTGCAGATGGAGAACGGTGGGTGATCTGTCCCAGGCTACACTGCAGATGGAGGACGATGGGTGATCTGTCCCAGGCTACACTGCAGATGGAGAACGGTGGGTGATCTGTCCCAGGCTACACTGCAGATGGAGGACGATGGGTGATCTGTCCCAGGCTACACTGCAGATGGAGGACGGTGGGTGATCTGTCCCAGGCTACACTGCAGATGGAGGACGATGGGTGATCTGTCCCAGGCTACACTGCAGATGGAGGACGGTGGGTGGTGTGTCCCAGGCTACACTGCAGATGGAGGACGGTAGGTGATGTGTCCCAGGCTACACTGCAGATGGAGGACGGTAGGTGATGTGTCCCAGGCTACACTGCAGATGGAGGACGATGGGTGATCTGTCCCAGGCTACACTGCAGGTGGAGGATGGTAGGTGATGGGTCCCAGGCTACACTGCAGATGGAGGACGGTGGGTCGTACGGTCGAGGGGCATGGAAGCTGAGGTGGTCGGTCCGTGGAATGCGATTTCTTTAGCAGCAATTAATGTTTTAAGAAATGTGCAAAAACTTGGCATGATTGCTGCTTTGGAACAGTTTGGCAAATTAGCTTTTGGAGCGAATATCTTTTCATCCTTTTATTTTTGACCAGGCTAATATGTCAGCCTGCGCCAGTACATTCACGTCTAACATAATAAGAAATCGGTAATTCTCGACTTTGTATATGAATGCTTATATAATTTCCGTTAAGTTCCTTTGACTTTGCATGCTGCGATTCATACTTAATAGTTAGGAGTTGCAACCGGTATAATTTGGCAGATAACAAAGTTTGATATAATGTATTGTCACCGTTTCATTTCAAGATCTTCATTGTTTGTATTTTTCCAAAATTTGAAAGGATCTATTCATATTTCCGGAAGGAGTGATTGATAAACTTAGCACATTCAATTTGTTTATGAAAGGATACGTTTACCGTTGACAACATGTGTCATCATTTCTACCGTCGTAAGCCTTCTTTGGTATAATGTTATCTATTCTTAGACCCAGATTGATTTTACTGCATACAATCATAAAGTTATGAAGCCTTAAGACGTTATAAAGGCGTTCTTTATATGTTTACGGGACTTTCAAACCTTGATTTACATACTAAGGCTAAGTAACCGAAGAATGGGAAGTACTCGAATGCAGGACCGGTAGCAAACATCACAAAAACGAGTGGCTTGGAAAATGATTGGTGTGTGAAAACAAATTAGAAAGCATTTAATCAATCACTACATTGAAACCATGGAATTGATTGTATCAATCGTTGCATGATTACATCATTTACTGTAGTCCCAGTGAGACTGCGCCCATATGCTTTTCTTGCTTATTCATTCACGATCACTTCATCAAATATATTTCACCCACCAGACGTGATGGGCTTTTTAATGTTTGAGTGGGGAATCAGCCCCGGTCTCTGACCTGGACAGAGTGGCTGATTTAGCAGAGAAGAGAGCTCGCGTTGTAACTGAGTTCTGGCGATAACGCAGCGGACTTGATCTGACGCCAACAGAATGAGGTTGTAAAAGTGATCAAGCCAACAGCGTAAAACTGCCGAGCCTTTGTGGCTGCCAAAGCCTGCCCTTAGCCACCCAGGGGTCAGACCGAGTGCTCTTATGGGGATATTTGTAATAAAAAAACATCGTACGAGGTCATCTCGTGTTCACAAACATGTTTCAGCAGCGAAGGAGGAAAGGAAATGCGGCATCTAAATAATGGGACTTGTTCTAAGACAACCAGGTGGTAGAACATGCCAGAAGCCACCGCGTCGGTGTAATATTTTATTTGTCTCAAAACTCAACATTTTTTTTAAGTGGACTAATAGAACTGAAAATTGAACGGGTCTTGGCCCCATCTGCCCTGCACCGGCCATGCTTTCTAGTTATCATGGCAAATTCACGTCATGTTCAGTCACTGCAGATCCTGAGACATATGTGGCATTGCATTCTACGGACGTTCGCGCGATTGATACTTTGTTAATAGAATCTTGATAGCAATATCAAATCATTGCATGAATGATCATTCGCTTGGAGGGCAACAATTGACAAAAGTATTAGCAGAATAAAGCCAAAAATTAATATGGAGACATTGACGCACACGATACCTATTTTGAGGCGCATATTGAATAAGTGTGTTGGGTCTGGCAGCAAGAAGCACTACCAAATAGTGGTGTCACGTCTGCCTGCAAGATTTTTTTTGCTGCTTGAAAATGCGGATGATGCAAGGTACTGACTTTATTGGCAAGTTTCAGGTAGAAACATGACCAATGTCGAGGTATTTACCTAAAGATACATATAAATCTACTCACTTCTGGAACTTCAAATAGATACCCTATTCACTTTAAACTTGTGTCAAGATTATCAAAAATGGACATGCACTAATTTGGAGGAGAAGGTTGGCACTCTTCCACGAGAGATGACCTAATTTACTCGCGCTGGTATTTCATCCAATATAGTGAAGAACTGGTTAAGCACTGGAAAATAGACTCACTCCGCCAGGAAAACCCTTCTTCAGAATACATATTTTGTTCAAATTATTATATATTTCCGCGCATACCTTCCTAAATTCCCTCTCTATTCTATAACGAGAGTGACAAAAATTTTGTGAATGCTTCCAAAAGATCTATTTTAGTTCCTGTATGCTTAAAATTGTTTCCTTCATGATTGTGCTTCCTATTTTGTTTTTCCCCAACTATGTGCTGGCTGGTAAAAAACGGCACTAAGCTACTGTCAGTGGCCCCACCATAGTGAGCACAGGGTTGGAGTATATACCCAACTTTGGTGGAGGAGGGACAGTCCCCCAACCTCCAAGAAAGCCGCTGCAGTGGAAGCGAAGACCCTCGCGGCCAGATGATAACGGCGCCCTGGATCTTCCCTGGAGGCCCTCAAACTGTCCTGAGAGGAAGGAAGACGGCCTTTTATTCTGCCAGGAGGCCCTCAAAATGGTAAAGAAGACGCACTATGACAAATAAGATATTTCAAATTTGCTTAGATCGACTCTGAAATGACTAAGGAGACCACCCCTCAACAAGGCGATGGAGGCCAGAGATGACGACATTGGCCCCGGGACAGTACAGTTTGGTGTTGCAATTTTAGACAGGCCCCACTATCATGCAGGGGACCCATTAACAGTACCTCCATAAGACTGTAGAGCCTTAGCAAAAAATTAGGCGAGTGTAGAGAGATCTGAAGCTGTTTTGAGAGGCTCTAGATGGTACTTTAGGTCATCGAATAGTAACGGCAATTCCGGAGATAGTAAAGGAGCATCCAGAGGTGGGGTAGAAAGTCCCCATATTGGAACAGGAGGCCAATGCAGTTACTTGATGTCCCTGGAAATTGCAAAAGTGGTCCCTATAAAGACAAGAAGGACCTGAAAACTAGAATAGTATTCCTTTTAGATGGAGGACTAAGTCCCAGCCCTGGGACGTAGTCCCTGCACTAGTCCCTGGACTAACAGAAAACATCCAAAACCGTTCAGAACGTCCTAGTATTTGGCACAGGAGGTCCTGGTAATTATGTTTTTGGCTCACAGCCAGAACAGATGGCCCTTGGGCTGTTCTGGGAAGCTAGAAGGTACCAAAGGAGCTAAAAGTTACATAATATCAGGGATCCAGGCAAACTGTAATGCATTTGAAAGTCAAAGCAGCCTTTAATGTCTAATAGCAAGCACACATTTTTGTCGAGGTCAGTTTCTACCAGCAAGTACTCAGGCCAGCACAGTAGCTATGAGCTGACAGCCAACAGCTTCAGGATTATACAACGGTTACAGGACGCCCCCAACCAGGTGGGCTTAATGGGTCTAAGCCGAAACGGGGCCACTGGAATTGCTATGGAAGCCCTGATATTAACATGTGACCCCATATCTTCAACCCTAACCCCGCCATTTAACACGCGCCCCACTGGGGTCCTTGGTATAACGCGCCCCGCTGGGGGGGAAGGGACGTATTTCAGCCCTCTCCATATCTCATTTCTTAGAAAAGCTAAAGACGAGACAGGGAGAAACTATAAGGACTATTTTTATGTCAGGTCAATATTGAGGTCAGCATAGGACAAGGAAAGTTCCATGGGCTTACAACAGTGCAGTGTAGGTTTCCCTCTCTACATTTTTCAGAGCTAAATTCATCGTGACCATGCCATGTTTGTGGAATGTATGAGGATTGAGGGTGTATGATTTAGTTTTTATCCATGTTTCTTCTTGACCTGGGCTCTATAATAGCCAACCTCTATGTTTGGAAGAGTCCGTGACGTTGAATACAATACAATACAATACAATACAGGGTCACAGGGTGACCTAGCATGATCATGTTGCATATCAATTGACTCGCTGTGACAAGATAAGCACAATTGAAGCAAAATGGAAGCTTTATCTCAACTCATTGAGAAGTTATTGGCAAAATAATTACTGTATGCTCCTGTGACCTCATATTTACATTTGATGGGTTATATGGTCAAAAACTCATTTGTATGGTCAATACTGGGGTAAGAATACACGGTTTGAGGATTTTCAGGTTGATCTATCCCATATCTACTGAAAATTTTAACCGTTGACTTATAATGTGTTAACCAAAAAATTGACTCCACCTTAGGTTAATAATATAAAAATTCTGAGATATCAGATTTGTAGGCCCTAATGGCCTTGTCATATTGTGAAAGTATGAAGCTGGTCGGTTGGCAGATGTTCCGAAGGCGTCGCTTTAAACTCGTGATTTTAGGTTTTGAGGTCCGGTCGCTTGACTTTGAAAAGCTCCTTGACCTGAAATGAACTGACCTAAAGAATTTGGTCAGATACTTTACATTTATCAAGAATAAGGTGCTGTAATTTTCGTGGTTCTGCGTCCCTTCGTTACTGCGTTATTTGGAGAAAACTAGGAGGCGGACGAATTTCCTCCTCTTCCAGCGGGGTACTTGTTATGGAGACCCCAGAGATGGAGGTTCGCTCAAGTCAGTGGCGGATCCAGGGGGGCAAAAGGCAATTGCCCCCAAACGGAAAGCTCGGGGCAAAACTATGTTTTTGCCCCCAAAGCGTCGACCTCCTTTTCCCGACTCCTTTTTAGCTTGTAAGCAAATTTTGGTGCTTCAACTCTCAACTTCAAACAGAATTAGAGAGTTCAGTGTAAATATTGGGGCTTGGATAGGAAAAATGTATCTTGGCCCATATTTTTCACACCGTGCGTTTTTTGCTTTTCGTCTCCAGTTCCCAAAATCCTATCGAAAGGCATATTGTAGCGCAATTTTTCACTGCGCGACGTTTTTTGTTTCGACTTTGGTTTGCCCTCCCAAACCAACCGGCTAGTCCGCCACTGGCTCAAGTGGAGGCACCCCTTGGGCTTGTTCATCCCGAAAGTTGAAATACTGCTGATAAATAAAAAGCTGCTGATAAATGCTGATACGAAATATAATATTTTATAGATTTAAACCTGTGGTGAAGCCGAATGCAACGTTTGCATGATGAAACAACGGCATCGGTCACTTATTTGTTAAGAAAATTACTTCTTACGATACGAGCTCGGAGAGTCCCTTTATCACACCCTTATATTATTCTGGACGTTGACATACTCCGTAGCCTTTACCATGTATCATTAGGGTGTTCAAGGGATGTTCTAACGAGTAAGCGTTCATTCTGAGCTTGTTCATTAAAAAATTTTAATATTTTTCCGTAAATAAGCCTGCTCATTTTTTCGGACCAACACTGAGGCTAGAAATAAGAAATGAGAAATTACATTTACATTTTTCATTGGTGGTTCATTTTTGCATTATTAAAGTCGTTCATTCTTACAGTGGTGGTACAGTGGTGACACTCTCCAACAGTTGTTGTATTTCTAATTTCTTAATTTCTGGCCTCAGTGTTGGTCCGGAAAAGTAGAACAGTTATCATTACCTGAGGAAAAAGAAGAAAGACGAGGGAAAAATATGCCCTTATTGAACTGCCTAATTTGTCACAAATTAGCTCAAAAGTTTGTTATTTTCCTGGATCTTGTCCTGCTTATATTTCTTCACCAGCTCGTTAAGTTATTGGTTTATTCCGGTCATATTTTTTACTTATATCCGAACTTTAATCATCTGATGGAATCGAAAACTAAACTGTAAGCTTAATTTATCTAAAGGAAGTTTAACCCGCGCCCCGGTGGGCCTCCGAGCCACCTTCGCCCTGGATGGGGGGGGGGGTGTTTGAACACCCCATGCTCTATATCAGTCACTTTTTGACTCAGGTCAATATTGAGGTCATGACAGGTCAAAGGAGGGGGCATTTTGAGTAGAGATTTTGGGCTCTACCATCTGACAGAGTTGAGTTTGCATCATGTTTAGGCACCATTCGCTTCCTCTCGTCACGGCAAATTGAATGATATATAATATGACCATACTAGGTCAAAACACACAAATGACCTGACCTGAGGTCAGGTCAAGGTCACTTTTTAAGCTAGCATAGTAAATATGCGTATCAATCGACTCGCAATAACATTCCAAACGCAATATATCAAAATAAAACCTGTATCATCATTTCATGAAAAGTTATTGACCTAAGTCTGAAAACTGCTTAAGTAGCCACAGATGACCTCTCAGAGGTCACAGAAAAAATTGCAACATGAGCCGGGAAAGCGGCCCAGGATACTACGATTTGGAGAATATGAAGGCATTCTAAGCTGTATCTACACAAATACAGCCCAATTTCTGTTTTCCCATGTATTCCAATGCAGAGGTCATGGTCCGTACTTGACCTTAGGTCATCGATATGAGAAATCCAGGAATATATGTTGTAGCACTCGGTGGGCCCATTATGTGGTATAAGTTTCAATCCAATAAATTCTCCTTTTTAGTTATGTCACCTTAAACATTTTTTAGGCGAGGTCACTTAACCTGCTCTGGTGACCTGACCCAAGATGACCCAACCCTAAATTTTGGGGCGCCGCCGTTTTTTTTGTGCCGCCGGAAATCCCGAATGGGGTGTTCAGATACCCCCACCGGGTCGAGGGTTAATAAATTCCTTTTCATATTTATTCATTATCAAAATCAGTGTTTGAGAGACTCGTGGTGCGATACTCCGACACATTTACGTTACAAGAGTATTTATGCCTTCTGTCACCAGATATCTCCAGAAATGAAGTGATTGAGAGCAGTAGGTTCTGGTCGGGTTGATGGGCGTAGTTTCAGCAGCCTATGATATCTCAAATCTTCCCGCTTAGACAGAGATGGGGAGGTATGGTGCTGAACACTTTGCCCCCTACTGAGTCTCACTCTCTCGGAGCCCTGCTGCAATCGTTTGTTGTCTCGTGCTGACTGAGGCCGAGCCGGCGCTGCCGGTGCCATGGAAAATTTGCTTGGATCTAATTTTAGGGCCGCACTGATTTTATGCCCGCACTGATTGGCGCGCCCCTATTTCCCAATAGGAAACAAACAACAAAGAGATGGCCAGTACTTAGTCCTAGAAAAATTTCACCTCTTTTCTTTTCTCTCTTTCACTCTTGCTCTCTTCTCTGTTCCCTTTCGGAGTTGGAATGTTGATCGCTAATAGATAAGTCTTGTCGGGATGACAGCAGGGAATCTAAAAAATTACATCTGACAAACACATTTTAAGAAACGTAACAGCAGGATATTCTTGAAAACGTAAAGCGTTCTCGAGATAAAAAACAGGAATGCAAAGCTCTGTACCTAATAGAGACGGGTTTTCCAGACATTTCACGTTGTGAGAGCAAAGAGTACACGCTTAAAACCATTTTGAAAACGGCAAGCATGCTTCCATATGTAGAAGCAACGCATGAGACAATTGAGTTCCAGGATAACATGAACAGATTCAGGTAACACACTCGAAAATTCCATAACGGCATTAGCTGGTTTGATAGATAGATACAGAATCGATGGACTGACACAGTTTCTGGTGATTGCTCCAAAGACAGGCTCACACAGCCGGGCGTCGCCCCTCAGCTACTGATGGCCGAAGTAGCACATCGTGATTCAGCTTCCATGTATGTAACACATCATGATTCAGCTTCTAGGCATGTAGCACATCATGATTCAGCTTAGATGTATGTAGCACATCATGATTCAGCTTCGATGTATAGTGGGATCCCAGGTGCATACGTGGGTATCTACGCACCACGGCAGTTCCTGACATTACCAATTCCACGATTGCAATGTGAAATCATTACCATTACATTACCAATAACGCGATTGCGAATGCATTTTCACACATTCCTCAATGAATTGTTCTTTCCCGAACGATTTCATTTCAAAGCAAGGCACTGTGCGGTCGGTCAGCGATTTATATACAGACATGCACACATACGGCACAGAGCGACCAGCACAGCATGCGAACAGAGGTCAAAGAGCAGCATCTCAGCTGGTTGAAGCCCCAATCATATGGGCGCATGCCATTCGTCCCCGCTCGATTCAATTCAGATGCAGTGCAATTGGGTGCGATTTCCGCCGATTATAAAGCATCGTGGTGGCTATAACAATGAAAACTGTGCTGAGAACGCACCCAATTGATAGCCAAAGGTACCGACGCTGTTCCGAAATTTGAATCGGACCGAATTGTATGGGGTCACTGGTATGGGTATAAGCCCTTGTCTTAGTAACGCGATCTCATTCACGGAATAGATCCTGAAGTATCGTGATTAAATGTGTCTCATAAAAGTCTCATGAAAATGCGTATCCCCCATAATTCGCCACAAAAGTTTTAGCAGATTAAAAACTAGAATAGCATGTGCCGTCTGCCCATGGTGGCTTAGGAATGAGCACGATTCTCTGCGATATATCACCATGACCCTCAAGATTGCATGACGATAGATCAAGAGTCCCCAAATTTCAGTTGACCCTGATCAAATCGTGATAGTACGAACAGGACTTTGGGACATGCAGAATACGACTGTGCGAACAGCACGGACTTGAATCGCACATCGCATGCGTTCAAGCAATTCACGGCCACATCCGTCTCTGAGCATTGGGATACTGCACCGAATCTCTGCAGACTGGTAGTGCAGGTTCATTGTCACAGTCCACTGAAAGCACAGAAGATGTTCGAGGCATCAGCATGCATGGCAGTCGGTTCATGCACGTTCTGAAGAGAAAAAAAAACTGAAAAGAAGCAGTTTTTTCTACAGCTTTATCGGCGGATCTAGATGTGAAGGTCGAACACATCTTGGCTATAGATTTAGGGGATGGGCATAATGTTTGTCAACGGAACTATTCGAAAACAACAAATTGTACAGCATATAAGTACAACTATCTTGTTATCTCTTGAATTCTACTTAAAACGCAGCTAACTAAGTACATGGAACTAGGCCCTACGTGACCACCTGGTTTTTAAAGGGAATGTGACATCTTCCTGGGATAAGAATTAGGCTATCAATCGCCTTGAGCATGCCGTAAAGTCCTCGTTTCATATTTAATTTCTCTCATAGCTCAGCTCTCGCGGGGCAACAGTGCTTCACGTGAGCACTACTTCAGCGCATGGATACTAAGCCCCGCTCCCCTATACTTCAGTTTTCACGATAATTCAAGCGACAGACCATGGATGTACGTTACAGCACATACTCAGGTGCCGGCGCTACCACGGATGAATTCGGAGGGGAGGGGGTGGCAAGCGAGAGCTACAGCACGAAAGGCTGTAAATTTTTCCTAACGAATTACGTTCTTTGACAACACAAAATTCAGCGTTGTCTCAATACCCCACTGGATTCCTCGCCGGACGCGCGCTTGGTATGAAAGAGCAAACCAAACGCGCGTCCAGGGATAAATCCAGAGTGGTATTGAGACAACACTAAACTTGGTATTTTAAGGAACGCAAGTTTTTTTTCCCAGGGAGAAAATATATATTTTCGCTCTGCGGCTTATCTTACCAATTGCCCGCGAAACAATATATCCCTGGCATTGTCGGCACCTGAGCCTGTGCGCTAACGTGCCGCACCGTGCCGTTTAAATCACCGCGTAAACTGCGAGTTTATTTGGTGGCGTTGGCGGTTCGCCGATGGCAGGACCCCGCGGCAGGGTCTGGCGGGGCCGCATTCCACTCTAACGAAATGCTATATCACTGCAAACGGTAAGTTCTGGGACAAATGAGACATTAAACCTAAGCACTTTTGGTATGTTCTATCACACAACTATCTCAGTTTCGAGTGCGTTGTAAACGCGTCACATTTGCTTTTAGCTACACGAATATTTCGCTCATGACTAGCCTGTATGAGACTGTCACAACGGCAGGGTAGTATCATCCTGTAGAAAGCTTATGATTCTTCTGGAGATATAGCGTCCTGCACTTTCATGTGTCTTATTGCGCTGCTCATTTTTTAATTGCCTTTCATGTTTTACATTTATCCCTTTAGGAAAGGACAACGTCGCAGGCTTAATAATCCCTTCCTTCTTCCATGCATTATCGCAGTGACGTACAATTTTATTTCAAACACCTTTTCTAAAGCTTTTAAGAATGGGACCTCAGACCTGTTGCCTCCATATAGCATTCCCTCAATCTGCCTTTATTAGCACAAGCTGATTGTGCCGGAAAGGTGTTGGTTCTATTATCTGTGACATAAGCAACGTTCATATGCACCCCAGTATTCTGCAAGCTATACAGCGGCGAAGCCAGCGAGCACAGATAGAGAAGCAAGACTGGCGCTGAACCTGAGCTAGGTGCAGATAGGCTGCGAGGTCAGAGCGTGTACAGCAGGAGCTAGAGCTCGGTTGGGCTGCAACATTCAAGACGAGTCGTCCAGCAGCGAGTTTGATAGACGTTACAATCCGGTAAGCGCAGGTGAGGTGAGGTGAGGTGAGGTCAGGTCAGGTCAGGTCAGGTCAGGTCAGGTGAGGTCGGCTGAGGACAGGTGAGCTGTGAGGCGGCGGGGGGGAAGCACACGTACGCAGCACAGAGAAAGCGGTCCCGGCAGCCGACACGGCACCCACACACCCACTGACGATGTCGTCATCGTCGACAGCGACGACCCGAGCCGGCCACCAGCACCGGCATCGATTCCCGCCGCCGCGTCCAATCGGAGTCTGCTCTGCCGCTCTGTCCCGCCGGCGGTATCTTCCGCTTCGCTTCACTCGCGCTAAAGAGCCGCAGCGGCTGCGGTCTGCGCCCTCCTCGGCTGACCTCGGCGTACAGCGCCCACGGCCTCGTCCCAGAGCGTACTTGCACAGTGATATGCCGTCTACGGCTGCGTCTAGCAAATCCAGACAGTATGCAGGAGGGTCTCCTTGCAAGGAAAAGTATTGAAAGGAACATGATAGCTTGGTGCAATTCCAGGCTGTGGTGGCTTCTAGGGGCAATCCATGAGCTTATTTCTGCTGGAAAATGGCTAGTAAGCTTGATGTGTCGTTTTATTTCATTTTCTTTTGTCAGCGATAGGACGTCCTCAAATTAGCGAGGCGTCAGATCGCCGTATGAACTGATAATTATTTGTGACAGATTGAACCTATTTGACTTGTTTTATACATTTTGTGCAGGTTGCTCCAAGTTCGACTTTTGGAGTCGGGATCTTACTACAGTCATCAAAGGACTTGTCACGGAGACTCCGACCCCACCACCCGAACGAGCAACTCCCACAATGAAGGGATAACTTAGAAGCCAAAGCTTAACGTCCCACAAAGCACAGGGACGGCTGCCCCGCTCAGGTCACCCTTTCACCAGTCAGTTGCCAGCCGACCTGTACGTCGGGTAAACTATTGAGCGCCGGAGCGTCTCAGGAGAACCGATCCCACACCTGTACATAATACACTGCCACTGCATGCTTCTGAGCCGCGGCCCGGAGCTCAGCGCTCCACCAACTGAGCTACCGGGGCGACAAAAACAAATCTGAAAACAAATGAAACATGTTTAGCTAAGAGAAGTTATCTTTGGGAGCCCCAGTGACATTTACCAATTTCTCTTGTTTTCTTGATATCATTTAATCATATTTCACGTGTCAAACTAATCAATAAAGTAAGGTATACGTATTTATAATCGACTAAATAAAGTTATACGAATTACTTATTGTTCCCAAGCTTTCGGTGGAAGGGCGACGCTTCATTCAGAATGCTTCAAGGAAGAGTTATCTCTCCACTAGACTTAAATCATCAGCACGACTTAGCTTTAATTCGTGCAATCTTTCGGTAAGGGAATGGAAAGTGAGTGACCATAACACTTCCCTGCTCTTGTATATCCGGAAACTATAAGATCGAAGAATCCCCATCGTTGACTGCGTAGTGTCTGCCCAATTTCGGCATGTATTAAAGATTCTCGTCTTGGTAGCGTCAAAGAGTACCAATTAGTAGTTTAAGCCACGTTTTTCCCAATGTAAATATTTCACCATGACACTAAAACGAAACTCTTCCAAATGCCGAAATCAAAATTATATCCTGGAGAACGCTGACACGATTCGGGATATTGGAGTTTGGCGAGATATAAAAATTGGCTTTCGCAGAATACATTATTAATGGGTACGGTTGTACTTTTAGCAAGCCGGACAGGGCACTCGCAGTGATGATTCGCTCCCTTTAGGTGGATGTCAGAGCGGGCGGGTGACACGAAAACTGAATCCGGAACCTATCTCGGCTACTTATTTTGGAAACGTTCTATCTGTTCTGGAAACTTACTGTGTCATTTTGGGTGGGCTGCCAAACCACAATTTGATAGGCATTTTGTATCTGGCTCGCATCAGTTTGACCACCACAAATTTTAACGGTGCCTGCTTCTCTTCCAGCATTATTCCAATTAGTTTTTATGTTTGATAATCAGAAAAAAACTATGTAACACGATATTTTTCGGCCTCCAGCTCAGAATCTGTCCAAGATATGGTCATTGGTAGAAACACGCGCACTATGTTTCGCTGCCAACTCTATGTACCGTTCGGCCCAGTAAATACTTTGGGACGAGGGCTGTCCTGCCTCGTGGCTTCTCATTTTAATTCTTATGTGGCAGCACGCCCCGAGTTAGACCCCTTTCGTTGGTCTTTTGAACATATCATGTCTCAGACTCACACTTTATCAAGCCGCAGCCCTTGCACTGAATAGTCAGTGAGTTTTTAAAGTGCGCTTTTCTCCACATTTCAAATAGCTCAAATATTTTCTTCCGCTTTTAGGTGAGCCTTTCGGCATATACCTTTTCAATGGTATACCGTTATCGAAATAGTGTCTCTTTGTTCTGACTGTAGGTTAATCTATACACCTACAATCAGCAATTGTGGCGTCCTGTTTTCTTCACACTTGCCTTTAATATAAGCCTCCTCCGGAATGGAGCTTCAACCACCAGTTGAAGCGGTGTTGTTTTTGTCGACTCCCAAACAAGGACTACTGCGTTGCAAAGCGCCAAGGCAGAGCAGCAGTCCTTGTAGATACTTAGCTGGGTTTTGTACAGAAAAGCATATCGAGAAGACCTAACATGGCATCTCCCCTCTCCCCCACCCCCAAAGAAAAATGTTATGAATTTGCGGGTACAGCGAGTGCACGGACTACCCCTTCCGGCTGAAGCTGGATTAAACATGAGTTCATAAGGCAGGTGAGATAGCCTTCAATACCGGAAAAGGCAGGTTACCTATAATAAAAACACCAATTATCACGACAAGAGCATGCATCTAACATGAAGGTGAATTGCAATTTAGCCCCAGCTAAAGAATGCCGGACGGCCTACTGCATAGCAATGGGGCCGGCACACATCTGGGAAGATATTTTTCTGGATACTCCTGGCAGTAAATATAAGCTTTCAGGGGGTGAAAAACGGCACGTATATTCCTTTGGAAAGTAAGATGAAGTTAGCTTGCTTTCCTTAGTCGTCTCTCCACAAGATGCTTCCGTCCGAGTGCTTTGACGATGCTACCCAAGAGGACTATTCCTCACCGATATTTCAGCGTGGACGGGCGTCGATGAGGCATCCCGACCCGCGTCAGAGATACGTCGCAAATATCCGGATCGCCACACTGGACGCCAGTTAGCTTGAACTGCCGATCCTCGGCACAAATTCCTTTCTTAAAGAAAACAAACTGGTCCGGTATTGCGCATCACATTAACCAAACTGTCAGATACCTGTTGCCGGGACGTCGATCTCACCAGCTTGAGCTTCGTGTGTGACGCAGTCTTATATGTGTTGAAAGTGGGGAAGGATCTGGAGGTATTTTACCCAGAAATTCTGCCTGCATGTAAAGTCCCTAGCCCACACACTACACAAGCTGTTTGAGGATATTAAGGAAACGCTCTCACGGGTAAATGACTTGAGATCATTAATGAAGACAGTGTGTGATTGACACGATATGCTTGAAGATCATGTCGAAAACTTTCCCCTCTGTCACCACTTGTTTGCAGCCACTGGGGTACTTACGTGGCTGAAAGCTGATATGGGTTACGCAGGGAACTTCAAGCAAGTGTGACAGGTTCTTTGCCAGCTGGATCCAAGTGAAGCAGCGGTCATCCTGGAGGTGTAAATCTCTGTTGAGGACAGCACAGTGAAGTCAGACCTCGTGTTGGTACCCACTCACCTCTTCTTCATGCCAGGAGCCATGAAGGCTGCTGAAGAAGATGGCCAACATACGATTAAAGTATGCAGAGACGTCAGTGAAAGGGTCCCGGGTGGAATGAAGCGAAAACTCGGGGGGAGGGAGCATACATGCAGGCTTGACCAGAAATTCCGATCTGAATAAGGTGCTGCCATCTGTTGATTCTTCTCCGAAGTAATTGAGAACAATCGCCCCTATCTGATCGAGCGCAGACGCTCACTGAAATACTCTCAACGCCCCTAAATCTCCTCGACGCATTCCTGAGTCGTCGTTTCTCAACTCCCTCCTCCTGGTAAGTTGCGCCGCCCAAAAGTGGCGTCCGTTTAATCAGAATCGCACTCATTCTCTCTCCCAGGTGACTCACTTCCTCTCTTATCGGAAATACTCGATCCTCCTATGCTGCTTCGAGGTGTTACTGATGTAAAAACCCATCCGAGCCTGATATAACAAAATCAACGACGACCAAACACTTTGCAACACTAACATCACTTACTCAGGTGGTCTCAGGTCCTTCGCTCAAGTGATTGTCGTCCGTTCAATCCTCCAGCTGATGGCCAAGTACCGACAGAGGCAGTAAGAGACCAGCTGTGATAGCCTCTGACGCCGTTAAGTGGACAGACTGTCACCATCATTGAGTTAACACCGGTCGGACCTTGCCGGAAAATTGCCTCCGGGGAACGGCGTCGCGGCACAGCTATATCCTGCACTACAGCTAGATACACAGAGGAAGATGCTCAAGGAAAGTTGATATTAGCTGCTTGATACTAAATACTGCTACTACATTAGGTCTAAGCCAGTGTTATTATGGCGTATCTGTATGAGAGTCCATACTTAGGCTGTTAGCGGAAATAACTTTCACAAACAAACGTCCCGCTAAATTTACAATGCAGCGCAAAAAGGTGCTGAAAACTGACGGAAGAGGTGCGCGGCTATAACGTGAACACGGTTTCTTTGGCATGGTCACATATGTGATGTCACTCTAGCCCTAACACGGTCGACAGGGTAACCCACAAACCCGATGCGGGGATCGGTAACGGGGACATTCTCTCCAATTGCACAGGTAGGGGCCTCCCTCATGCTTCGTATCTCAGCTGTCTCATTCTATTTTCAAGCATAGCATCCTTGTGTTCGGTCATCTTGTGTCTAAAGGTGGCTCCGGCCTCTTTCGCCCTTGTGAACATTCAAGGGCCTGAAACATTTTTGAATATTTTTAAAGACCGCTCTTATATTTATCATGTTATCATCTTTATCTTTTTCTTTCGTCAGCGGCAATCTTGAAGTCAAGGTTAGTGCTTTGACTTCTAACGCGTCAAACAGCTCTGGTGTACTACGATATATCAATTGTGCATGGGATAATTTCCAAAACAAATCACCTGCGTATATATTGGATAAACGATTGCTTGATAATGTAAGAAGCTTTTGGAGATTAGGAAAACATGCGCACTCATAGCAAAGAAGCTGATTATAAAGTAAAAAAGAGACCATAATTTCTGCTAGGAACACTCAACCCCGATAGACATAAGCTGCAAGCAGAGACTTTAGCCGCTGATCCCAGTGACGGCGGAACGTCCGCCTTTAAGGGGGGCACCATGGACTTTTCAACCCATTTCTTCCCAGTCAACGCCATAGATTTAGTGTTACATTTCTGATTTAAGGGGGCATCGTGCCCCGGTGCCCCCCCCCCCAGTTCCGCCGCCAGTGGCTGATCCCTTGTCCGAATTGGCCAGCGTACCCATTTCAATGCCAGCAGCATCGCACTTTGAACGGAGGATGCAATGGAAGCTCCCACGACGTCCACCCTATTATATCTTGTCCCAACACGACGTCGCCGGGCTTTGATGTCTTTAAAGGACCTCAGGTGCCCGAGACTAGATTATTATTTCTGTAATTAAATTACAGTCGAATGAAACCCAACAAAATTCAATTATGAAGCGATCATTGCGAAGTATCCTGTTTTTGAATCAAACATACCTGTAATGGCCATCTGTAATGAGTCTAGGTGAATATCGGAGTCCTAGGAAACTGTTTAGTTCGTTCACCCCGTGCTTGACAGCCCTTCTGGTCTCTCAGACTCCTCAGGCGTCTCTCAGTTGTAAAGTATACTTCCTGACTTGACTCTGGACAAGTTCCCCGGGATGAGGTTGTGTTGCTTGACAGCGTGTCGTAGTGAATCGAAAACGACCGCTCAAACCCACAGTCGTCCCTTGGGCGAACTTCAAACGTCCTCCTTTCCTTTTTACGTTGCGCCTCCATACAATGTAGAGTGGGCAGCTGGGTAGACGTCTGAATCAGTCTAATCCATGGATTGAATTTTATCGGATTGAAATCTTCTGATAATGTGGGAAGTTTCTATCTGTATATGAAATTGAACTTTATATTTTGGTTGATTTAGAATAACGATGGTGGTGTGCAAAGGCATTGGCCTGGATTTTGCGGTGAACATCAGAAATGGACCGAGTTGAAGTTGAATTTTCTCGGCCGTGGCAAACTCTAAGGTAGTGAAGTTTATTCTCCGGTATATTAGATAATTTTGTGATTACTCGTTGGCGAAAGATAACCATCACGTTTCTACTAAAAAACTTTGATCTTCGTCAGGCCATAGTAAATCAATTCTACGCACCGTGGCTCTGTTGGGCTTTGTGCCATAGTGATGGTGCGATACGTCATCTTTTTGCTCGCTTCTCGCAAGCTTCTTTCATTGTTTTTGCCAACTTTTCCATATGGGTCAGGTTTATGACGAGAACGGTACTGGTTCACTGTTTCTAAATGGTTCTCGGGATGTGAGTCATGACCTAGAGCGAAGCCTTGGGTGTCGCTCTAAAACAATAGACTTCCAATTTTACCCCAAAAATCAATAGGTCCAAAACTTTGGAGGAATTTTTGTTCAGTCACTTCCCATAACTTTTAACATTCTTTAATATCTTTATTCAAAACATCAGGTTGAATCGAAAATTTATCCCTAACTAAAGCCGAAATTACAGCCTTCCCAGCATTGCTCTACTCCTGGGCACTCGCGTTTGTCATTTAATGGTATCTGATTCACATCACTGGCCCTTCTTGCACCAGTGCAGCACTGTTGAAATCTCGGGAATGAGGGGCTCAGCATTGTCGACCCGGGAGCCAAATACCATTGGACCCAGCCAGTGAGTGATTTAATGGGGTTTAGGGGACTCAACCCCCATTCTCCTAGTGTCTATAGTTAATACTTAGGCGGAGACTGATCCGAGGCAATGACGGGGGAGACTCGAGCCCGCTGAAACGGTGTCCTGGATCCGCCACTAGCTCGAACATCTCGACATGCACGCACCAGCTATCACATACATGTCATCTGCACCCCTGCATGCACCCAGGCAATGCACTGGTGTTTAAAGTAAGCTGGTTCAGATTTACTCTACACCTGAACCTTAACACGCGCCCCGCTGGGGTCCCTGGCATGACGCGCCCCCTGGGGGCGTTTTTCGCCCCCCTCCGTTTCCCATTCCCCACGAAAGCTAAAGGAAAATTACGGGCGGCGTTCGAAAGCTCTTGACAAGACGAAGAGATTTTATACGAAGAATTTTTTTATGTCAGGTCAATATTGAGGCCAGCATAGGTCAAAGAAGGTTCCATAGGCTTACAACAGAGCAGTTTACGTTTCTCTCTCTAGATCTGCTCTCAGGGGAGCTAGAGCAAATCTTTATGCATCATTGGATTCCTCTCATCGCGGAAAGTCGAACGATGTATAATATGACCTTGCTAGGTCAAATAGTGAAAATGACCTGACCTCGAGCTAGGTCAGGGCCACAGAGTGACCTGGTATGGTCATGTTGCATATCAATCGACGACTCCCCGTGACAATATAAACACAATGCAAGTAAAATGGGAGCTTTATCTCAATTCAGTGACAATATATTGGCAAAACAATCACTCTAAGCTCCCATGACCTGACATGACCTTTGAGAGGTCAGATGCTCAAAAACTCAACTTAATAGTCAAGTTCGTGGTAGGAATAGACGGTTTGAGGATTTTCAGCCTCATCTATTCAGCATTTACTGAAAACGAGCCCATTCTATTTTTCACCATAGACCTATAATGGGGTGACCAAAGAATTGACCCCACCTTAGGTCAACAATATCAAAATTCCGAGATAGCAGATTTAGGTAAAACTTATTGTGGAAGTTTCAAACTGATCGGTTCGCTGATGTTTCCTGGGCACCGCTTCAAACTCGTGATTTTAGGTTTTGAGGTTGGGTCACTTGACCTTGAATAGCTCCTTGACCTGACATGACCTTAATTCAAAATTTTGGTCGGGTGTGTAAAATGTATCAGGCATAAGGTACTGTAAGTTTTGTTGTTATGCGTCACTTGGTTTTTTAGTTATCTGGGGGAAACCAGGAGTGGGATGAATTTCCACCCCCCGTGGGGCACGTGTTAACGCACTAACACCTGAACACACTAACTTACACACACTTACGAAAGACACTTGATTTTCAGCTCTCAACTTTCTGTCTGTATAATACATCAAATTCAACCCCGTAGATAAGAACCCTTGAAACTTTGACCCCAATGGCGAAATTCTGTAATACAGATCAAAACCTCCGACCCGAAAAAAACACATTATGGAGCCCAAACGAAAGTTATCCGAACCTCAGAACCGCACATGTCCTTCCAGGAATGCGCTGGAATAGTGTTCTGCAGGCACGCTCCGTGCAGATTATTGGCGATAGGATTCTGGGCGGAGCCTGAAAGATAGCTTACCCAATCCCAGACCCAGTTCCACTAGCTCTGCGACTGGGTGAAAAGTAACGACGTCAGGACCGATTTCCGGTCCGTACTTTGTAAAACCCGCACGTGTGCATGATGGCAAGGACGCACACGCCTGTGTCCGGTATTGGGATGAATTGACATCGATTTGAATGTATCGCAGCAACAGCGGCATGGGTAGAATTGGTCTGATGATCTCTGAATATTTGGGAGTGGGTCTTAATCTAGCTGGTTATTTTCATTTTACCAAATTAATTGCAGCTATGAGAAAATGCTATGTAATGAAATGTTATAATGAAATGTTGCAGCTAGGAAATTTTGCGATACATTATTTTAAAAACTAATTGATGGGCAGTTTAACTACTAGTGTGGTACCTATTGTATGCTATTTTGTTTTAAGTGTGTCCAGAGTTATGTTAGGAATTTTCTCCGGATTTCTCTATCGAGTGATCGGAGAATACTCACACAAATCTTCTACCATTCTACTTTCTCAATTACCTGGCAAAGTGAGGCGGCCTGACTTCTCTTATGCATGTAATATTTGTAACACAATTTATGTGTGTAATGTATGTAATACGTGTATTGATGTATGTTTCTTACGCAATGGGCCTTTGAGCCCATTACCATGTCCTCGCCGGGCCGCAGTGTAGTCCAACACTTGGCGACACTCTGCGATAGTGGCCTTGCCTCGCTACGCTCGCTCCGGCCGGAACAATGCGTCGTCAACCCGTCCCCCTCCGACCCAGCCACCCCCATACACACCAACAATGGCTGGGGTCGGAGACACCGACAGTACCAGTGGTAGCCCTGATGAGGCAGCATAATGGCCACAGTGGCCGAACGACAACATATGACCCAATGGTGGTTAGCATTGGTTCTGCTTTCCGATGTATGTACGCATGGGCGTCGGAACCAGGGAGGGGGTACACCACGTCCCCGCAACTGGCGAACCATGCTGACATCCGCTCAGAGAGTTTTTGAATTGGGCCTATGGCTTTGCATGCTCTGTCTTCTACAAGCACAGTGGACCTACGTCGATGTTGTCGATTTTAGAGACGGTGTTCTCAGAAGTTCTTTCTATAACACAAGTTAAGCGATAGAAAATGGGACATTTGCCTTTCATTCCCTCCCCGGTCAAGGCCCGGTCGAAGGCCGTCTCGTCCCTTACAAGAAAGTCTGTGGCGACGCCCCTGTGTATATGAATGCTCGAACCTAGACTGGCTGGCTGGCTTCAACGCGACTGACCTGAAAGTATACTGGTAAGAAAACCCTCGTCTCCAGGGATCTCGGATTCGAGCTAATCGATTGTCTTATTTTGCATCGGCCCTTTGGCCCTGCCTCAAAACAAGATCACCTCATGCTTCCTTTGATGATTCATTTACAAGAAAGAAACATCCACGACTGGAAACATGACCAAGACTTATCTGTCATCGGGTATCAATATTTTTCACTGGCGACCAGTTTTTCACGAAGTTGAATATTTTGGATACATTTCACTGCAATGCCAACGAACACTCGCTTGGCACTGAATTTCTAAACGAGTGTACCTTGCCATTCAATGGCCCGGATAAGTCACAATCCTCTCATGGTAGGTAATAAGGGTATACCCAAAAATTATTGCAATGCATTGGAGCTGCTCTCGAAACGTGAGAACTGCTAAAGCTCTGTACCAGGTTCCAAAGTAATCACTTTAGATTTCCAACAGACGGCCGGCGTTCCAAAGCTAACAACATCTCTTCTTGCGAGCATTCCAACACAACCTGCAGCGTCACGTCACTCACGGGTCAGGTGGATATATATATATATATATATATATATATATATATATATATATATATATATATATATAAAGTTAAATGATGTTAGGAATTTAAAACTAATTTATAAAACATTATATTGCACCACATAAGGTTTATTCACTCATCTGTAATGCAGATGAATCGTGAATGCAGATGAAGTGAATACGAAAGCATTTATGTGGTGCAATATAATGTTTTTATAAATTTGTTTTTGAAATTGCCTAAACATCATTGTAATTATATTTGTCACTATGAACACACATATATATATATATATATATATATATATATATATATTACACACACTTCCACACTATTGAGGTGGCTTTTAAAATGCTGTCGTGATGAGTATGAAGTGACTAAATCTATTGAATGATACGGCAAGGATCATAAGAAGACGCCACAAAGGTCACCCGGCATTATGCCCGTGAGATACCCAACCGTCTCCGACGAAGAACTAAGAACGGGAGGGCAGGTGATACTGGGAACGTGGCCGCCAACTTGAAGTTGGAGCTAGTATGATAAATGGTGCCAGTGGTAAGAGAGAATAAGATTCACAAGCCGGAAATTTTGGGCAGTTGAACGCCTCGAAAACACGTTTGATCGCTCGCAGCTAGAACACTATTTGGTTCCTTAGACGTCTTGTAAGGTCTGTACAGCTGCTCTTTACCCTGCTTTTGTCGACTGCCTCTCGACGAACATTTTATACCATCTGATTTATGGTGTTCCCAGAAAAGACTTTCGTCCGAACTCCAGCGACATTTTCTTTGGAACTCAAGCGACTTTTTCGTTGGAACCTGTTTTGGTTTTCACGTTCACGTTTCGGAGTATACCCACGCTATGATTGAAAGCGGAAAAGACAAGCAATCCGAGCCAAATGTTAAAAATACCTTCTTCACGCATAAATCAGTGCTGGTTAATGATAGCTTTCGGATGGGTACTCGGCAAGCGGCCACCAAACACGTCAATAAACCACAGCTAATTCCATCTAATGGATCGGAAAAATATGTCAGATAGCCCGCCGCAGAATGGATGAAGACGCTGGCACGTAAGATCGCGCCTCGCAGGCCCACATTTCACCGGGTTGTCTTGTCGGAGGACACCCGCATGAGTGAGTGCCTCCACTCGGGCGAAGATTGGTGCTGTTTTTGTTACCGTAATGGTGTGGGTGTCGACGCCTACGGCTCATCCCTATTGCGGTGAAGAATCGCAGCATCTGCAGATTGTGCCCAGCGCGGGGAAGTAAGGCTGAGGCTATGAGAATAGTGTTCAATCAAGAGGAGATGCTTTATGTTTGAACTCGAATGTACTGATAGAAAATAAAGTGTGCATTATTCGAAGACATACCTAAAACATAACGTTTGGTAAGCAGGCGAAGCGGAGCTCTTTACATTAACAAACTTGCCAAGCTGCGCGTAACGGGGCTGGAAGCAGATATTTTATGAGGACATCAATACGGTTTAGCTTGGTCTATAAAGCGTTCCAGCATTGACTTCCAAGCGTTTGGCGACAAATGGCCAGGGCCGATTCCAGGGAAGCTTGTCTGCACACACTATCCCATGTCCACTCTATTTCTCTGCTTAACTCTTTCAGCGTTAGAACCGTGCTTAGACATGAGAACGAAAACATAGCAGTTGCTGACCAAAGTCAAAGCTGGGTTACTCGTTTAGCTCGATCTGCAAGAGAGCGGCTTAGAAACGCCACCCTATGCGAATACGGTTGAAGGGCAGATTTCCTCCTGCCAACGTCCATCATGTACAGGACCACTGCTGCGGATGGAGACGGTGCTGCCCCATCTGAGGCTTAACGTCCGACGTTCTGAACCAAACCCGCAGGATATATGCCATATTTAATTATGATTGATTGTTCGAATAGTTCTCAGAGCATAGGCGGGTCTAGCATTTTTGATGGGAGGGGGCGCTTTGGCAAGGGGCGACATTTGAGTCTGGACGGGGCAACCTTTTGGTCTGGAGGGGGCGTCATTTGGGCCTGGGGGCGTTATTTGCAGCTATGACAGGAAGGTATTTGCACGTGCAATCGAACAGTAGTGGTTAGAAGACTAACATTTAGACCAGGTGCGCCAATTTGTAAGATGTGACATATTGAGGGGGCCAAGTTTCGCGGTGGGAAGCGTCAATACTGGACATCAGGGGGGAGGGGGCGACGTTTTAGGGGGACGCCGATGTGGTTCCAGGGAGCGTCAGGGTGCGGTAAAGGGGTGCCTGGTGGGTCGGTGGGGGCACTATTCCTGCCCTCCCTGGAGCGTATATGGATGAGTAACAAACAAACTAACACGGATGGGAGGAATCCAGAGGAATACTGACTATACTATTAGAATACTATAAGAATACTATTAGAGGTACCTGAAAAAGGAAGAGAGTCTCGGTTTACGTGCTTTTACTATGCACTTGCCGCCCCGGTAGCTCAGTTGGTGAGCGTTGGGCTCCGGCCCGCTGCTCGAAGCATGCAGTGGCAGTGCATGTCCAGGCTTGGGATCGGTTCCCCTGAGACGCTCCGGCGCTCAATAGTTTACCCGACGTACAGGTCGGCTGGCAACTGACTGGTGAGAGGGTGACCTGAGCGGGGCGGCCGTCCCTGTGCTTTGTGGGACGTTAAACTTTGGCTTCTAAATTAACCAACCCTCCATTGAGGGAGTTGCTCGTTCGGGTGGTGGGGTAGGGGTCTCCGTGACAAGTCCCTTGACGACTTTGTGAGACTCCGACTCCAGCAGCCTTACCAGAACAACTGAACAAAATTTATAAAAAATGTGTGAAAAGTAACCCATAGATGTAGCTATTAGTATGTTGCGGTACATACAATGCACTAATACTATATGCATAACAAAACATGTAGCTATATGCAGTCCTAACATGCTGGAACTGATTGCTTTCCTCTCTCGTCTATATTCCTTTGTAACGTATCTATCGAAGCACCGTTCGCTTGTAAGCAATGGCTATAATTAAGCTGTCATGATGACACAAACAGTCACGAGATGCAGTCAGCTAATAGCAGCAAGCTACCATATGCGTGTTCCTAATTGATGTTTAATGGTATCCACAGGGCTTGCCGGACTGCCTGCGCCCAAACATAATTCTATGCTGGCCACGATGGAGGCCAAGATAGCACAGGATATTTCACACGATCGCAGGAAGGCATAGCACAGGATGGAAAGCTTGGGACAAGGGGAGCGCCATGACCTTTTACATGAGAATACTGCGGCTGAAATGGGAGAGTAGGGAACGAGATTACGTATAGGATACCTTCTCGGGCGATTAACATGAAAGGATCGAATCCGACCGAGCGCCGGGGATCAGACGCCTGCACTCTAACGCTGTGATTTCAAACACCGCTTGTTTGAAACCATTTCTCCGTGGTTAATGGCTTGAAGATCGACAACCCTGTCAACTGCATCAGCTACTGCGGAAGCAATGGAAGTGACGGTCATGCAGGTTACAGCGTACCGTGTGCAATACGGGCTTCTGAACGGCCTTTTAGGAGGCGGTCAAGAGCCACCGGCCAAATGAGATGAAGGTTAATGGCCAGAACCGAGGCAATGCATGTATGCATGTGCGATACACTCACGTGCCACTATAAATGTGCTCTTACTCATTTTCACAGTACTCAGCGGCGGATTCAGACTTCCATTTCGGGAGGGTGGGGGGAGGGTAGAGGGCTCAGCCCTACTCCACCTTTATGTTAAATAACCTCTTAATGCGACTACTATGGACACTCAGAGATATTAGGGGGGGGGGTTGAGTTCCTCTAGCCCTCATGTATCTACTACGGAACTAAGTCCAACCCCTCTCCTGCGGATTGTCGTCCTAGACACTGAATTTGGAAGGGTGTGAGCGGATATATAATGTAGCACCCTTCATTAACATTCACCATTCAGCCCGCCCCATAACACCCGGTCGCGCCTTCTCTTGGGGTGTGGGTGCATTATTTCGCTCAGGGGGAAGGGGGCATAGATTGATCCAGAAAAATCGTTACAGTGCCTAATAAAACAGGCACAAACATGGTGTTTCTTAGAGAAAATCTGTCACAATCAACCGAAATTGACCATCTTCTACGTCAGCGGCAGCGAACCATCTCGAGGTGCGCCAGGCGCGCCTAGAGGAAGGGACGCTCCCCTGCGCCCCTGCCTCCGCGCCTGCTCTCAGAAGCCACGCCGTGCCTCTAATTCCGCCCGGCTGGATGCAACCACGGATGTAAGAGGCCCGACGGCAAGTTTGGGAGGGCGTTTCCGGTGTTGGCGTCTCGAGCTTGACAGCCGTGTCAGTGCGGAGGGACATCAGAAGCACTGACGATCAATGTTAGCCCCCGTCCCTCGGGCGCTGAGGCCTCTCTGCTGAAGCACGGAGCAGGAAACATATTGGGAATAATATGGTTACAAAATGGGCGCTTTTCGATATCTCTTGTGTATTTTTAAGCTATCAAAACGACAGAGCCTATAGGTTTGCAGTGTGAGTAAGCCTCTCGGCATGGTTTGGCACCCATGCTTGAATGTAGATGTCGTAAGATACAAGAGTGCCGGAGATAGGTAAGATGTAAATTCTGACTACTGTATAGTGAGAAGTGTGAGAGAGAATTAAGTGTGAGTAAATCGAAAGTGCGAATGAGAGGTGACGCATGGAGTGATCAGTCCATGGACGCGTGGACACCACATATATTTCATTGACAATGTGGTCAATAATTTGCTGGTAGCAACATTCGCAGAGAAGGGTAATGACATATGACATACAGGCTGTTCAGAAAATCACTCACCATACATCAGATGCAGTGTATGCTGAAAAGAGGAGGAAAAAACAAGCATTCATTCACATCTAGCACTACTTTTGTTCACACAAAAAATTAATCGCATGTCTTCGATATACTGTTTTTAATTGTGTTCATTGCTTCAATGCAGTGATACTCAATTTGAGTATCGGGCTTACAGCAGAACATTGTTACGGTTTTGATAAGCCTAAAGTTATTGATTGTTCTATTAGTCACAGTCTAGACTAGAAGCATAAGTAATCTTAGAAATTTGCCAGGGCGGACTGGTAGTATGGCAAGGTAATCTGTTAGCCAAAGACACTGTTTCACTGGTTCCTCAAATGCACGTGGCAGGTTTAGGCTAAGGAAAATAATGAACAAAGCCTTTCCCACCCTGCTACATCATCCATGAGGTCATAAGATGCTATCTCAGCGCAAAAAGAGGAAAAGCGAGATTTACTCCGCACGTGCCTGCAATACGCCTGTGCGCATAACTACGCACCTTTGCATGTTTGCTTTGGCGACACAGTAATCTAGGCCAGGAAGGACGACCATGTGTCATCGAGAAACTCCGGGCAGATCCTTATCAGCGTGTCAGCAACGTGACATGCATCAGTGATCAGGAGACACCCCTGGTAGTAGTCATTGGTGATTGCAACTCCTAGTTCCCCTGCGCTGCTTGTACGGCGAACTACGGCCTTTGCACGGCACTGAGGAGGCGATCTTAAACCAGCCCGAGGTATTTTCCATGCAAAGGCGATCCAGTATCGCAGCTGGGTTGTTAGGATCTTTTTACTTAAATATATGTAATTCAGATCAGCACTAAAACAAAAGGTCAAGTACATATTTACTTCTGCGCAAGCATCAACACATCCTCGTGAAGTCCTTCCCTGGTTTATATATTTATTAAATGACGAATTCGACCTCGGTGAAGCGGGGAAATTTGAAATAAATTGTCACAAAAACTAGAACAATGCCCCCTTTCGATGCGTTTTCCCGGGTATAGAAGCCCCCGGAGCTGTGCACCATCTATTCGGAGCTGTCCCCTCCTCTTCCCTCCCTCCACGAGGATGGCACCCGTGATAAAGCGACCCAGGTGTCCGAGGCGTGGGGCCGTCGCACGACGCACCCATCCACGAAGTACAAATGGCCCGGGCCCGTGGGTGGGCAGATGACCCGCGAGAGAGTCTACTCGGCACTGATGGCACAAGACAGTTCCGTGTGATTTCACCGCTCCGTGCCACGGCCGTGTTGGAAGATGGCTGCCGTAGAGAGAGAGAGAGAGAGAGAGAGAGAGAGAGAGAGAGAGAGAGAAGGAGAGAGAGAGGAGAGAGAAAAAGAGAAGAGGGTGGAGAGAGAGAGATGAATGAAATAAAGCACAAACAAGGAAAATAGCAAGAGGCGAATTATGTTTTTTTAAGTGAAGTGGCATTCTTGTGGCTGCAGTATTTTTTTTACAAGGAACAATATCGTTCTCACCGTAATTTTCTTTCGACAGACCACTACAGCACACACAAATAGTTTCATGAACAAAATAAAGTCATTTTCTCTCATCGTTCAAATAAACTATTATCATGAATTCCATTGGGTCAGATCAAGTTTCATTAAACAAGCTTTATTATAATCGAACTTGAATTCCTGATTTTGACGAATCCGATAATTTGGTAAGATGTACCCAAAGGAACCTATATAATTTGAAGGTGGCTGTTTTACATTCTGAGGGGCGACCTTTGCCTTCCGACGCGATTTTTCCATCTGTTAGGGGATGTATGTTTAAGAAGCTTTACCAGGAAGTAGCGGATACAATTTGATCAAAGAAGCACGACTGTCTAGAGAGGGGGTGGCCGAGTAGTCGAACAGAATTCGGCAGCTTCCAGTACGAAGACTGGCACCAAACAGTGAAATACAATAGAAAACCGGAAGCCTCTGCCAGAGTCATCTTCTAAAGTCAATTTTAAAGCGCCTGTACCGCACAGCTCCTGCATTCAAGGGACATCCAGGGCACCCTCGTTTTCCAACATAGCCATAGGTGACGCCCGTTGGATCCGTCCCGGCTTCATATTCTGTTCTCTCACAACTAGAATTTTCAAGCACATTTCCAATCTCATAGGGAATGTGACACTTTTGTTTACTTTTAGGTTTAGTTACATACAATATTATTTTAAGGGACATTCTTTAAAAAATCAATTCGGCGTTATGTCTGCTGCTAAACGGCGTAGAAGCAAAATATTTTGCATTATTTAATCCCCCTTCCTGGAGGAAAAAGTCTTCACATCCACATCTCAACATGATCTGGTAACGGTTTGTGTCAGATTCAACCTCTCTATTTGCACCACAAATGAATACGATTACAAATGAAGCGTTGCTAGCTAACAGTCTTGTTTAATGACCGAAAAGTGACACATAATTGTTGCAATCTTTCTTGATATATTTAAACATTTCTCAAGTTTCCGACTAGTCATTGAAGAGAAAGCTATACGCATGTATGGTTACCAGTAGCAGAGGCGCGTTTGACAGGTAGGTTTTTAAAGGGAGGGTGGCACCTTCATAACGTGATTTTAACTGAGATAGCCAAGTTGTAAAGCAAGTCGGAAAACCCCGTACTCAATATATCATTTGTCTTGGAACTCGAGATTTCCGTAGAAAAAGCTAAAACCTACCTGCAATGTACCCCTCATCAACCCCTCGCAGCAGGCCACAGTTGTCATTGCTGTTGGTGTGACGACATATGCTGACGTCACGATGAGCATTAGCCAATCGAAGCCCTTGAAGCTTTTCGAGTACGGTAGTGGTTGCCAAATCATGACATCATCCACAGGCAGATATTTATTTCTTTTCCTAGAGGAGTATTTTAAAAATCAAAATATTAAGCTTATTGTACGTTTTTCAGAGAAATCACGAGTGGTGTCATTATTTTCGGGTAAAAGTATGCCTAATTACACTAAATTCCAGGATTCGACCAAGGAGCCACATTCCCTTTAAGACGTCCGGCAATAACATTTTTCCTGTGCAGCGGGGTTCGAACATTGCGTCACGCTCCCGAGGTCACCTCATACCACGTGACCACCCGGGCAGGACAAGGTCAACTAAGATTACATTACATTAGGTTGGTCCATTAAAAGATTGCCGTCGCCAGTGTGACGTCACACAGCGATATAGCAGCGATATGGCTGCAGTAGCTAAAGCATAACCTTTATGGAGGCTGCAGATCTACACGTAGAACATAATTTTGATTAATGGGAACTAAATCCTCTTGAGAGGACATATTTTCAAATGAATTTAACGTAATCTTATCAAGCAAGAAAAATGGAAACCCGGTGAGACATCTCGTCTCTTTCAAAGACGTTTGAATCTGATCAATTTTAATATGGGACCTTGTGGGTAAAGGAAAATTTCATCGTCAGCGTGACGTCACAGTAAATGCGGTTCCGGACTGGTGGCTGGGGGCTGGCTGTCGATAGGGGTGAATTTGTACCTTTCCTATTTCTCCGCGAACGCTATGTTCTGGGATATGTGAAATATTGATCCAAGTGATTTCTCGGCATCCTCTATCACATGGCTATCTCACTTCGAATCCCGTTATGAAAGCGATGTATTCCTTTGAATTTAGCTCAGCCAGATAAGAGCCGAGTATGGGGGTGAGCGTCGCTGGTTTTAAGTAGACATAGGAGCGCGCTTCCTTCTACCCCTCGCGGCAGAGAGGGTTCGCAGTGGACCAGAGATCAGAGTGAAACGTCAACTTTGTAAAACTTACCGCCTCAGATGCGGCCGCAGAGTGCGGAGGCCGAGCGGCGAGCACCGTCCGACGGCATAGTGTACAATTTACGGGCGGCGACGACCGCCGTCCCCGAAATGGGGCCGTTTCATACAAATGTGAAACGCTGCCGAGTTGGACGCTTCTCTGGCTAGCTGTCGTGGCAATAGCGAGGAAATCTCGACCAGTTGACTGTGTAAGAAAATCACTTCCAGGATGACGGAGTACTTTTAGATTAAATATATTCCAGTGACGCTCGCGGTACATTCTCGGATTTGGACATATTTTCTTCGGAGTACAAACGAACGTCACTCATTTGAAATATTGTGTGTAAAAAGCTAAGATGTAAGATACAAAGTATCAATATGTGACTAGAGCCTTTACACAAACCTCCTCTATTTGACTTTTAACGTACAAGATATAATCGTCACGTGAATGATGATCAGTCATAACCCTAAACGGATGCTGCAGCGACTTAGGTATATTACGTGGTTTATAGCTTAACACGCGCAGTAGAGGATGAGTCCTAAAGTGCTCCCCTCCCCACCTATTTTTCAGAGGTGACCAGAGAACCGTTCGCTGCCGGAAAACGCTACTGAGCCACATTTGACAGAATTTGTGAACGCGTTGATTGGTGAAGAATTTGTGATAATCGGTCAGTAATGCTTTTACTTATAGACTTTCAAACTCAGACCTATATTTTGAGACCGTCGCAATCGCGCAGTCGCACCAGTTCGCCTGCACTGTAGACCGAGTGGTGTAATTGACCCTTATTATGTTATCTTTATTATGTTATGTTATGCTATTATGGTATTACGTTATTGATGTCTAGGACAAGAACAAATTCAGATTATCGGGTCCCAGCGAGAACAGCACATGGAATTTTATCAAACAAATATATTTGGCAACAGTTCTCTGCTAATATTAGTCGAAGCGTTTCGACACCGAATATCCTGCTTACGTCTCAGGTCGGCTTATTGGCGATTGGATCTCGACAGAAACGTAAGAAATGAAGATTTTTAACTTTTCCCCATAACATTCGGTAAGAATATGAAGGGTATGAAATGTCATGTTCATGCACTATTCAACGTAGCTTCATTGTGCAAATACTATTCGACAAGTTTAGAACTTGTAGCGCAGATGCTATCTACCCGTGACTTGGAATACTAGCATTCAGATACATCACTTGAAATACTTAAACTCCGGCAGCATTCCCCAGAGCAGCCATTTGATAATTTCTTGCCTTGCTACTTGCATGATATTACAACTCTAGCTGAATAAAACATATCAAGTCTATTTAAGTCATGCACAAGTGTTGCATGAATTTTTGGGGTTTGTACAAAGTGAACATGCTTTGCTGCAATCCACAAGGAAAGCCGATATAGTAGTGGGTGCAGAACATTTGAGTCTTATGAACATATTTGCAGGCATACTAAAGTATTTATTGTTAAAGGGTAGGCCGATAGATTAAATAATGCATCTACATCTAGGTATCATCTAGAACATTAGCCTACTAAAGGAAAGGGTAAACATGACAAGTAAATATTTATTAAATCATACCTGAGGCTGATCCGAAGGCTAGAAAAATACACACACGTTACTGTCATGAGAAGTATATCCACTTAATTCCATGTAATAAATGTCAACATTTGACGCTGTAGAACACATTGTGAAGTGCGAAAAACTGAAATCATTTGACCTGTAGTCGTATATAGAGTAAAATGAAATGTGTTAAAGCACATATGACTGAGGTGAGTGACGTCACCTTCCGGCCTCAATGTGTCCCGAAAACAAGCTTCAACCGATACTGACCAAAAGACACAGCCTGAAATTGTTTAAAAATTGTCTCCTATATCATCATTATATTCTACAGGCGGTCCAAACCTTCCAAAGCGGTGAATGATTGAAATGAATGAACGGTGAATGAAATGAAAGATTTTTACGTCATTAAATGATGAAGAGCGAGAAGTCCTACAAGACCTTGTTATACTCTCATCTTTCAACGTTTCAGATGTCGCTTGACGAATAACAGAACTATGTTGCAGTGCATTTGCTTAGAACATTGTTCAGATTCATAGTATTGGTTAGAATTACAGTAAACAGCTATAGTTCGGTTGACGTGTTTTGAAGCTGCATTTATAAAGAACTTTTATGTTTGCCTCATATCACTCGCTAATTTTCTTTGATAAGGCTATGTCTCGCAAATGACCGAATCGATATTGGCCTGTTGTTTTAAACCTAAAATTAGAACCACTACGATTGAGCCAATATCATGACAAAGTGCTGCCGAGAGATGAATATCACTTAAGGTGACTCACACCCTCTCAATTAGCCATATCCACCCTGGCCTGAATAAGGGGTACTTGGACCTCATATTATTTAATTATAGATTGATCTCAATGTTTCCCTGCAGTTTTTTCCTCATATAAACAAGGAGCAATATTGATAAACTTTGGTATTTGGAACACAAGTTTCACATATTTTAGGAAACAAGTTATACCGTATTCTGCAGGCAATGTACCTAAAGGGAGTGTGCCACTTAAGTACCGGGTTTTTAACTGATATAACAGTGTTGTAGAGCGTATCGAGCAATCCCTAGATGTATATTTAATTTCACCCAAAGCTCTCCGTATAAAATGTCCGCAAGCTTTAAAGTGCAAAGCAGGGGGTACTGCCTTATTTCAAAACATGAAGGATCCCTTTCCATCTGGCAGCTCATGCCATGTGATAAATGTTAACAAATTGCATGGCCACGCCACTTCACATATTAACACTTCCCACATATTAACAACACAGCAGGCAACATTCACATATTAACCAACACAGCAGGCAGATCAACGTGTTTCGACAAAAATTGTTTTCTTCAGCATCTATGGTAGGAGGGATAAGGAACCCGTCATCAAGACATGCAGCAGTTTCATCGTTTGGATTTTTTTGCAAAATTATCGTGCGACAGAAATATAAAGGCACCGTTTTTGAGGATATTCCAATAATGCTTCTTGAATAAAAAAACGTCCTCCTCTTCCTCCTCCTTTACCATATTTTTACTCCATATAGGTTTCCAGAGCTTTTTCCACAGATACTCGCGGCCTGAGGTACCTTGCCAGCTCAGGGTCTGACATAGGGTCCCGTGAGCACTGGGAAGTCGACTCTGATGCCGGCTCACTCTCTCCTTTTTTGCAGTTCAGAATTCATGCTTATCTCGTGCGCAAGATTTTGGAAGCAAAAATCTACTTGATCCAGTCCAGGATGAGCCAATCGCAAAATGAACCTTCTGTACATGGTAGCCAAGAAGTGGTTTCTTGTTGCCCTGGATGCAACGCGCGGAACAAACGCAAAAAGTAATATTATGTCACCGCTGTG
Source organism: Lepas anatifera (assembly GCA_034440635.1). Taxonomy (NCBI): domain Eukaryota; kingdom Metazoa; phylum Arthropoda; class Thecostraca; family Lepadidae; genus Lepas; species Lepas anatifera. The sequence goes on from JAOTON010001018.1 coordinate 101,814, forward strand.
GTCTCGAGTGGCACAGATCTTGTGTCGGCATCACCAAATCACAGGCCGACTCACTCAACCATTGGCAGTGGCCAACATGCAGCAACTTTGCCGAGAGCAGCGATGCCTCCCAAGGTCACCATGATGGCGATGTAGTAGATGAAATAGCATCACTTAGACATACAAGCCGAGTGCTTTCCCGTATTCCTAAGGGAGCACGGATTGCTGTTGCTGATCAGCTCGCCACGACCATAACTAAGGCTGTGACAGAGAGAACAGAAGTGGCTTGGCTAGAACTGATGCGCTTTGCCTATGTTGCCCTCAGAGTCAGTGACCCTCCTAAGAATAGGAAGAGAGTGTCATTGACAGCTCAAATCCGCGAAAACCTTGTTAATAAAGACAACCACAGGCCAACCTGTATGGTGGGGCCTAACAAGCGCAGTCAGTGTGGTAAAGTCAATGAGAACACGGCTATGGCACGTCGAGTCTCTTACAAACTGAATGACGGCGACGTTCGGGGCGCACTGCGCGTCCTCACATCTGACGACACATTCATGTCACCAACTAACGAAGTGGTAGTCAGCCTGAAGGAAAAGCATCCAGATGCGCCTCCCGATCTGCGCGAACTATCACCTCCCGGAGAAAACAGCCCATACATCTCGGCAACCAGGGAAGAGGTGCGTCGCGTCATTCAATCGTTCCCACCTGCTTCAAGCTCTGGTTTGGACGGCATCAGACCGGCTCATTTGCGCGAACTCCTGTCTGACAAGACAGCTGAGGCGGGACAACGCCTTCTCACTGCACTGACGGCGCTGATAAACCTAACTCTGAGCGGACGGCTACCAAGCTTTGCAATACGGAGCTTTTTTGGTGCATGCCTCATCGCGTTGCGCAAGAAGAATGGTGGACTTCGACCCATTGCTGTCGGAAACGTCTATTGACGCATCGCTGCGAAAATCGCAGCGACCAGCGCTTCCGTGGAGCTTGGTACCGAGCTGCGGCCAGTGCAACTGGGTGTCGCCACCCGGAACGGCTGTGAGGCGGCTGTCCACACAGTGAGACAGTACGTTGATACATCGGAAGGCTCCGAAGAAAAACGCATCCTGGTCAAATTGGATGTGGCCAATGCCTTCAACACGGTCAGAAGGGACTCCATGCTGGAAGTGATCCGGGAACGAGCGCCCAAGATCTACCCCTTCGTTTGGCAAGGGTACAGTGAGGCTGCTCCACTTTTCATGGGAGACAACGTGATCCTGTCGCAGACAGGGATTCAGCAGGGGGATCCCCTGAGCTCCTTGATGTTCTCCCTCGTCATCGACAAAGCTACTCGCAGTGCAGATAGAGACATAAACATCTGGTACCTGGATGATGGTACCCTGGCAGGCCCCTACTTGGAAGTAGTCAACAGTGTGCGACGAGTGAAGAATGAACTTGAAAAACTGAACCTTACCATTAACTCTTCCAAATGCGAAGTAGTGTCTCTAGGAACGAATGCGCACGCATGGAGGGATGAGGCTACAAATTCACTTCGTACAGTGTTACCGGACATTCGGGAGATCTCCGCAGAGGAACTCGAGCTGCTCGGCGCACCTATCCGGACATTCCAGCTCAAAAACTACCTCACTCGTGGCTGTCAACTGGTGGAAAAACTGATCACACGTCTCGAGGCACTTGGTGAAGCGCACCAAGCATTCTTCCTTCTGAAAAATTACTTGTCAGCGCCTCGTCTCTTATACCTACTACGCAGTGCTCCTGCTCACAACCACCCGGCTTTTTCTCGCTGAAATCGACGAAGCAGTTCGACGAGGAACAGAGAGAATCACAAATGTACAGCTGGAAGTGACGCGTGGCGACAGGCAACGCTGCCAGTAAGTCTTGGTGGGCTTGGTATTAGAATGACCGTCGACCTGGCTCTTCCTGCCTACATGGCATCCCTCGCAGCATCTGCACCTGTGGCTGAGTTCATTCATCGTCCCGCTGCAGCGTGTATCCTCGAGATTGCACGGAATCTATGCACGGAATGGCAGCAGCTCACAGGCCTAACACCACCACTAGAAGCTCGCCAGGACATTCAGCGAGAGTGGGACCGAGCAGGAGCTACGGCCATCGCAGACAAGCTGCTCCAAGACAGCACATCCGATGCAGACAGGGCTCGACTCCGAGCGGCTGCGCAGCCACACTCGGGGGCATGGCTGAACGCTTTTCCAGTGGCCAGTGTTGGCACTCTCATCCAGCCGGACACACTTCGGACGGCCGTCGCCCTCAGAGTTGGTGCTCCAGTCTGTGCGCCTCACCGCTGCCGCTGTGGTGCACACATAGAAGAAAACGGACACCATGCCCTGTCATGCATGCGCAGCGCTGGGCGTCATCCGAGACATGCAGCCATCAATAACGTCATCAAGCGATCGCTGACGAGTGCAGGGACTCCATCTGTGCTGGAACTGCCAGGGCTCGACCGTGGTGACGGCAGAAGACCAGACGGGCTGACTACCTTCCCTTTCTCGGAGGGGAAATGTTTAATATGGGACGCGACGTGTGTTGATACATACGTCCCCTCCATAGTGAGCACTTCAGCCTCTGAGGCTGGGGCTGCCGCAGCCGCTGCCGAGAGCCGCAAAATTCGACGGTATGCCAGCATTAGCTACCGATATCACTTCGTGCCCCTTGCCGTTGAAACGGGTGGTACGATCGGTAAGGCAGGAGCAGCCTTCCTTCGAGAACTAGGGCACCGTCTGGTCCGTGAAACGGGCGACAAGCGCGAGTCGGAATGGCTGATGCAGCGAATCTCCGTAGCTGTCATACGAGGCAACTCCACCTCCATAACCCTAGCTGGAAGGGAAGGTGCAGATCCGCCTTCCAAACTAAAAACATCACTGTACCTTCGGCCCCGGCAAACCGCCTGGCTAGCTACCGCGCCATGTTCAGGGACATGGCCGGTAGGTCCCCGAGGAAGGAGAGTGAGCCGGCATCAGAGTCGACTTCCCAGTGCTCACGGGACCCTATGTCAGACCCTGAGCTGGCAAGGTACCTCAGGCCGCGAGTATCTGTGGAAAAAGCTCTGGAAACCTATATGGAGTAAAAATATGGTAAAGGAGGAGGAAGAGGATTACGTTTTTTTAAAAGTGTAACTTTGATAATGTTATTTAGTGTGTCTTGATGCTCCAATATATTTATCAGTTAAGTACAAAAGCTGCAATTGGGTACTGTGTTTCGGCCTATAGCCGCCTTGCTTGTCAGACAAAAGGTTGTTGTCGCATAAGTGTTTATGAATAAAACTTCTTGAATTATTCTAGCTTGCTTGTATACATTTTAGAATAATTCAAGAAGCATTATTGGAATATCCTCAAAAACGGTGCCTTTATATTTCTGTCGCACGATAATTTTGCACAAAAATCCAAACGATGAAACTGCTGCATGTCTTGATGACGGGTTCCTTATCCCTCCTACCATAGATGCTGAAGAAGACAATTTTTGTCGAAACGCGTTCATCTGCCTGCTGTGTTGGTTTAAGTGTTAATATCTGTCAACCACTGTTATGCAACTTCACATGTTGCAAGCCGCCGCAGGGTGCCAGATTTGTGATTACACGCGATGCTTGGGTCAACCCAGCGTAGTAAGAAAAGAGGAAATATCTTTCTTTGTTTTGAGCGGTTGGAGGGGGCAAAAATGTGGATTCCTAATTTTCAGGCCTATTTGATCCAAAAGTTGTACTTTACAAAATTTCGACCAAGTGTTCTATTCCCTTTAAGTGTTTAGTGTTTTATGGGACGACTTTAATTGTTGGCTCATGCCATACTGTTATTGTTTTTGTAGGTAGTATTATTTTAAACTTGTGGACTTCATTCGTAAATGGGATTTCCTGGTACCCCAGTGATACATTTAATAAATTAAGCTTAACAGAACTGATTTGACCATTTTCAACAGAGAAAGAGTTGGCGACACCATATGATCTTGGCAGTTGGTGCGCCGATAAGCCTGCCCCTAAAATAAATAAATAAATTGACATGTTTCAAACGTATTTGCGTTGGATGTACTTTTTCTCGAAAATATATTCGGCTAACCATGGGAAACATAAATAACAATTTCCTGCAACCATGTGTCAATATCTTACGAGATAAGGAAATAACGCTAGGTCAAAGGATACATATTTACTTAGTCAACGGGGATAAAGAAAGTTAGATTTGCCTTCCATAAGGTTTACCTTTGTTCTGTGGAGATGGAGCACGTTCAAAATATATATGAAATTGTGCATCGCATGCAGGGCTGCAGATCGTTTCCGATCCCAGGAGGATTGGTGGTCCTGGATGCTTAATTCTGGCCCGGTAATTTACAACCCATAAAAACCGTAATAAAAGTCGAGGGACCAAGCGCTCCATGTCCCGTTGGCACGTGCAGAAACGATCAAGCGCGGTTGACTTTCACGGACAGTGCATTGTTCTAACAGGCATGTTAACGGTCATAAAATCATTTCCCTATTTCTCTTTCAATCCATCCATTTCCTTATTTTGTTGCATACATGACATTGGAAACAACCATTATTATTGTTATTATTTTTTTACTGCAGCTAAAATTGGGTACCGTACCTGTTATTATGCAAATTATGCTAAATAAACAATCAACAATAAACATTTCAGTTCAATATTTGTTTCTTAGCAATTGTTTTTCATTCGTTAAAGGATAATTGATACTCCTGTTATTTTTCAAGCACACAAATCAACTTTTTCCTCCCTATGTAATACGTTTTTCCGATTATCTATATCTAATAGGGGCAGTTTCACCTTTCATAAAATGTGCTATCGCTTGTGTCGAACTGCATGGAAAGTGGACAGCAGTTGCAAGTCAAGTGTATCGCTTGGGCTGAGAGTGATAGCAACTGTTCTGTGAGGGCATCTAATTATACCCAGGTGCGTACATAAATGACATATTTCTTGGGAGCAGGGGCCAAAAAAGTGTTCAGCGTGTCACCATGGAAAATGCCACACCATGAATGTGTCACCAGCCCAGGTTGCAAAGTGTGGCACGTGTTGCGCTAGAAGGATACCAATGGATACTCTTAGACCATCCCAGTTGTTGAAAAACATTGCGAACTCAAATTAGAGGTGGCAATTTTGGCGATTTGTTTCGTTATTGGTCTAGTAAACATGTCGGCTAACTTTTGACACCCTGCCCACCTTGAGTAGTCACCATTTAGAATGCCAAAATGGTAGGTTTTTCGACCTCTGCTTAAGAGGTGAAGAGTAGCGTGGCCCATAAGCGGATCCAGGATTGCCATTTCGGGGCACTTTACTGGGAGGGGAGGGGGCGCCACTTCTGGCCGATAAAAGCTGTCAGATGGGCGTCGATTTTTGCATCCTGGGGTTGTTGAGGGCTGTAACCGACATTTCAGTCGGGTGCCATCGACCTTTTTAAGGTGGAGCTGTAACCATCTGGGGGGGGCACCTTCCCCTTCCCCGGCCCCTGGATTAGCCTATGGCGTGGCCACGCTGTTTTTTGTGTGATGTTAAATGTAGCGAAAAACAGTTGGGTCAGTCAAAGATACTTTTATTACCAAAATCATCGTTTTTTATAGCTAATATAAACGATTTTAGACTTTACCAATGTTGTCACAAGCTATGACAAGCCATATCATGGGTGGGCTCGCACCGTACCCATATTCTTGCTCTTACAAGTAGCGTTATGCTTCTTACGATCACTTACCTGCAAGCAGACTTGTTGAGTCGTGACTCGGAGTCGGAAGCGACTCTGAGTCGACTCAAAATTTCCTTGAGTCAGAGCTGAGTCGACTCATTACCAGATTCTGGTTGAGTCTGAGTCGACTCAACTGCTCGACCAGTTGAATCGAGTCAGAATCAGAGTCAGCCTCTAAGCTGTGAGTCGGGAGTTGAGCTGACTCAACACTCGTTTTCTTAACATATGTGATCACATGGCTGACATTTTAGAAATGTTGACAAATAATTTTGAAGGATTTAATATTGCATTTTTTTAATAATAGTAAACTTATTATAGGTAGTATTCCACCTTACTTTACCCTCATCTATCCTTATCCTTACCGTCTCCTTCCATAGTTTGCATCACTTCATGTCCATTACGACGGTGCTTGAAAAGCCACCTCATGTGTGGAAGTGTCCGCAGCTGATAAATAAAAAAATATTATTATTCATATCAACACTACACCCATCCCGGGATCAGTCATTAGCAAAAATAAGTTGCGTAAAATATACAGTTTCAAAAGCTCACACACTTCCTAGTATTTTCCATTTAATATTAACAATAGCATGCAAAATCATACAGACAAATGCGCTTTGGCACATATTTAGACTTTTTGACTTTGAGAGTGCTCACCATAAAAATTCCGAAGCTAATAATCGTACAATAATTCACTCTTAGGAAGCCACATCTTTAATTTCATTTTCTTCCTTTGGTTAACTGTTAACTGAAAACACTAAAATAACTAAGTAATATAAGCGCCAGATAGAGGGTAAAAAAATCTTGTTTTGCACATAAACCTTGAACTGGGTCGAAACGGAAACTAAACGCTTCAATTAGCTGCGTTTTAAAAGTACTTTCTTGATTTGTCATGGTCTGAGGACATCCCCTGGAAGATCATATAAACACCGACGACACAACACTATACCTATTGATCTATCTATACAGAAGGTAAAACTCAGTCCTATCTCTGGCATTCCCTAAACATCAAGTATCTCACATACCACCACTTCATAAATTGTTGATTATCATTTGCCTATTTAGCACCCACTGCCTGCACACAACATAGCACTGCACCCCCTGCACCCCACGCGCGCCACTCCAGTCACAAAACCATCATTGTGCGCCACAATATATTAGCTTTGCTTTGTAGCCTGAGGGCAAGGTTTGCAGATTTTCTCAGGTTAAGTCACGTGACCTTTAAACCGCTATTTATCGTTATTCAACTGCCCTGGTCGTCACCTCTTGTCTTATCGGAGGTTAGGTACGCGTAGTGTCTTCAGTGTGCCATCTGTAGTATTTACCACAGCTTTATCGGGAGGACAGGGCGAGCCAAGATACAGGGCGAGCGTCCATTGTCTTGTTTTTGATTGAGAGGTGTTGCTCAGGTTCGGTTCGACGCGGTTTAGTATTTATTTCTAAGCTTAATTTGTCGTAGGATTGTTCAAAATGCACTGGGGCAGGAATTGCCACTCGAAATGTCAAATGTTAAAACATTGAGCCTTGTTCTTTGTGTTTGAAACCTCGCTTATTGCCTCAATTATGACTTTACTCATGAAGGACATACCTTCAAAATGAAAAGTCTTGAGGCCCTTCATCTCACTGATATCTTCGCATTTAGCACCCATCTTCATTCCTATGCAGACTTAACTTATGTCATCGATTAATGCATTGGAATTGATATTTTATTGAAAAAAATGTGCAGTTATGAAATAGTTAACACCATGAATAAATGTATTGGAATTTGTGTACTATTAAAGGAAATGTGCATTTTTTGTTTACATACTTGGCCACCATTCTGAGTCGGAGTCGACTCCGACTCAATGTCTATTTGAGTCAAAGTTGAGTAGACTCACTTATGAATTTCGGTTGAGTCGAGTCGGCTCACTATTTTCAACACAGCGAGTCGAGTCAGAATCAGAGTCAGCCCTTAAGCTGTGAGTCAGAGTTGATTCGACTAAAAAAATTTGAGTCATCAACAAGTCTGCCTGCAAGTTTCACCGCGCATTCATCACATAATTTTTCACGATATTTGAGCTAAGGGGCAGTTCGGATCTTTACATTAACCTTAATTGTCTGTGCAACAATTTCTTTTCCAGGAGCAATGATAGTCGAACGTATGCAAAGACACTGGCTTACCTTTTGACGATGACCCTGATATAATACTATCTAACGCAGCCCCATTTTACAGGTTGCATAGGTAGATCCAGGATTTCCAATCGGGGGGGAGCTTCCCGGGGGCACCATCCGGATCAGGGGGGCGCCCATTTTTACCGGCAAAGTCTATCAGGTGGGCGCAAAACCCTATTGGTGGGCGCCGATTTTCGCATCCTGGGGGAGGGTGGGAAGTGATATTTCAGGGAGCGCCATCGACCTTTCATGGTGGCGCCGTGACCATTTCAGGGGGCGCCGAGGGTCGATCGGGGGAGGGCTCGTGCCCCCTTTGCCCTTCCCCCTTGGATCCGCAAATGACAGGTTGATAACTCACACCAGATCGAATACAGATATCACGTCCACGCCATCCAACGGTACACGCTCTCTTGCGCAGATGGCGCTCTGCTCGATAGGTGGCGCTGCGGCGGAGGGAACTGGCCAGGATACGATAGGTGGCGTTTCTGTGTAGCACCAACATACGCAAACATTCTCCCAACCGCTCCATCTCACTCGAAACCAAGCTCGCGGTTTTATACTAATTGACAATTGCACGAGAGATTGAGAACAACTCGTGGACACCATACATCAGATTCTGATGATTTTTGTATGGGGGTTTGTCTGGGGCATATAATCACGCCCTCCCCCCTATGGGCGCTATATGGCCTTGCCAGGCTGGTGCGCCCCTTAAGCCCAAATAACTAACCAAATAATCACGCCCCCTCCAGTTGCGTTGTCACGCAGCGGTAATTTGTACTTTGCGTGTGGTTGTTGACGGCAGTGGAAAGGTATGAATTTGATTGTGGCCTGGTGATGTTTCTGACAATGATTCTGAGAACAAACCATTTTTCACGGGAGCATATTTCAAAGATATTCAGATAGTTTGGTTTGTTTGCTAAATAGGAGTACAAAAGTTAGTTTGGTTTTGCTGAGCCAAAAATTTTTCGTCTCAATAATCCAGCACTGACCCGGGATTGGTACGAGAACGGGAGTGATCAATGAGGATGATTAAGGGAAAGCACCAGTTTTGAAACTCGACAAACAAACAATTTCAATGAATCAAAATAAATTTAAAAGTCTGGAAATCATCTTTGTCCTCGTTTTGAATTGCTAGGACCGAAAATATAACCTAATTTCTTTCAAGTTATCAGGGCACCAAAACAGCAGTTTCGTCGTCTGAAAAACATACCCTTGATCACAGGAGCAAGAATGTATTTAGCAAGTCACTCTGCGAGAGCAGAACACCATCCAAATCCCATATTCAATCACAAATTTCCTCCCAAAATAGAGGGCCAGAGTAAGAGTGGTATGGCAACTAATGCTGGTCATCTTTGTATACGATACCTCCATCATTGGACTTTACCAACATGCCAAGCTTTGCTAGATTTCTGAGTGCTGAGGCGAGGAGCGTGGTTAAAAGTCAACAAAATGCTTAATGGCCTGCCCCCTCGAATCCTGAATGCAAAATGGATCTAATACACTGGGATTATATATTTGGCAACAGCCTTTCATCAGAATCAGAATGATACAGTAGATAAAATCACAAATTCTTGCCTCACTATGACCAAGAGTTTGTGAATTTTCCCACTGAATTCACTCTTTGTTGTTCCAAAGCTCAAACATATGCCTTGCGGACGGCACACTGATGTTTTGGTGGCCTGATAATTTGAAAGAAAATAGGCTGAATTTTCAGTCCTAGCAATTCAAAGCGAGGAAAAGACGATGAATCATCATCTTTTTTCTCAGAATCATTCTGAAATATTCTGGTTCTGATGAAGGGCTTCACACGAATATATAACCTTAGTGAATAAAATCCATCTTAGAATCAAGATTGATCATTCATAGAACATAATAAGGTCACCGGGGACCACAATGTGTGGTAATGGGATATTTCATATTGATGACCTTGGGTCATGTACGGACACTTTCCCATTGTGCGCTCATGGGATAGTTTTGAAAGTTACGTTTCTCAGGACGTACGTATCAAATCAACTTCAAAATTTCAGCAGCATGTGATCGCTGCCCATTCCTAAGGATGGATTTCAAATATTTCACCTGGAACGCCTGGCAGGTCATCTGAGATGATGAAAGCATTTTCATGCTTCACACAATAATTTTTGAGTAAGCAAAGATAAAGCTTTCTTTTTATAATCAGTGTTTCTGTATTGTCGCTGCGAGCCGAATTATGTATCTATGTTACAGGGAAAGTGCGAAATCCGGGATTTCGCGAACTCCCTAGGGATTTCGCGAAATCACTGACCAGCCAGGGAGTTCGCGAAATCCCTAGGGAGTTCGCGAAATCACTGGCCGACCAGGGATTTCGCGAACTCCCTAGGGATTTCGCGAACTCACTGAAACTTCAGTGATTTCGCGAACTACCTGAATGCTTTTCAGGGATTTCGCGAAATCCCTAACATGCCAAAATGTCATATAGTTTAAATTCGAAGAACTGATCCTTCAGTGATCTGGTTTTACACTCCCCGTCCATGTTTTCTCTTTCTATGATGTATTTTGCTTGAGTTTATGTCTACCTGATGTTTATTTTTTGAAAATTAATTTTACACCCTCAGCTCTACCTCACACCGGGTCCTTGTGCCCGCTGACGAACTATTCGGGTCACTAGCCTTCCTCGAGGTGCATGGTCTATGCAATATGAACCGTAGGTGTGGAGGGGGGGCTCAAAACAAACTAGAGATGCCACTACTTTTTTCATTGTCATCTGTAATGAATATCTTGATTCCTTAACAAAGCAAACTCCTGATGGGAAGTATTGTGCCGAAAGAAACGGACAAAGAGCTGGTATACTTTCACAAATGTCTATTTTAGCTATTTCTATGTTGGAATGTACTATGGACGTCCACAAATTTTCCAATAACAATATTTTGATTCAGGAGGAAGTGTCGGCCTCGAAAAAGCTCTCGGTGTAAGAAGCGGCACGCCTGTCATCGTTTGAACATTGCCAAGGCTTTCAGAAATTTTATTGTCGATTCCGGCGGGCTAGCAAATGCACTTCAAGCTTAAGTGCTCCAGACACGGTCATGACAATAGGCAATGAGATAGCACATGGCAAATATGCGTAACAATTGTTTTATTCCGTATCTTGTTTATGCCGACAACTATAGTTGTCGGCTTGCTTATGTTCAGCTATAGCTGAAACTGTATAACGCTTCTGGTATGCTGATAAACTGAAAACAGAGATATGGTCTAAGTTAATTTGCAGAATAATAATTTCGTTGTTGCAGCTCTGAAAATTTATCTTAGTATAGCCGAGTAAAGACTGGCCAAAGTTTTGGAATACATTAATGTACTTAATGCAGAAAATAATATAGCATTATTGTATTTTCCTTCCCCAGATTGTAATACGAAATGGCCATCAGATAAGTAGCATTTCTCCTTTGTGTAGTAATGAGGGTTGTGATATGATAATGATCTCTCTGCAGATGCTGGATAAGTGAGTTGGAAAGAAGCGCTTCAGAATTTAGTCTGTAATGGTACTTACAGTTGGTGCACCTGACCGACTTCGTACCGAGTACGTGCATGGCCGGGGCGGGGGTTGGGTAACCATACCCCTTGGGTTTTTCACAAAAGTCTTGAAAACGGCTACACACAGCGCTGCTGTACCCAGTACAGTTTTTCCTGAAGCTTTTTACAACTCCTGTCAACATTTTCGGTTCAGGTCATTTCAGGTCAGGACATCTGTGCAGGTTAAGTGACCTCATCTCCAAAAAAAACATGAGCAAGGAACAGCTTAATTTATCAATCTAAAATTCGTATTGAATAAGGGGCCGATTGAGTACACATAATTTTTTTTAGGATTTCTGAAGTCGATGACCTAAGTTCAATTATGAGTCATGATGACACCGTTGGAAAAGTATCGGTAAAATGGTTCAAACATAATAATTTTGTTGGGAACGGAGCTAAATTGTATATTTTGGTATCATTGGGGTTGTCTTGTTTCTGCAGTTCTAATGATATATATTTCTGACCCAATTCGATTTTGACCTGATCCAAGGCCAGGTCAAATCTTAGCTTTAACCTAGAATAGTCACATTATTAATCATTCGACGTCGCATGCAGAAAAGCTTCAGATAGTGAATCCTTATATATTATATGTCTTTTACATCAGATGGTAGGACTGAAGAACTGTATTTCAGTTATATCATCATATCCATATTAAGCCATTTTTTGGCTTCCAATGCCGTCAGATTTTACCCGACAAAAGAATGTATAGAACACTTCCTTTAAAGCTTAGGTTGTGCTGCTTAACGTCATTTACTTTTCCGCTAACTAGCGTAGTTATTAGATTTTAGGGGGCGTAACCCACCCCTCGTCATGGTGAAGGTGGCTCAGACCCCTGGCATTGCGCGTCTTAAAAATTGCATCCCGCGAAACTAGTTTCAGACTCATACTAAACGTTTTTGACTGTGATGATTTTAAGCCATCAAAAGGCATAGTCATAAGAGACTTTGCAATTGATCTCGGTGACCGGCACCTCATCGACACCACCAGCTAAAAGACACGTGATGAGTTTTCAAAAATCTGAGCGTCAGGCACATTCTTTTTCGGATGGCGTGGTTTGCTCAAAAGTGAGTGCGTTGCGCCATTGCCGAGCATTTATTCCATTTTTCAGTAGCGCAAATGTTTCTGCCATTTTTTGAACTATGTTATACCCAGATTTATTCTAGTTATCAAGCCATTGATTTCGTGCCATTTTCTTTATCGTATCCGTAGGTAAAATTCCATAATAATGCAACCTACACAAAATACCGTAACGTTATTCTGTGATGTAGATTTGATATAAAATAACCGTAGCGTCACATAATTATGAAACGTGGTGATAGCGTAGACCACTTTTTATTGAATACTTGGGTAGTTATACTGACTCCATGCACTGCATATGTATAATACTAAATATACAGATCTATCATAGGCGGATCCAGGATTGCCGATCGGGGGGGAATCTTCCGGGGAGGGGGAGAGGGCGGGGGCGCTATCCGGACTAGGGGAGTGCCTTTTTACCGAAAAAAACCTATCAGGTGGGCGCAAAATCCTATCGGTGGGCGCCGATTCTTACATCCCTAGGGACGAGGAATGGAAAGCGATATTTCAAAGTGGCGACGTGACCATGTCAGGGGGCGCCGAGGGTCGATCGGGGGGGGCGGGGCACCTGCCCCCTTTGTCCCCCCTATATCCGCGTATAACATATATCATAAATATAAAATATTCAAGTACGAAATCACAGTGAAGGCGAAGGGTATTCTGTGGGGGAGTGTGTGGGAAACAAAATTTTAGAAGTGGACCAGGGCGTTTTGGAACCGCCAGGGGCCAGTGTCTTTCTCTCCCGCGATCCACATTTGCAATCAGCAGCAACTGAACTTTTACATTGCAGTACGATATTTATCAGCGAAACTAGATAAATGTATCGCTACGACCTCAACAATAAAATTATGACCTTCCTTATATTTAGCTTAAAACCTTCCTAATATTTAGCTTAAAACCTCCCTTATACGTGATTTTTACGGAAAATGTCCGGTTACTGTTTGAAATAAATCATAAGAACAATAGTCCGCAATGCTAGCTAGTCATCCTTGAGCTGACTAAATGTCAGGGAATTCGCGAACTCCCTGAGTGTTTATCCGGGATTTCGCGAACTCCCTGACTTCTAAGTCCAGGGATTTCGCGAACTCCCTGGTCACCTAGGGATTTCGCGAACTCCCTGGCTGGTCAGTGATTTCGCGAAATTCCTAGGGAGTTCGCGAACTCCCGGATTTCGCACTCTCCCTGTAACATCTATATATGTATGTACATACATACCTCATGCTTAAAAATATATAATGTTAAGTGGCATTTGTTGAGTTTCAAACATCCTTCAACTCCACAAAAATTGGTAGAAGTCGGAAAAAATTTCCGCAACGGAATATAATTTCTACCCCATGACAGGAAAGTTTCTCCGAACGAAAAAGGGTTGGGAAGTCATGTGAGAGAGTGCAATGATTATCCCGAACGCACTGCATGAATATACTAGGCATAAGGTTGTAATACCTTGCTGTGTTGCAGGGCTTATTCATACCACAAGGGGTACCAGTATCGGTTTTGAAAATTTTCAATCTACTGGCTTTCTGGAAATTCCCCTAACTACATTGGCAAGTTTTGATTTTGTCTCACCTCGGAGAATTGGTGCCAATCGACACAGTATTGATTATATCATACGGAAAACACTTAATGGAGCAATTTTCACAATTTTTGCTTGACAGGAATGGCCTAACGGACAAATACACTTCCACTTCCAATGTGGATGAAATTTCACACGTTGTTTTCTCTCAAATCTAAACTGTTTGAGGTAAACATCTTTTTAGCATCTATTGTAGTACAATATCCTCGTATATCTTCTCAGAAAGGACCATCCATCATGGTATAAGACAGTGAAAACCGCTTACCGCAGTGATTTGTAGAAGAAAATCCCGCAACGCCTCTAAATTGCCTGCGACTAGAATTAACACACCAGGACTCGTACGTTACAAAACGAGCACTGCAATTTTTGAAACTTTTTAAGAAAGACTCTTATGCTGGATAGAAAAAAGCGCTGCAGCTGTTTTGGCCTTGCATGGACATGTCCCCAGTGATTTGTTCCAACAAAACAGCTTGGGCTTGCTCTTTAGCATTCTGGACTCTGGCTCCTGCCCAAACATCAGAACTGCACAGATTTGAAGTCTTAAAAGCTTTCACTTGTACCTGGCCTTTTAGCCTGAGACAATATATTAGAGCTAAGTCGTGGTTTTTTGCTGCGACGTGTTTTTGCAACTGCTTTAAGTGGCACAACAAGACAAATTATAATTGCGAACTGCAGTAAATTTCCGTTGGCGCGGTAAACAACCGGTGCCACGTTGAAACATTTCTTAACAGAAACTTTGTTCTCGCTGGAAAACTAGTCAGAGAACAGATGTCCGGCAGGGAGAAAAACAACGAGTTTTCTGTGGTACAAATGAATTAACCCTCACCTCACCGGGCCATCGATGGCCCCCGCTAAGGTTTTTCAAGATAGCAGAAAAATGACGAAACGCAGCACCGTGATTGAGGGCTCTATCTCTCACCCCATCATTTTCCCACCATTCCGGATATTTTTTACTCCAGGTCACCCAAGGTCAGGTCTCCAGGTGAGGTCAACCAAGGTCACCTCACTTCAACTTTTGAGCTTTATAAGAGCTACATTTCTTGGTCGATCAATTTGAAACTTCCTACACTTCATTAACCCTTCAGGGTCTACAAGGTATATATCCGGGATTTTTATATTTCGTGACCTGAGGTCAGGTCACGAGGTGAACTCTCCCATTGAAAAAGCATGGAGAAAAACTGTCTTATGATCTAAAAGTCACAAAAACAATTGCAAATGCTCACCTTGCTCATAAAAACGTTCTTTTACACCCTTCACAGATCCCAGGGGCCATATTTGCCCATTGACCTCTCCGAGGTCATTGAAGATCACCAGGGGTCAAAAACATTATTTTGACAATAACTTTTGACCTGATTAAGCTAAAGCGCTGAATCAAACATTATCGTGTTTGACTCGTCACTAGCTTTCATTGGATATACGGCAAGGTCACTTTCTGACCTTTTGTGACCTCAGGTCATATTATGTCACGTGGTGACCTCTGGAGGTCAAACCGCTGGCAGGAGATCATTACGTTTCACAAAGCGGAAAAGGTCTGGCATTTTCCTATCAAATGGACTTTACCAGATCTCAATAGCTCTAATGGCATAAGAGTTATACCCAGTTTTCTTAGGCATTGCATATTTGAGTGAAATTAGCCTATCGTGACCTAACTTGACCTCTGGAGGTCAAACCATTGAACTGAGTCCTTAAACATGTGACGTAATTTCTTAGTGAATTCACGCGAGCTTTCTAATGCACTTTGCAGATTTGTGCTAACCCATATATTTTCGGAGTTAGAGGGGGTCCATCGATGCCCCCGGTGGGGCGAAGGTGGCGCCGGACCCCGGTGGGGCGCGGGTTAAAAGAACTAATCATGATCCCTTGATATGTCCTTTAGATTTAACTTTTGGTACCCATGAAACATCTCTTATATGAATGCCTTGATAAAATAAGTATGCTAATTTTTCCAGAAACCGGTGCTGCATATGTCTGGTGTGCTGCTGTGAGGAGCACAACCTTATCCTCGTTTATGAAAACACTTCCGAGAAAGGTTAACTGGCTAATATTTCGGACAAAATCGTGTGTCAAAATATCACTAAAAACTCACACAAACAGTAACGTTTGGTACATTGTTGGATGTATTTCAATAGATATTCACTATTTTTTCTATATTCTAACTCGTTAATAACTTGCAAAATTTCGTTGTTCCACACTTTACAAAAAAAGTCGTTACACACATTACAAAAGTATTGACGTCACACCTCATCACATTGATGAATACCTGTATTGTAAAGTTCAATATGTTGTCAAAAGTTCAAAACACCTATACATTTCGTAAAGGAACAACCACACAAAGCTTATGACTTCACCTTTTAGGTCAGATTCTTCTAGGCAAAGCTGTCCCGGGGTAGAACATCACTTATAGTTGGGCTTCGAGGGAGACTGCAGGGAATGCTTTGTTTTGTATGAAGTTTAACGTAGCCTGTGTGGAGATATTCACGTTGGGGAGACCAGTAAGATAACAATTTAATGAATATCGACTTAATGATGCCAGTTTTACGAAAACGATGGCACATAGGCCTTTTCACTCTCAAGCTAAACATAGTTCAAGCTTTCAACATTATCTTTTTAGTTTTTTTTTGTTTAATTATCTCCGGTGCTCCCCTTCTACAAACATCCCTACCTCACCCGGGCCTGAGAGCATCTGCGCCGGTGTGGCTGCGCTGCCTCGCCCTAGGTGTTCCTTATCCCAATTATCATACTCAAACATCCTTATCCTACACCATCTCCTTCCATAGTATTCTGATTATCATCCTCATAGCGAAGACAGTGGAAGAGCCACTGTGATTAAGTGGAAATGCTCGATAAATACAAAAATAGCTTACCAGAAGTACAAACAGCCAGCAATCAAATCCAGCTTAAAAATATTCGTAGCATATCATGAAACAAATTGCTTAACCATTCAAAATAAAGTACCCTGTCCAGGAATATATGACCTGTTTGTAATGATCTGACTGTTTTGCAGAGTATTCTACAGAAACACAGTGGAAATTTAAAGAAAATTCTTCCAAATTGGCGGCACCTTCTAGGCTTTTAGGGGTGCTCCCTTAGTAAAATAGATTGTCATGGTCTTCTGGCCTCTGGATGTTGCGGTGAATAGAGATAAAAAGTGACCCTAAAGTATTTTGCAGGGTGTTCCGTAGGGATTCTCTTGAAAATAAAAAATCCTTTAAAAACTGGGAGCATCTTTAAAGCTCTTAGAGGCACCCCTAAGTGAAATGAAAAGTGGTTTTCCCTGTCCACGAGACGTTGCACTTCATGCAAATCAAGTGCTGCCCCCCTCCCTGTCATTTTTGCAGAGTATTCCGTGGAAGAGTTCTCGAATTCAAATGAATGTATTTGACTCCATGGCGCCCTTCAAGCTTGTTTGTGGTGGAAGGGTGTCATTCAGCGAATTAATTACGCTCTTTAAAGCTTATGGGGCTCCTGCATGATCTGGATCGGTATGGCACCAGATATTACGTAAATCAACATTTGCCAGTTACACACCTCTTGGAAAAAGGTATAAAAACCGCCCTGGCCAACATAGTTGGGGAAAATCGTGGCAACATTAAGATTGAAAATAAGAAACTGAAACTACGCATCCCTTCAGTATTGCGTGGTATCATAATTTGGTGCCTAACTGACTCATTATGCGGCACTCCTCGCATCCCTTGTCCTCCCAGCGAGTGTGGTGGTTATGTGAGTTGACAAGAAGGAAAAAAGCTCCAACACTCCACTCATTGATTTCACCCACCTTTCAGCAGTGACTGTCACTGCCATACGTGTCTAAGTTCGAATAAAAGCTGCCAAAAGAAGTGTCAGACAAGTTTTACTCTTCCATAAGTGAGATTGTCACATTCTGTACCAAGAACTTCTACCGGTCTGAGCTCTTCACTGACCACTATTAAATCAACTATGAGATTTTGAACTTACTAACAAAAGTGATATCACGATAATGTTGCCTGGTCTTCGTTAACCTTATAACGATGGAATATATATATATATATATATATATATATATATATATATATATTATACATCCTCAAGGTTATAGAATATGCTTGGCTCTAGCGTGCGACTGGGCTGAGTTAGATAAATTTTTTAGGCGTTTTCGCTTTTTTCCGTTACGGAATATCGCACGATGTATGTCGTATGTAGAAATAACTTGATCTAAGGTCAGGTCGAGTTCACCATTGATTGCAAGCCAGTCAATATGCACATCAATCGACTTGCAATAATAATTCAAACGTAATGGGGCCAAACTGAAAGTTGTATGACTATTTCCTGCAAAGTCATTGACCAAAATATGAAAACCTGCTTAAGCAGTCCCAGATGAACTCTCAGAGGTCATAGGTCCTAGCTTGCAACATAACCCTGAAAAGTGGCTTAAAATACTACGATTTGGAGATCAGTAAGGCATTCTAAGTCTTATTCACAGATATAGATCTATTATTCTGTCAATTCTAATTTTCCCATGCATTCCCAATGGAGAGGACATGGCTCGTACCTGACCCCTGGCCATCGATATACAATCTTTCCGTTACTACGTCTTGTGGTATACTCCGTCGGCTAATTATAAGATATGAATATCAGATGAATAGATTGCACCTGCTTCTACTAGTGCTACTTGACATATCTTTTGTAGGTGAGGTCACTTGATCTGGCCTGATGACCTCACCTGAGACAACCCAAGATTTATTGTTTTAAAACCATAAAATCGATCAAAGATAAAGAGTGTCATTTATGGTGGTGCTTTGCACTACCGTTTTCTGGCGCTGTCGGAAAAATCCAAGTAAGGTGTTCAAACGCAATCTTCCCCTCCCCAACGGAGGCGAGGGCTAAGACTAAATCAAAATATGTTGTCAATATTACAGAACTTTTTGCGGATCACAGCAGCTACAAGTAAAACAATATAAATTACTTAAGATAGTTTTAGCAAGTGGCGGATACAAGGATAGGCTAGGGGCTTAAGCCTCCCCCACTCCCCGAAAGGTCTGGAGTGGCCAGGGGTGCAGCCAGGGGGAGCACAGAGGGCAAGTGCTCCCCCCATCGGTGCAGGAGTGCCCTTTTGATCGCTAGGCGGTGTACCCCGTTTGGGCTGTGTCCCTCGAAATTTAGTGCCCTACTCCGTTGAATTTACATGCAACTGGACCGAATTTAGCGATTAAAACTATTTTTGGACAATCAACTACCTTTTTTGGTCAGCTAGGGCATTCTGTCGCCTTTCCAAGCACACGGAAAGAGTATGGGCACGTAATCCGTGTCCAGCTAATGCCTCATCGTCGCCAAAAATCGTACGGGCGGAGCTAATCTGGTGCTCCTTGAGCTCATCTGGTGCCCACTGAGCTGGTATTGGCCCCTTGAGCTGACCACGTGCCCTCTAAGCTGATCTGGTGACCCTTGAGTCAATCTGGGGCCCCCTGAGCAAATCATTGTGCCTCTTAAACCTGTCTAATGCTCTCTGAGTTAGTCTGATGCTTCCGAGCTTGCCTGGTGCCCTAGTAGCTGTTTTAGTGCCCTTGAGCTGACCTGGTGCCCCCGAGCTAATCTCATGCCTCCCGGAGTTGATATGCTGTCCCCTGAGCCAATATGGTGCCTCTTGAGCTGATCAGGTGCTCCCTGAGCTGGTTAGTGATGTCTCCTTAGATGATGTGGTGCCCCCTGAGCTGATCTGGTGCAAACTGAGCTGATCTTGTGTTCCCTGAGCTGATCTATGCCCCTGCCCTGGTCTGGGGGGCTAGGAGGTGATTTGAGCCCCCGGACTGATCGATCTGGTGCCCCCTGAGCAGATATGTTGCCCCCTGAGCTAAACTAATGTCCACTTAGCCAATCTGGTGCCTCTTGAGCCATCATTGTGCCTCCTGAGCCCATCCCATGC
The DNA here is from genome assembly GCA_034440635.1 of Lepas anatifera. NCBI lineage: Eukaryota > Metazoa > Arthropoda > Thecostraca > Lepadidae > Lepas > Lepas anatifera. The sequence continues at coordinate 121,721 of JAOTON010001018.1, forward strand.
CCTAGAGCTAGTCAAATGTCCCCTGAGCTAGTCTAGTGCCCACTGAACTAGTTTGGTGCTCCTGAGCCACTCTGGTGCCCTTTAAGCTGATCTGGGCCTCCTGAGTTGATAAAGTAAAGTCCTCAGCAGCTCTGGGGCCCTGAGCTGAGCTAGGCCCACTGAGGCTGAAGAGGGTCCCTGAGCTAGTATGGGGCCCCTGGGCTGATTAAGTGCCCCTGACTTGATCTAGTACCCCCAAGTTGATCTGGGTTCCGAGCTGGTCGGGGACCACCGAGCTGATCCCTTGTCATCTGAGCTGATATGGTGCTCCCTGAGCTGATCTAGACCCCCGCTCTGGTCTCGGGAATAGGAGCTTATCTGGCTCCTCAACTGATCGATCTTGTGCCCCCTGAGCAAATATATTGTTTCCTTTTATCGGCCTTTATGGGAAAAATCTTCGTACCTATGGTCCTTGACATATTTTCTTAGTTTATGGCTTATAATCCATTTTTTGGGAAGGACTTTTTGTGGAATGATTCCGATTCCCCATTCAGTCTTGGGACAGTGGCTCCCACACACACCCAGATCGGTCGGTCTACAGTTTCATTCCCCTTGCTTCTTGTCAAGATGGAACAAGCGGTAAAAAATCAAACTGCAGCTTCCACTACATTCGACAGATGTCTCTGTTGCTGCCGTCAGGAGATCGGTGTGCTCGGCATTGGCATGCGCGCAGACTGTTGATTCGCGGGTGTCGGGCCGCTGGAGACTTCTAACGAAGCTGTCTAAATGCATAAAACATAGCCTTCCATTACGGACGGCAGCGCAGGGTAGTGACAACCACTCAGAGGTCAGAGGTCAGAGGCAGACGCAGGCTAACACACACGGGAGAGGAAGTGAGAGTCTGCTCAAAAAGGCGAAATCGTGAAAATACTTTCCTTTTAGAATCCGGTCGATGCCCTGATCAGTTTCAAAGCCGTCAAGAGTCCGTCGTTTTTTCTTGGACGAGATGATTTTGGATAATGAAAAATGATAAGGCCGTTTGACGCTATTAAAGCCACCCAGGGTCCAACATTCTCACAATAAGTTCGTTGGTTAAGTTACTAGGTAAGAGAGATGTTGCAACATCTCATGCATTGATCAACAATGCATGTATTGAAAGCTTTTCTTTTATGGTTGTTGCGGAAGTTTGCAACGCTGCTCTCAGTTTCAGACTTCATTACGACCAAGCACGACTGCGAGGGTGTCCTGGGAATCATCGGCAATTCAAACCTCTGTTTATTGTATCGGCTATTAGTTATTGTATATTTATTATTGTACCTATGTTTGCACGTGTTTCGCAATCTGAACATCATCTCTAGTCTTCGAATAGGTGGATCATAAATGAAAAAATGCACCGATGAACGAGGAAACAATATTTTTTCCTTTTCGGCGACCTCCATAAATCATGTAACGGATCTTTTGTCATTACCCTCTCCCCCTCCCATACTTCATGTAACGCTGTTTGACTCTAACATATGTAGCGCTATGTAAGGCTTCATGTAACGCTTCATGTAACGCTATCTGTAACGTGTGATAACGCTTCCCGCCCCACCTTTCCCCATTTCAGCCGACTTCAGCCAAAGTGTGATCCTTTTATCGGGACCATCGAAAGCGTATTGGGAAAGGAGCGTAGGTGGACCCAGGATCTCCGATTCGGGGAGGGGGGCACTTGGTCGGTAGTGGGCGGGGCGGGAGTTTTGGGAAGCGACGTCTCAGGAGGCGCCATGACCATTTCAGGGAGCGCAGAGGGTCGATCGAGGGAGGTAAGTGCCCCCTTTCCCCTGGATCTGCCTATGGTAAGGAGACCAAATCCGAAGAGATCTTGTTATTAGGGGCATCGGTAGCTTTCGGTCAACGAAAAATTAAATTTTCACTGGTGATTCCCGCATCCGAGCTCGCGCTCGGTGACGACGCATCTGAAGTGTCGCAAACGTTTTTGTCACGCCTGTTAACCCTGTTACTTTCAGGCCTTTGGCCACCTCTATTCCTGTCAAGGGGGACGGACTCGGCCCCCATAAAATCTCATAACTTACCCATTCGATTGTAAAGTTTCAAAGCTGGATCGATTTACCTCACACTAAGCTCAATTTTTGAGGAAAAAAAGAACATTGCCATTTTTTTCATTGCTGGTATGGACCTGCAAAATATACATGTTTTGCTGTTTCTGTAGACTCTGATTGATCTTGTCCGCTTGACCAGTCAATGGATGAATTTTTCTCTATTCGGTCTTTGAGGCGTGTCCAAGGCCTTTAAATGTAGAGGTAGAACGCTCCCTCTCAAAAATGGCAACCTCTATTTCTAGAGACTTTTACGTTTGTGACGTCAGCAGTTGCTCTAAAGGTGGAGCCGCCCATTCATTCAATGAGAATCGACTCCGGATCGTGGAGTGTTTTACGGTATCAAGATGCATCTGGCGAGGGGTAGACCCAAGATTTATTACGCCACGTCCTCAAAAAACAGTATTATTGCCCCTAACACGCAACTTATCTCCTGATAGCTCCGTCTTGTACAATGCTCAGCGACAATGCGTTGCTAAGCAACTCTAGGCGATCGCTGACGTCATCACCATGGTGAATGCCAGATTTGAGGTTGCCATTTTTGGCATAGGCTAAAAAGCCGGAGCGCAGCCCCCTGGGCGTGTCCCATTCATTGCACGTAGCATGCTAATGCACCGGCGTAAAACCCTATTAATTACAGTACTTGAGCTCACCTATCACATCTTATTGTCATATGACATAGGGCAAGAATCAGTGGCACATCCAGGCCTACATTTCGGGGGCTAAGGGGCTCGAACCTCCTCCACCATTACCTGGAGCAGTCTCCAGTCTATGCATTAACCATGGGGGTTCGATATTGGGGAGGGGCTTGAACCCCTTAGCCCTCTCTCCTGTACCTGCCACCGTTTGGGAGCATAGTATGATTCCTATTGCTCCTTCTGGCTCTCATGTAACCAGTCTTTTCCTTCTGTAAGAGAACGATTAAATTGCATTAAAAAGTCCCAATTTGAGCTGCTGTAACCGCCTCGGTAAACAATTATATGAAAATCTAACTAAACCATCACCTGGCATCTCCGTCCTAAAATTAAGCATCCCAACTGCTCCCAATATTGTTACAGACGGCTTTGTTGTATGAACAACATATCGTACACGACAATACTGGGTTTTGGAAATAGGTCATCCCTCAACACCGAGCCATAGCTCCTTCCCTGTTAAATATATTGGCACAGAAACTCAGGAATGTGCCCAAATTAGTTTTAAGAAAAGTAAAAAAAGCATCAGAAGCCTATCACAAACCATTTCGGAGATATCCCGGGAATAATTGACTGGTGGGTAAAATCCCCACATCTTGACAGGAATAGGATTTACTATACAGGCATAAGTCTGTGTGTGATTGGTATTTGTGTAAATTGCACTCAGAAAGAGTGGACACGATAACCTTTGCATCACATTTACGTATCTAGGTTAATTATCTGTAGTCCTATCATCCTAATCGCGCTCAATATCCTTTTGTGTCCATACATGTGCCACTACAAATACCCTTCCGAAGCAAGGACATATATGGGGCATTTCCTTATGGCTGGATGTTTTCCGTTGGGTTTCCATAACTGCAAAGCTTAGAGCTTCTTTCTTAGAATCCTGCCGCTTTCATTCCATCTAATTCACGCCAACTTGAGCTTGTTCTCTGCCATTGTTATTGATGAACGTTTTTCTAGGCTCCTTGCGCCACAACACATAAATCGGAATAGATCGAAACCCAACTACTCTCCTGGTTCTGAATACGAAACAACAATCTGCCAAAAGTAAAAAGCAGCAAAGTGTTTTACACCAATGGTACTTTTATTTTGAAAGCAATAAACCATTCACTATTTTAATTCCAAACCATTACTTTGCAATACTGTTCCACAGTATATGCAATCAAAGTTAAAAGATAGCTCAGTAAGTACCAAGGCGGATCTAGGCCAAACGTTTGGGTGGCCAACCTGGGGAAAATCGTAAAAAGAACGTAGTGTGTGTGACGAAAATCGGCCAAAATCTGTTATAACTAGGAAAAATGTCACCCTTTTCGAAGGAGGAGCATGACCGGATTGCCCGCCCCCGTTGATCCTCCCCTGAGTAAGTCTCATCTTTTTCTGCCTACTCAGTACAGCTGGGCTACCGAATGCAATTGCATTTCAATGCGATATAGTGCGCAGTGCGTTGTTTATTTGATATCAACGTGAAATATATTGGATGAGCATAACCATTCCTGACGAAAATTTATGGTCCAGTATGTCCTCCCAAAGCAGAAGAACAAATATTCTGGTGAGCTGTGGCTGCCTAGTAGAGACCCTACATCAAGTCACTTTTTCCCTAATGGGCCTCTATCAAAATATTATGACATTTGTTTCAATGGTGTTGGTATGCTAAATGGTTTACCATTCCCTGACTTTAAACGCAGGTCAATTCCCGGCTTCAAGTTCACAAAATTCCCAGTTTTATTTTAGATAAATAACAATGAGCACTACAGGGAAAGTTTGTTCCTACATAAGTATACAAAAACACTAAACAAAAAGTATGGAAAATAGACGGACTCACCCGGCGCATTATTCTAAGTGAGAACGACGAGGACTTCATGGTGCAGACCCTATGAGCAGGCCGTCCACCTCCAGCTCAGTAGGGCTCGTGCCTCTCCGATCCTCGTCGCCAACTTATCCGGATGTGGTGTCAGAGGTAGCTCGGATGATGTATGAGAATGGGCTCTCAAAAACGAGGCGAGAATTTCCACCCTGGGCATACGAGACCTGCAACAGAAGACCGAGAAATTCAGACGACGAATTATGAAGGTCTCTGAATGAGACGTATTTTAGTCTCAGCATGTAGAAAAGAAGTCGCAGAGTATGTTTCATGTTCAGGGTTGCTCGTGCTATGATACAACTCACACAAGGCATAACTGGGAATTTCAGTTATCAGTCTCATTACAAGCTCATACAAAGAACTGTACATACGTGTCGTTTATTAAATGGTGTGGACTGATGTAGGCATTGAAAGCTAAATTTAAAACATGTCTCAACAATATATCAATTTCCACGTTTAATCAGAAACTTATTCACTTGTCACCGCCACAACAACTACTAAACACAACAACACAACAACAACTAATTTCTTACTGAATTTATGCCAGCTTTCTAATGCACTTTGCAGATTTGCGCTAGTCCCCATATTTTCGGAGTTAGAGGGGGCCATCGATGCCCCCCGGTGGGGTGAAGGTGGCACCGGACCCCGGTGGGGCGTGGGTTAAAGTGACTAGTCTTGTTCGTCTTGGCATCGTTCTTTGCATTGCACACACAGTCTATTACATGTGCATTTGATGATTGTTCACCTAATGTTTTCAGGTTTTTCACTTCGAAACTTGATCGGAGACAAACTGCCCTCTTCCTCTTTGCAGATTTGAAGTATATATTTTAGTACTTATAAAGTCGGCACGAGGGATGAAACACCATGAATAAAGACACTCAAACATATTTCGGCGTCATAAATATTCTTAAGCACAACGCTCGAGTGAAATATTAACCCGCGTCCCACCGGGGGTCCGGCGCCACCTTCGCCCCACGGGGGGCACCGATGGTCCCCTCTAACTCCGACAATATGGGAGTTAGTACAAATCTGCAAGGTGCATTAGAACGCTCGTGTGAATTCAGTAAGAAATTACTTTGCATGGTTAAGTGCTCAGGTCAATGGTTTGACCTCCAGAGGCAGGGGCGGACGCAGACCCGAGTTTTGGGGGGCCAAACCCATGTCTGCCTCTCCTCCTGGGGGGAGGGGGGTGGGACGTGCAATTTGGCTGCTCGACAGACCCAGTATAAGCTAGCTCTCCAGGAACATAATCGCTCTCCTGGGGGAGCGAAGATTTCTTTGCACGACAGACCTAGTGTAAACACCTTTTTCAAAAATTTATCCGGCCTTTTGGGGGCACAGATAGTTTGGCCCGCCCTCCAATGCTTTGGGACCATGGCCAAGTTAGGTCACGATAGGCTATTTCCACTAAAATATGCAATGCTTAAGCAGACTGGGCATAGCTCTCTTACTGTTAGAGCTATTGCAATCTGATAAGTAAATTTGATTTTTTTAATGGTGTAAATTAGAATTTTTCCGCTATGTAAAACATAATGACCTTCCGCCGTTGGTTTGACCTCCAGAGGTCACTTCGTGACCTAATATGACCTGAGGTCAGGAAAGGCCAGAAGTGACCTTGCAGGTTATCAAATGAAAGCCAGTGCCAAGACATACATGATGGTGTTTATTTCAGCGCTTTAGTTTCGTTAGGTCAAAGTTATCGTCAAAATACTGTTGTTTTTAACCCTGGTGACCTGCGATGACCTCAGATAGATCAAAGGGCAGATATCATCCCTGGGATTCATGAAGGTTTTCTAAAAGCACTGTTCTGAGCAATCTGAGCATGTTCAATAATTTTTGTGACTTTAGATCATAAGACAGCTTTTCCACGCTTTTGCAATGGGAGAAGTCACCTCGTGATCTGACCTCAGGTCACGAAATCGAAAAATCCCGAATATATATTTTGTAGATCTTGGAGGTGTCTGAATTGTAGGAAGTTTGAAACTGATCAGCCAAGAAATGTAGCTGTTATAGAGGTCTAAAGTTGAAGTGAGGTGACCTTGGTTGACCTCGGCTGGTGACCTGACCTTGTGTGTCCCGGAGTAAACAATTTCAGGGATGGTAAGAAAATAATGGGGTGAGAGGTGCTCTCAGCCGCGGTGCTGCACCTCGCCGTTTTTCTGCTATCCCGAAAAAACCTTAGGGGGCCATCGATGGCCTCCGGTGGGGCGAGAGTTAAGGGCACGTCGGAAAATAAGGCCATTACCCAGGTTCTGGCGGCATAAAGCAGATGGGGGTCTTCGTACTTCTGTATGACATGCCATGATATAGGTATATACCAAGTGTCGAGGCTTTGCTTCTCTTGTATCGGTACTTGAGACCATCCCCGGAACACCCATCTGGCCTCAATAGATGAAATACCCGCGAGCCGCCATTGTCGATGCGTCTATTTCACCGAAAAAACGGGGTGACATGCCCGAACAGCGAGATCCTTCGGACGTTTTCCTCATGATTAAATTCCATCTGAGAGCTGGGCATCAATAACTACACACCAGACAGTTTTTACGGCGATTGTTACGGACTTCATATCTTGATTGGACCTTAACAGCAATTTGAAGTTAGCGAGAACCACTCAAGTTGAATGCAGGCATATTTTTAGTTCCTCCAACGTTGTTGCAACAGGCGTGGCTTGGCTTTTGAAATTCACCCACAATTGTCATCATTACGCGTTATACATTTCCGCGAGTTTTAAATTGTCTAACTGACTTTTGTACATTGTGTTGCACACATGCAAATGCGTGTATCCTGTTAGACCAACTACTTTGGAATAGTTTTGACCCACAGTTTTTGTATTTAGATGAGGTGCTCCTAAAACCTTGGCTTGAGTAAGTACATACCTGTAACGTGATAGCGTTATAGTACATCCACAAAGTCTTCTATATTTGTAGGGTACGAGTATATTTCCTTTCTCAGAGCAGCCTGAGCGGCGTTTACATGGGATTTTTTTTCTCAAAAGCCCATATGATCGAGTGACCTTAAGCTCACCGACAGATTCTGCATGAATTTTATGTGAGGGCAATCATGTCAACGACAGTAATGTTGTATATCATATCTGTCAGTATTTAGGTTTTGTGCTTCAGGGCATTCATACAAATAGGCTACAACCGTGACTCGAGAATAGAGATGATTAAATTTGGTCCTGAGGCTGGCCATATGTCATGAGGCTGACTAAATTATTGAACATGCTCAGATTGCTCAGAACAGCGTTCTTGGAAAGCCTTTTATGAGTCCCAGGGGTGATATTTGCCCTTTTATCTATCTGAGGTCATTTTTCATCTATCATGAGGTTTTGGAATGCCACGGGTATTCTTTTTATCATTTTATTGTAAATACCATGCCTTTGTTTTACTTATTTGACTTGAGCTATTAGTGGGTTATACCTGTTGCTCATTTACATGAATAAATACAAATACAAATATATCTAATAACTATACTTTACTTTTATCTTATGGTCTCGAGCTGTCTTCAACTGTACACGCTAAGCGTTTTTAGATAACATTTTAATCTGCATTTGTAATAGCTTTATACGAATCACTTGCTCATGTGCAAAAGGACAACAATGTCACACTGAAAGAGCTAGAGCGAGGGGATGACGGCTTACTTTTTACTGTATGAAGCATCGAGGGTTTCAACCACCTTCGTGTCCCCAGACCATATAGGAAATTGATCCCTACGCTGGTCTGCAGGCTCTTTTCCGTCAGTGCGAGAGCTGGCTACAAAACTTAAGCTTAGCACTTGATTCACCGCCTAATCAGAGTGATCATTAATTCGCTCTCTCAGCTCTGACCTCTGGGGATAAAGCTACCAAATCCCGCCCCAGAGTCTTCTCCATCACACTCAGTCAGGAGACCGTCGGGGAGCAGTAGCCGTGGGGTATTGAGGTGTGAAATCTTACGTCCACGAGCTGGGGCACTCACCAGTGCAGCCGGCTTACGGCAGAGCGCCTAATGGTCAAGCCCATTCAGATATAATCCGATACACATGCGAATTTTCCGCGACAAATTAGAGTCAATCTGGACACTCTGAATCAATGTAACTTTAATCCATGTCTAGACCAGGTACAGCATTCAACCAGGTCGACAACATAGTAGGACCGCCAAAACAATGTATTCCGATGTTCAATCTAGGGTGCACTCTGCCCGTCCAGCTCGGCTTTTATTGTAACTCTGCTCGAAAAAAGTACGGTCCAGCACAGTGCCGGACCGTGACCGGTTTTTACTCGTAGTAAAAATTGGAAGCTTATACGGTAAACGACAGATTTCAGAAATACCTGCTCTTGGTCACTGCTGGAGTTTTAATTTCCGTCCTTGATAACGCTTTTTACGATTACATTTGCCCCAATAAACATCATATGGCTACTAATACGTATTTTAAGCCTTCCTGTGATAATTCAGAACATTTTACAAACTACTGCGTCCGGACAGTGCAACGTCTGCTGCATTCTACCTGGTTTCACATCCTGTCTACTTATGCACTCAGCTCTTTAGTGAGTTTGGTCTGTCCTCAAGGATTTAAATTCAAAATGGTTGCTGACCCTGATCCGAAAACAGCTATTCAAGCGAACCGAAAAGCAAGAAGGAACAGCGCTCTGCGCATGCGTGGTTACGGCAGACTTAAGAATTACGATATAAAACGATTCTGTGTACCTAACATTAACCCGCGCCCCACCGGGGTCCGGCGCCACCTTGCCCCACCGGGGCCATCGATGGCCCCCTCTAACTCAGAAAATATGGGCGTTAGCGCAAATGTGCAAGTGCAATGAAAGCTCGCGTGAATTCAGTAGAAATTACTTCGCATGTTTTAGTGCTCAGGTCAATGGTTTGACCTCAGGGTCAAATTAGGTCAAGATCGGCTATTTTCACTCAAATATGCAATGATTAAGCAAACTGGGCATAACTCTTATGTCATTAGGCTATTGAGGCCTGGTAAGTACATTTGATAGCAATTGCCAGTACTTTTTCGCTACGAAGAACGTAAAGACCTCCCGCCAGTGGTTTGACCTCAGGGTCACCTCGTGCCTAATATGACCTGAGGTCACGAAGGTCAAAAGTGACCTTGCCGTATATTAAATGAAGCCAGTGACAAGACAAACACGATGGTGTTTGTTTCCCGCTCTAGCTTAATTAGGTCAAAGTTATTGCCAAATACTGTTTTTGACCTCTGGTGACCTTGGATGACCTTGGAAAAGTCAAGGGCAAATATGACCCCTGGGATCCGTGAAGGGTGTCCAAAACGTTGTTCTAAGCAGTCTGGTATTTGCAATCATTTTTGTGGCTTTTATATCATGAAACAACTTTTCCTTGTTTTCCAATGGGAGAGGCCGCCTCGTGACCTGACCTCAGGGCACGAAATCGAAAAATCCCGGATATACACCTTGTAGACCCTGGAGGGGTTATGAAGTGTGGAGTTTCAAATCGATCGACTTTGAAATGTGCTCTTGGCTCTAAGGTGGTGGGTGACCTTGGTTGACCTCGTCTGGTGACCTGACCTTGGGTGACCCGGGGTAAAATTTCAGGGATGATGGGAAAATGATGCAGTGGTGAGCCCTCCCACGGTGCTGCGCCTCGTGTTTTCTGCTATCCCGAAACCTTGGGGTTCCCGTTAATAGGTAATCAGTCAATTTAGCCGAATAATCTTATGTACAAGTGAGTTCCAGGCTAAGAATAGCCACATGTATTTTGTGGAGCGGTCTGATGACCTAAAACAAATAAATAAATGAATAAATAGATAAATACGACTATTTGGGGTTACATTTGTCCAATAAGTAGGGAAAAGGTAAACTGAAAACTGGAACTGAATGATATCATAAAAATGAAACCCTATTCACCCACTTGAGTGAATGAGCGCAAGAAAGAGGGTGCAAGAAAGCGAGAGAGAGAGAGAGAGAGAGAGAGAGAGAGAGACGTATCATGTGACACTCGACAATCTGGCATCTAACCCTTGCTCGGGTTATCTCTATCTCGCCATTCATCAAGTCGCCTGCCAGCGAGACCGGATTCCATCCATCTATCTCCGTTATAATACTTGTACGATATTCCGTCCAGATCTATCCATTCCGCCAGAATCTCATCATGTATGTAGTCACGGACATCTTTGCTTTCTGCGGCTCTCGGCCATGGCTTCGCCTCGCTATGCAGCGGAAAACCGCTCAGCCACCGGGCACTGATATCAATCACATGCAACATTAGCCGGATAATTTCCCCAGTGGTCGATCGCTGGTCCCCGCTGGTTTTGCGGATGTGTTATCGGATTAGTGTCGTGCAAGCTCGGCAGGCCCCTGCAATCTTTAGTGGCTCTTTTGATGTTTAGCCGGATCGACAGTGGTTTTACAGGCCGTACTCTCCATCGCTAGATCTGAAATAGTCACTCGGCATGCCAGGGTTTTGATGGAATATTGCTGATGAGTGACAAGGACAGGAAATGAAAAGCTAGAAAAGGGAAAGAGACAGCTATATCGCTAAATGAATGGCGGGGCCCAGCTATCTATTGGCAAGGCTTAACACGCACAGTGAAGGGGGTCCTACAGTACCCCGTGAGATCTGAGAACCAAGAGGGTTAGAAAAAGGGCCATTTGGTGGAGGGGGAGTGTGGAGCGATTGCGATCTACATTATAGCTAAGTTTCATCGACCTAGCTCAATATCTTCAAGGTCAAATGAAGTCTGTAAGGTCATTTCTGGGCCGGGCTGGTGACCTATTGGGAAATGCCGTGATTTTGCGGGAAAAAGCTGGGAGTACACTAAAAGTAGAAATAGACCCGAACTTAGTTCATGGAGGGAAGGAAAGCAGTTTTTCAATGTTCCCTAAATTTTTTAGATCAAGGTCATTCAAGGTATTGACCTTTGACCTTTGACGGAACAATATGACATATTTTCAGGAATATACAATATAACGGACAACCTAGCAGCCTTTGGGCGAGAAATGAGGGCTTGAATTTGAAGAAGAAAAAAATTTCCAGCCTTGACCTTTGATCTTGATCTTGACATTCAGTAGTCTTAAGAATGAAGTCACAGCATGACATACGTCCAGGGGCGTCAACACCACGGGAGCCATGGGCACCATGGCCCCATGGATTTTTGAAGGCCCTCCACCGGACTCAGGAGACCCTCTTTGATGCTTAAGTTTTGGTATAGCCCCTTGAGTATCAAAGAGCCTAGACCTCCTGCTTATAAAGCTGGCCTTCTAATTGGTCTATGCAGGAAGCCACATTAGCTATAAAAGACACCCCATAACGGCCTACCTAGGAGCCCCATTGCTTAAAAAGGACGCCCCCTAAACAACCTACATAGGTGGCCTCTTTGCTTATAAAGGAAGTCCCCTAAACCTCTTATCTAGCAGGCCCCCTTACTTTAAGGGCTTATTGAATCACAACGTGAGGCCTTCCTAAAAACAGGCTCCTAAACGGCCACATAGAGGCCCCTTACTATAAGAAAGTCCCTAACCTACCTAAAAATGGAGACCCAAGCTAGGCCCTACTGACCAGATGGCCCTCTCTCGATCCTCGCCCTATGGAAAGAAATCTGGCCGACCCCTGTCCAAACTCAGGTATCCAAGAGGGGCACGACTCCTCCCCCTCGGCACCCCCGAAATGATCACTGCGCCCCTGAAGGTCGATGTCCCCCTGAAATGTCGCCCCCTCCCTCCGATGCGAAAATCGGCGCCCACCGATAGATTTTCGCCCACCTGATGCCGGTCAGCGCCCCTGGTCCGGATCGCCCCTCCGAATTGCCCCATCGGCAATCCTGATCTGCCTTTGCCAAACTGTGTACCCTGCGCCGTGTTTTTTGTCTCATACTTGGTGCACGCCAGGATGGAGCAAGAGACTAATTCCACTGTGTCGTCACTAGTTTCTTGAGTAGATATAAACTTAGCAGTTCCTTCGATTTCATTTAAACTTCAGCAACTGTGAATATTTTCTAGTGATCGTCTAAAAAATAATAAAGTAATTGTATTGTATATAATATATATAATAAAATAATACATAATAAAGCTTCTGAAAAAGTCTAGACCATGATAATATAGCTGAATCCAAACATTTGTGGAGACATTCGAGAATGCATCGACGTTTGTCCTTGTTCTCCCCCCGAGTTGCTTCTGGCGCGCTACTTCCTCGGTGTTAGCAGTTGTGCTACCCACTTACCGATAAGTTACAACGGTAAACTTACCAGCACAGTGACGGCTTCCAGTATGCTGTGCCGCATGACCGCCCTGTGAACGGTACAGCCGTGTGCGCAGGAATACTGTTCCGCATAACACGTCTGACATACGGCGCAGCGGACCAAGCGAAGCGCTATTCGGCGAGTGATTTCACCGGTGTTAACACGCGCACTGGAGGGGGCCTCGAGGCCCCACCTGTTTTTCCGAGGTGGCCGGAGAACCGCTTTTAGCCGAAAACGAAACCTGGCCACATTTAACAGAATTTAATAGCGCGTCGATTGGTGAAGACTTTTGAGAATCGGCCAAAATTTTTGACTTATAGGCTTTCAAGTCAGACCTGCATTTTGAGATCGCCGTAAACGCGCGGTCGGACCAGTTGCTTGCATTGAAGACCAGTGGTGACGTCTAACGTCATATAAGCGGGACTATATGTAAGGTCACTTCACATGAAGTAGGTCAGGTCAAGGTCACGGTCAAGGTCATATCTGCACTTTCAGGTCACTGACCACTCTGCGTCGGCCAAATGACGTTACCCCGTCTGACATATATTATGCTATGACGTCATCGGTAGGGTCCCAATAAAGGTCGGTAAGGTCAGGTCAGGTCATTGGGAAGGTCAATCCTATTTCCCGCCAAACAGTGGCTAGTGTTAGTCAAAGTGTAAATAATAAGTGTATACCATTGGTGACCTTAAAGGTCATGACCTTGAATGACCTTGACCCAAAGTTATGGGGGAGCCTCTTTGAGACCTCTTCTCTATGAACCTTGTACGTCTTTGCTTATTCCGCATTTTCCTGCATAATTACAGCATTTGCCAATCGATCCAGCATGGCCAATATTTGACCTTTACGACCTCGTTTGACCTTGAGATATTGACCTAGGTCAATGAAAATTAGTCATCTGTAGATCACCATAGCCCCACCCACCTACCAGTGGCGTTTTCTAACCCTCTTAGTTTCGAGATCTTAGGGGCCTCGCCCTCCTGCGCGTTGTGCCCCCTCCTGCGGGTGTTAAAGGGAACGTCCCACTTTTATCATGGGTTTTGAACTGAGATAGCATTTTGTACATCGTGTTGAGAAACCGCTAAAAACATATTTGATTTCACCCAAAGATCTGGTTATAAAATTTCCGCCAGCTCTAAATGGTAACTATAGGGGCCTTATTTCAAGGCCTGCCCTATTTCAAACCCCTGAAGGAATACATTCCATATTATTGCAGTATTCTGATTGGTCGTAAGCCCTAAGCCTCATCCACTCGCTGAAAATACCATGCTAGCAAGTGAACCAGCATGCCGACCGAAAATTTCGGGCGAGTAGTCGTCCATTGCAGAGCGTCATTGGGCCGAAATGCGCCCAATGGTCCCAACACACCTCACATCTTCCCTTCCCCGTACTTTCCAAAACAAGTATCAATTGCTTTTTTCAAGTCCAACTCTGAATTTTTTCTTTACATCAGGCATATGTATCATCTTTCCACCACTGAACAAACGCGGTCGCCGTAACGACATCTGTAGTTCAGTTTTTGCACCAGTACTTGACAAGACCGAGAATGAACGCGTGGACCGAGAGTGTACGATTGCCCTGACAAGTGAAAAATATGATACTGATGGTGAGAGCGGACGTCCTCAGCGGAAAATCGGTTGCAGGTCCTGCGATTATTTCACCATGTATTTGAATAGCCCTTGCATGCGATTTTTGTCATGCGGAAACGCTGTGAATGGGCCTTTACAGCGAATCTATGATCAAGGTTTGGGATTTCACTGATACATAAAACTGTTATTTTGGTGGCGTCACCTATTCATAGAAAAGAGGCGATATTTCTGTTTTTGCCTATGAAAGTGGAGCCAAAATGCTGTTTTCGTGTTTTCAGTCCTCTTTCGTCAAATTATTATTTCAGAATAACGATAAAGTGTTCCATTCCCTTAAACCATCAATGTGCTGGCCTGTTCATCGATAAGCAACTAATTTTTCAATATCCTTGTCACGTGGTAATTGTGATAAGCCAACTGATTGAGAACAAAAATACAAAGTTTTACAGTTTGGTCGAATAATTAAAAACTAGATCATTCAACAAATGTATATCTTCCCACCGTTGTTACTCAGGGTTTGAGGGTGTCCAATATGGATGGTACGGCACGGTACCCTCAATTCTCCAGCGAGAGGCCATCTCATAAATTGTTTCCCTTCCCACGTTATGAGTTTGTTTTCGCCTCGCCTTTCCAGGCCCGGAGCGGAGTGGCAGAAGCTCTTCGGTGTCGTTGCATTGCATGGCGTTGGAAGTCGTCACAAACACAGCAATCTAACACAGACAAAGTAGCTCACAAATTCATCTCTGGCTAAAGATTATCCGAAGCATACTATTATGCCTACAGAAAAATAAACAGCCTCGTTTTTTAGGAAGCCGAAGTAACATCGATTCCGACTCAACTCCGCCTCAACTCCGACTGAAATATATGTTTTGCGCTGTAAGGGAATTTCCTAAAGCTGTCTCAAAGGAGATGTGGGGTTAAATGGGCAAGCAGCGTTGCATAAATTTGTAGGGAAGCCCTTTATATCTCACTCACCCAATTGCGCCAGGAAGCCAGAGTTTACTCTAATTCAATTTAGGTCGCCCTTAAGTCACCAACAAAATCAGCTCGTGACCAATCATTGGCCTGAACCTTGGTCGATATCTAACCCCAGGTGACTGATATGAAAAATCTCGGAATATTTCGTGTATTCCTTGGTGGGCCCATTATGCAGGAGCGTTGGAACTATGTTCAAAGTTGGGGGGGGCAGCGGGAATTTTCAAGTCATTTCTTTCCAGTCAACGCCATAGGGTTAATGGTTAAGAATCATGAAAGTTGGGGGGGCAGCTGCTCCCCTGCCCCCCGTTCCTATGTCCCTGCCATTATGCCATAAATTTTCAATTATATAGATTCAATCTATTTTTACTTATGCTTCGCTAAACTTTTTTAGGCGAAGTCACCTGACCTGCACTGGTGGCTTGACCTGAGATGACCCAACCTTAAAACTTAAGGAAAAGTTGCGGAATTGATCAATTATAAGGTGTACCAAGTACGGTGGCGCTTCGTGCCGCCGTTTTTGCTGTCGTTGGAAAAACCCGAGGGGTGTTCAAAAACGTAAATTCTGTAAGAAAAATTGTTATCTGTATCAACCTTACTCACATAATCCACATTTTCAACCTTGAATGTGGGTCTGGGAGGGGGTTCACCAGCGTAAAATAGAGTTACGCATTGTTGCGGATACAAAGGGGCTGGGGGGGCTCAAAGCCCCGCTGGGAAATGTCTGGGAACCTACAGTTAACACGCGCACTGGAGGGGGGCCTCGGAGGCCCGCCCACCTGTTTTTCCAAGGTGTCCGGAGAACCACCCGTAGTCGAAAAACTATACTTGGCCATATTTAACAGAATTTAATAGCGCGTCGATTGATGAAGACTTTTTTAAAATCGGTTGACAATTTTTCGACTTATAGGCTTTCAAAGTCAGACCTGCATTTTGAGATCGCCGTAAACGTGCGGTCGGACCAGTTAGCTTGCATTGGAGACCGAGTGGTGACGTCATAACGTCATATAAGCGGGATTATATTTCAAGATCACTTCACATGAAAGTCAAGGTCAAGGTCAAAGATCACAGGTCAAGGTCATATCTGCATTTTCAAGGTCACTGACCACTGTGCGTCCGGCCAAATGACGTTACCCGGTCTGACATATATTATGCTATGACGTCATCGGTAGGGTACCCCAATGCAAAGGTCAAGGTCAAAGGCCAAGGTCAAAGGTCATTGGGAAAGGTCAATTCTCATTTCCCGCCAAACAGTGGCTACAGTGTTAGTCAAAGTGTAAATTATAAGTAGTATACCATATGGTGACCTTAAAGGTCAATGACCTTAAATAACCTTGACCCAAAAGTTGTGGGGAAGCCTCTTTGAGACCTCTTCTCTATGAACCTTGTCCGCCTTTAGCTTATTCGCACCATTTTCCCGCATAATCACAGCATTTACCAATCGATCCTCAGCATGGCCAATATTTGACCTTTACGACCTCGTTTGACCATGAAGATATTAACCTAGGTCAATGACAATTGGTCATCATGTAGATCACTATAGCCCCCACCCATCTACCAAGTGGCGTTTTTCTAACCCTCTTAGTTTCTGAGATCTTAGGGGGGCCTACCAGGCCCCCCTCCAGTGCGCGTTAGTGCCAGACCCCCTCCAGTGCGGGTGTTAATGCATAAATTGAGGTTGATCCGAGAGGAGGAGTCATCAGCCTCTCAACCCCCGCCCTGCCCAATTGAGTCCTGGATCCGCCACTGGCTACAAATATATTCACATATAAAATAGAGCTACACAGAATCTACGCACGGGTCCGGTGGGCTGCCCTGCGGTATTGGTTCTGTCAAATCGCGCGAAACCTCTGGGACTGAGCCAACGTAGTGAGCTCAGGCACGCCTGGATATCATTGAGTTCAATCACTGGCGTCGGCCATTGAAACAACCGGAAGTCAGCAACGCTACCAGCGATTTGAAAGAAGATTACAGTGTCCAACCGAGAGTGGTTCCTGAGAGCACGAACGGTGACTTCTGGAAACTGTAGTAAGTAGCAGTTGAATACGACGCTTTAGATTGACAGGAAAATAATTTACTGCTTATTGGAGAACAGAAGTCAGAAAGTCTTTATAGAAGTTAGAAAAACGCAATGGTGTTTTTCGTGTGGCGTCAATAAGGAAAGAGCGGCGCGTGTTTCTGAACAAATATTTCGGCTGATAACGAGTATATTACTTTGAAAACATTCATATTCACTTTTACATTCTTCATGTCAGTGGCGGATCCAGGAATTCATTCCGAGTGGGGGGGCTAGGGGCTCAAGCCTCACCCGGTAGTACCTCGGGCAGCCCCTCGCCGAGGTATTAACTATAGGGGCTCGGACATTTGGGAGGGGGACTTGAGCCCCTTAGCTCCCTCTTGGATCCGCCACTGCTTCATGTGCCTGTTGCTAAATAAATTTCTTTTCCTGTCGGATATACGGGGGGCGAAAAACGCCCCCCCCAGCGGGATTCGCCATGCCAGGAACCCCATCGGGGCGCGTGTTAAAAATTAGCAGATTAAATAAGCTATTCCGACTTATCCAACTAGCGTTTCCCTTTCTGCAAGAAGGAGCATCTCAAGGGCGCGTTAGATGATGATATTTCTACTGTATCATTTTGTTCGTTAACCTTAATGTTCTGTTCAAATATTTACTGACTCAATTAAATGGATTTAAACAAGATTAACTGGAATAGTGAGCAGATAGTCAAAGGGTAGAAACATACGTTTATAACACGTCATAAACGGAAACAGGGTTGTTACCTTTGCCCTACGATTTGGTGCTCGTTCGCTAAATAGTGGAACGCGCATGCTGCGGCAGCAAAAATAATACAGTAGTAAATCCCATGACATGCCTCTTCACAGCAGCCTCAGGAGAAATGTGATAGGCACTGTAATCAAATACAGAAAATATTTATATAATCCAAAAATCAATAATGTTGATCCGAAAACCATTAGATGCCAGGTAATCACCGGATAACACTGGCCATCAAAAATGTATCTATCTTAAAGTTTTTCTTATACGCTGCGGATTGCAGCTGGTGTCGTCTCCCACGGGGCGCCATTTCCCAGTGACGGCTCTCCGCGACCGTAAGTGCCGAATGAAACGCTCCGTTGGGGACATTTAAAGGAAATATTGCTAGGCCACCACCGTCACGTTGAACTCAAATTGGGAAAGTTTGTACCAAGCGTTCGAATACTGGCAGTGTCACTGGTCAGAAGCGAAAAATTACGTCATGAAGTCTACGCTATAGACTGTTCCGTTATATTCGACATCTTATACTCGCATGCTTTGTACTTGTATGTTTCTCTCTGGTTTTCCTTTCCCTCGTGCTCCCTCCTCTTTCGCATCCTTACACAAAGACTATAGGCAATGTGGCACCCTGGTGCAGTTCCAGACTGGAGTGGTTTTGGGTTGTTTCTTATTGAAAATAATGAATTTGGCCTTATGATTGCTAAAAATAGCCCAGAAGCACAATATAGAAGCCGTTTCTCACTTCGTTCGTCAGCGGCTTCTGATATTTCGCACTATTTGATTTTACTTTTCTAGAAGGCGTGAAGGCCTGGTCTGGTTGCGCTGCATGTTATCTGACATCTCTTTTATTTCCACCACAAATTAATTTTAATACAAATGAAATGTTTTTTATTACCTTATTTATTGAACATCTTGAGTTATTTCCATACATTGCATAGGTTCTCTTTATCTTGACTCAAGGTTAGGAAAACCTATGCAATGCATGGAAATAACTCAATATGTTCAATAGATAAGGAAATGGACAAAAACATTTATATATTCCCTTCTTTATTATATTCTTATTCTATAATAAGATCAGGAAAACCTATGCAATGTATGGAAATAACTCAAGATGTCAAATAAATAAGAAAATATATAAATGATTTTATATATTTCCTCAATGTTTTTTTCTATTTCCGTGTTAAGTCAAGCGGTAAGACAAAGGAATTGAGGAGTCAGAGTCCCAACATTCAGCTCAGCATGCGCCCAAGGTTAAAGAAAAGGAAAAAATAAACATTAAAAGCTTCAAAACATCTAAATACAGCAGAGACATTAGATACTAATTTTTAGGGGAAGATGACAGCAGAATATTTTTACTGAGGGATTAAGCTCAGAACAATATTTGTGTCTTGATAGGTAAAGCAGTGTAGGTATAGCAGAGTAGTAATAAAATCTTCCTGTTTTCCAATATCACCTAGTACAAAATCAAGCACTAACAATTTTTCAGATACTGTTCAAATAGTCTTATTAAGGAAATTTGAATTATGTAAAATATGATCTTTCACGATCAATTCCTAAAGTTGACCTAGCCTTCATCAGGCCAAGGCCACCTGAACTTTGATCATTGCTGTGATGCACATGGAACGACTTCTAGTGGCAATAAAAACACAGTGAAACCAAAACCAAAGCTTTATCATTATTCATTGTGAAGTTATTTGCTAAGTATAAAACCTTCTAAAGGATATTTAGACGATGACTCGATTTTTAACCTC
Source organism: Lepas anatifera (assembly GCA_034440635.1). Lineage (NCBI taxonomy): Eukaryota > Metazoa > Arthropoda > Thecostraca > Lepadidae > Lepas > Lepas anatifera. The sequence continues at coordinate 141,633 of JAOTON010001018.1, forward strand.
ATGGAATTGAAATTGCATGCCTATTTTGGAGGTTTGTTACGACATTAGATTAAGTGGGAGTGTTCATTTTCTCCCGTCTAACGGAAGAAAGGCGGATATCACATTCGGAATATTTTACAGGAGAACCCTTCACCGCCAGGAATTGTACCCTGTACCCATGGGCGCCGAAAGTGGGGGACGGGGGACGTGTCCCCCTGTTGGCCAACCACGGGGGATTTCCCTCAAAACATTTTTGGTCCATCGTCATTAATGCTGTCAGGCACCGAATATGCTCAAAATTCGCATGCCCCGGTCAGCACCAGCCCGGGTCCGTTCCTCCCTCCTGTAAAAATTCCATGGCGGCGCCCCTGCCTGTACCTGACCCCAGGTCATCGATATCGAGAAGCTCGTTACCACAATTTGGGGTAATCGATGGGGTTATTGTGTGATATGAATATCTGATCAATAGATTAAAGCTGTTTTCACTGTCGCTGGGAAAAACATTTTTGGAGGTGAGGTCATCACTTGACCTGGCCTGGTGTCCTGACCTGAGATGGCCTAAATATAAAATTCTTTGGAGGAGATAGCTAGAAAACTCACTGACAATGTGGAGCTACATGGATATAATGTTGCTGCAGCTAGAGCAAAGAAAGGTAAGCACGCTCTTTGCTCTTGATGCCCTACTTCTATGGGTGACACAAGCATATGTTCTTTCAACTGTAGGGGTTTAGGTGATTTTCAAACAAGACGGGATGTGCTAAAATTACCCTTAGGGGAACTCCTTTAATATATTTTTCTTGCAAAATATACATTGCCACCCGAGCAAAGAGCAGATATTTCGCAATCGGATTTTATTACATATATATATATATATATATATATATATATATATATATATATATTGATATATTATTATATTATTATATAGGTTCGAATATTATTATAGCTGGTTACACAGACAACGACAGGGGTGTTGCAATTCTAACCAAAGATATTGACATCGAGTTCAAAGAGACGCACTTGGATAAGGGAGGAAATTTCATTATAACTAAGGACAAGATCAACCAAGACTTTAAAATTATTCTCGCCAATGTGTATGGACCAAACTCTGATGAGCCCAGTTTTATGAAGGTGTGGAACGAACTTGTAGCGACTTAAATGGATGCACCAAAACCCAGATAATCATCGCTGGAGATTTTAATATTTCGTTAATTTCGACTTAGATACAGTGAATTATGTAAGGCCCAATAGCCCCAGATCCGGGGAAATGCTGATGGAGACAATGGAAATCCTGAATGTGTTCGATGTTTTTCGATACAGATACCCTGACGCCAGGAAATATACGTGGAAAGTAGGCAGTCCCCACGAAAACTTGAACGTCTTGACTTCTTTCTTATTTCCGAAATGCTGGAAATCTAATAAAATTCGTATGCCTAACCCCCTGTCCTAACCAAACGGCCGACGGTCGACGACGGTCGGCGTCAGTTGCAGAGTGGTAATTCTGGAGCTTTGGCCGGCAGAGGAAAGGTTCAACTTTGGTAGCAATCTGGCAGCTCAAGCTGCGACGAACTGTTATTTACCAACAATCAAAACTTATTGGTCACCAAGAACAATTAAGATAACGACTTAGGAGAAAAAGGTAAGCATGTTCAGTTTTCATATATTTTTCAGCATGAAATTACATTTGAATAATTATTATAAAATACATATTACATTAATTGACTAAAAATAACAACAAATAACACGGATATCGGCTTCTGACGCAGACCGTTGGCTTCAGAAGTTGGACATTGTTCAACTTTTGTTGCGACGCGTTGCAGCAGTGCGTTTTGTGTCCTAACCGAAAATCCCGGTGGTTGCGGCAGATCGACAGCGTGCGACGCGTTGCGTCTTGGTTAGGACACCGGGTTACATTTCAGATGTAACTATCAGACCCGGTTATCGTTCGGACCACTCTATAGTCACATTAATCATACGATTGTACTCACAGCAAAGAGGAAAGGGATATTTCAAAATGGACACGTCACAGCTGAAAGATCCAGAATATGTTGAAAAAGTAAATGAGTGTATAAGCAACACTGTGGTGAGGTATTCACTGCCTGTTTATTCGGAATCGTTTGTGTCTGAAAATCCGGAAGAGGTAGAAATCATGATAACTTGGCAGGAGTTTTGGGAAGTCATTATATTGAATCTACGAACTGAAACAATATCTTTTGAAATTCACAAAAGACGGAAAATGGATAACGAAGAGAATCAACTTATCAGAAAAATACACCTTATAGAGTACATTGAACATCACCTAGTTACAGAAGGAGGAGCATAATCAATTAACAATTTGCAGACAAAGGCTAGAACAAATAGGGTTGATCAAGATAGAACAAATAGGGTTGATCAAGATAGAAGGAGTTATGACCAGGGCTCGTATTAAACGGTGCGAAAAAGGCGAGAAGCACTCCAAATACTTCTTACGCCTTGAAAAGCGTAATTACATAAATCGGCTAATACTATCCTTGAGGAAAAATGCAAATGACTTGAAATCAGACCAGCAGGAGATCTTGGAAACTTTAGTGAAACATTTTAAATCCTCTTCGTGGAAGTAGTAATCAATAATGAAGAGGCAGAGCGCTTCGCTGAAAATATCAACATAAAAGTACCGGATTCGGAAAAGGCCACATTACATGACTCGATCTCATTAGATGAACTTTCGGCCACAGTCAAACAATTATCGTGTAACCGAGCACCTGGCATGGACGGATTTCCAAACGAGTATTATTAAACTTTTGAGGCAAGATAAAAATGTTTTTTTCGTATGACAAGGAAAGCTATAGCGCAATGAAGTTACCACGGACCTTAAAAGAGGGCATCCTAATTCTGATTCCAAAGCCTCACAAACCGAGAAATGAGATAAGCTCATACAGACCGATTACGCTGCTCAATACTAGCTGCAAAATTATAGCCTCCACCATTGCAAATAGGGTAAAACGAGTTCTGACCGTGATTGTTGGGCGAGAACAAACTGTTTTTATGAAGGGAAAGTGCATCGCTGATAATACCAGGCTCACGTATGATCTTATCCAGAAACTCAAAGCAGAGAAAAACACTGCCCTCTCCCTATAGTTTAGATATCAAGGACGCGTTTAATTCTGTTAGTTGGGATTTTGCTTGCTTGATTCTAAAAAGAAACTAATTTTCCCGAAAGTATTATCAACTGGTTTAATACCTTGTACGTTGGTTCATCCTCCAGAATAGTTAATAATGGGCATATTTCAGAGAGCATAGAACTTCAAAGGTCATGTAGACAGGGAGACCCATTCAGTCCCTTTATTTTCCTTTTAGTCATTGGAGTTCTTCTTGAAGGCTTAAAGAAAAATCCTGACGTTGAGGGAGTGAGAATCAAATCCCGAGAATACAACATTTTAGCCTCTGCTGATGACACTTTATGTTTCTTGGACGGTAGTGTGAACAGTTGTAGGGCACTCTTCCACGATCTTGGTGTATTTGCTAAATTCTCAGGACTTGCACCCAACGTTACAAAAACCCAAGCCTTCTGGGCTGGGGAAGACACATTGGAACGTCAGCCTATTTGCCCAGAACTTCAAATGAAGTGGTCAAAAAAAGCTGACGGTATTAGGAATCGTGTTAAAAAAACAGAGGCGGAGTTGGAAAATTTTGAGGCCAGGCTAGCAAAGGTTAAAAGTATTATTCGGGGATGGGAAAGTCAAGGCCTTTCGCTCCAAGGGAAAGTAATTGTTATAAAATTCTTTGGAAGAGTTGCGTAATTGGTCAATAATAACGTGTGCCAACCACGGTGGTGCTTCGCGCAGCCGTTTTTGGTACCATTGGAAAAACCGATGGGTTGTAAAAACATATCACATTGGGGTGAGAGTTAAAGGAGACTGATTGCAGCTGATGTCATTTCGCAAGATCGTCAGCCAAGCGCTCAATTTTTTAAATCGCCAAGACTGTCATGAAATCACAATCCGATCAGCAGAAAGGTTACAAATAGCACCACTTTGTCACGCAATGGTTGAAAACACTTTCTGAGCAAGACAAGGCATAATGATAGAGTAATGTTAGCTTTCAGCGTAGAATTGAATTTAACTCTATTACTGCTGGCATTAGAGCGTTCTCCAGTCGACTTTTCCCTCCCAAATATCACGTCTCGCAATCAGAACCAGCCTATAGAGCGGACGGCGGTGAACTGCGCGGCACGATCGCAGTTAATGGCCGCAAATGACTCTATACGCTTTTAACCGCTGGGCGCCAAAGCGCCAAACCCTGTACCGCCAGAATGTATCCGGAAGTAGATTTCTCGATAGAAAAGGTCAGCTCCAGATGTCCTATGAACAGCTGGAAAATCAGGAGGTAGGTTTATTGGTCAGTCGGCGTAGCCACGGCGGCCGTGAGTGGAAATGGTCGCGAGATTCAAGTTATTGATGGCTGGGCTCTGCCATCGTGATCGCCATCATTTTATTTCCTTTTCTAAGAAAGCTGATCTACCATGATTTCTCTGATGGTGTGTTGACTAAACATTGACTGGCAAATATGTCAACCTATATCAAATGGAATACGATTGGCATGGATACCTTCTTATATGCCCTTTGAGGGTCATCTAGTTTATTCTTCTGCTGTTTTTCCCAATTTTTTTGTAGTATATTTATACAAAATGGAAGGGTCTAAAAGAATCCCTACCAGGTTTAATGTCACGTTACCATATTTCCAAAAATATTTTCCTTAATACAATGTTCAAAATGTACATAGCAATGAGAACCGCAGACAGCGGATAATATTATATATATATATATATATATATATATATATATATATATATATATATATATATATATATATTATCAGCAAGTTCAGATTATCTTTACTTAAAATCAGCATTGCACTGTACGTGTCGTGTAATTCACACTTCTTCAGCAGTATCATGTTACTGCTGTTGTTACAGTTGTTAGTGCTGAAGAAGTGTGAAATATACGACACGTACAGTGCAATGCTGATTTTAAGAACGTATATATATATATATATATATATATATATATATATATATATATATATATATATATATATTCTGTGTTCCATCACAAGATGCGTAATTGTTCAGTCCTCGCTGACAACTTTTTTCTGGTGACGTCACTGATTGCGATGCAAGAAACGGAGAAAGCACTGGAGTGAGTTAGGCTGGGAAATAACTATGTTCTAGTGCTGTCGCCGGTATATTTGGGGGTATGGGGGGCTCACAACTTCCCTGGTGCGGTATTGAAAATTTAAATGGCTTCAGAGTGCTGAAGCGAGGAGCATATAAGTATATTATTAGTTGACAACAAATTAAATGGCTTACCTAGCCTCGAATCCTGGATGTAAAATGGATCTAATATACTGGGATTATATATTCGGACGCAGCGCTTCATCAGAATCAGCAAAATACAATGGGTAAAATCGCAAATTATTGGTCATAGTGTAGCAGGACCTGGAATTCAAGATATCAGATCAATTTTACATCCAGAATTTGAAGATCCATGCCATTTAACATTTTTATCAAAATTGGAAAGAATATAGGCAAGTTCCATCAACCATGAAGTTTTTCAGCGTTTGAATAAGTCTCTCCGTATTATTAGTAAAGCTACTAATATCTGAGTGAGGGCCTTGCATAGGTATAATTACCCAATATTTCTGGCAGACCCACTCAGGTGGCTCAAAGCCAACGGATGATGTCAAAAGGTATTGAGTTTGATTCGACTAGGCACATTGAGGACAATTTATTGGAAGCATTTGAGCCACAGTTAACGATTAAAACTCAGGTGCAAGATAAGAGAAGACAACAAGCTTCTTAAAAAACAACACCAATTTGGAGAATTAACTCAATCCAGCAATGCATCGCCTGAGCAAAGCCTGCTCCCAGTTCGTATCAATCATTGTCCCACACAATACAAACTCAGCTCCGCGACGTTCAACGGACAGACTGAAATATAACGCGCTGTTTTTATTGGGAGTCTAATTCATTAATACCCACTGGTGAATCCAGAAAGGGAGGGGGAAGCCTAGCAATTTCCCGCCCAAAATCTCTATTTTCTCCTTTTTCTTTAAACCCCGTTTGGCGTGGGTTGTTTGTTTTTTTCCGGTGTGGCGCGCCGCTAAAAAAGTATGTTCTTTAAGATTTTGCACCCCCTCCCCCACTCAAACCGTCGGCCTGGATCTGAGCCTGTTAAAGGGAACGTGGCACCTTGGTCGAATCCTGGAATTTAGTGTAATTAGGGGAACTTTTAGGCGGAAATCATGGAAGCGTCCATGATTTGTCTGAAAAAGGTACACTAAGCTCAATATTTTGATGTTTAAAATGCTCCTCTAGGGAAATAAATAAATAAATATGTGTCTGTGGATGATGTCATGATCTGACAACCACTACCATATCCAATACGCTTCAAAGGCTTCGATTAGCTGATACTCACCGTGACGCCAGCATATGTCGTCACACCAACAGCCATGACAACTGTGGCCTGCTGCTAAGGGTACATGAGGGGTACGTTTCAGGTAGGTTTTAGCTTTTTTCTATGGAAATCTCGAGTTCTAAGACAAATGATATATTGAGTACCGTGTTTTCCGACTTGCGTTACAACTTGGCTATCTCTGTTAAAATCACGTTATGAAGGTGCCACATTCCCTTTAAGGCCTGTGCATTAGGATGTGTTTTGCATGACGATATGCAGTCAGATGAGTCGAATTGTCCTAACAGGTAAGGTCTTCTACATAGGTGCATGGCTCTGTTTATTCAACCCATGCTCCTCAAATTGCCATCACATTAGCAAACTGTAGCCTTGAAACGTAATCTAACAACTCTAACGCAATTTGGCCTTCATTCATGCATTTAATGCTTTGGGCTTCTATGTCTGATTTAATTATTTTCATGAACCGTAAGACAACAACGAAATTTTTTATGATCGACCCAAAATGGTCGATACTTTCACTGGCGGATTCAAGACGAGGCCAAAGGGGACGTGGCCCCACCCAGCCTAAAAAGTATCTTTTGTCTCCCTCCCAAAGGACCAAATTTGGCCGTTTTTATTAAGAAATACTATGTTATTACGATTTTTTATCGATTTAGACCCCTCCAAAAGTTTCTACTGAATCTGCCAGTGGATACAATTGCCTGTGAGTTCAGTGAGATGCTCCCCCCGGGCTTGCAGACTGTATGCGTTAACAGATGGACATTGCTGAGACACCATGCGCCCGCGAGTCATGACAACGTAAATTTCAGCTCTGCACTTACCACTTATGTTTTGCTGATTTGGGGTCATGTTTTTTACAGTATTTTGTTCTAATATGCAAAAGCCGTAAAATTTTTTACTTGGTACATGAGGGGCGTATTATTACATAGATCAAGATATATTTTCTTTTCTTGATACATCATTTGATTCGGGTCAAATATGGTCATATGGTGACGAGGTGAATGGGACCTAACTAGGCTGGGGCTGGGGCGGGGCGCCTAAACCTGCCTCGGGGCGGGCTCGATCCCACAACCCTTTGCTCACTACAAAGGTCACGTGATCGGGCCGAGCGCGTGCACTAGCCAGCTTCGGCACTGAGATCCCATGTTTTTGAAAATAGTTTGGAAATTTTTCATGGTTAAATCATCAAGCCGCAAAAATTCTGAAGTTAGCTTAATAATGAGGTCACGAAAGATCAATAAATGTCAATATTTTTGAATACAATAGCATTCATAAATTTAGGATGCGATACAATCCTTTTCGTATCTGGCTATTTTGCTTAATTCGTGTTACATATTTTGCTATCATACGAATCAAGGGATTCGCATGATCTGCAACATAACTCTTTGAGAAGTCTTTGTGCGACCTTTCCCCAAAACCAAGGTCCCTCCACGCCTAACAAGGTCATACTCCAAACTATTCGACTCCCTGCGTCCAGGCAAACAAATCACTAACCTTGGTTTGTTCCACTGAAACTGGTAACCGAGTCATAAGGAAGTTTCTAAACCTGTCTAAATTTAAACTATTTTTGCCCGTATTGACATTTCGGCTCACGGGATATCCTTCACACTTAGAGCAGATGTCAATGTCGGATACAAGGGGGCTAGGAGGACTCAAGACCCCCCCAAATGGCCGAGTTTCTGTAATCAATAAATAGGCGGAGGCTGATACGAGGCAATGACGGGGGAAGGCTCGAGTCCCACAGCCCCCCCAAATGAAGTCCTGGATCTGCCACTGGTAGATATGGTTATCAAATATCTTTTGAACTGGGGCGCTAAGACAAACCATTGAGGGGCCCCCCGAGACAACCTCTAGGGCCCCCAAGACTATATCCCCAAAAGTTGATTGGGGCTCCCAGAGACCAACTCTTGGGGCCCTCCGAAACCAGGTTCTGGGGTTCGAGACCAAATCTTGAGCGAACCCCGGGACAAACTCTGGAACCCTCTGAACCCAGCTCTTGGGATCCAAAAAAGCTTCTGGGCCCCAACACCGACTATGGGGGCATTCTGAGATCAACTTCTTGTGGCCTGAGACTACAACTTTGGGCCCCTGAGGCTAACTGTTGTGGGCCTCCCGAGACCAATTAAGGGGGGCCGAAAAAACTCTTGAAGACCCCTGACACCAACTGGAGGGCCCCATGACCATCGCTCAGGTCCTCCAAGGCCCGCTCTCAGGGCCCCCAAGACCGACCCTCAGGGTTTTAAGATCGACTCTTGGGTCCCCGAGACCGAATCTTGGGGCCCCAAGTTTAACTCTTGGGAAGCCTCCGAGAGCAGCCCTGGAGGCCTCTAAAACGTGTGTTCTAAATTCTGCGCCTTCCCCCATGTCAGTTGACGCGTCCCTGATGTGCTGTGTGTATCCCCAAAACGTTTTCTTGTGTGCCTAAATGTCCAATGTGTGCCCCAAATTCTGTGTAGCCCCTCCCGCAATTCTCCGGTACATATGCATGATAACCAAATGTCCTGTATGTGCCCCTGATATCAAAGGTGTGCCCCCTAAGTTTTTTTAAAGCAAGATATCTTTTTAGTTTTTGATACGTAAATTCTACACGTTTTATTATATATATATATATATATATATATATATATATATACATATATATATATACTATTACTTTCTATATATATATATATATATATATATATATATATATATATATATATATATATATATATGTATATACAATTTCTGTTTTTTCGCTCCAAAGTGTGCCCCTTGGCCACCCCAAAATTTTCGAGGAGACATGATTCCCAACCCCCTTCTCTTACGTTTCTGTATAGAGGCTCTTGTTAGAAAAAATAGGGGACTGTTAGGCAGTCGTATGTTATCGTTTACATTCTCCAGCACTCAGCATTATGGGATGAGATGGAACAGGTCTAAAGGAGAACCGGGCGTGGAAACCAGACACATGTGGGTAGAAGGCAGCTCCAGTAGAAACTCATGAATATGCAATCAGCTCTCCCGTTTGGAGTGTCAGGGGCGAAGAGAGAGAATCCAGCCTCACAAAACAATGCGCGAAGCAGGAACACATGCATGCTAACCAGATCATCAAGTCAGGAAAAACCCTTGCGAAAATGAACATAACAAAGACGTATCGAAACCTGTTATTTATGCCGCTTTCAGCTTTCTGTCCATTTCTCGTGTGTGTTCCTCTTCCGCACTTCATCAGGGAACTATCAATGGCCCATTGTCAGAGATGAAAATGGCTACAGTCGCGCACCACTTTTAGAAAAGACAGTACAGAAGAAACCTACAGATTCCAACAAAATAGATCATGAAGAAGCAGTTGTGCACAACCTTTGCATACACCATGCGACACGCGTAACTGAACCTGTAGTTTTGTTCGGCTCCAGTGGCGATTGTTGTGGGGGAAGAGGACGGTAGACCACGTCTCCAGAGGTAACGGATTGTGCCTGGGTCCGGCGATTTGCGGCACGCACTGGGCGCCTGCTCGCTCTGTCGTGTGATGCGACTCCAAAGGCTATAATGGCGGCGGCGTCGGCGACGACGTCTGTTGTGGTGCCGTCGGCAGCGATGGGCACCGTGCTGTGTCGGCGGAGCGGCGTGGCGGAGAGACTGCTGTCTTTGTTGCGGCGGGGCGAAGGCGGTGCTAATCAAGAGCGATGTGTCGTCCAGTGCTCCCACACAGTTTCTCTTACCAGCGCTGGGAATGAGAGATCATCTTGGAAGCTCCGACATAGAGAGGCAAGGCAGGGCACAGTCTGCTGGTGCAGTTTAAACCTTGATCATAATCTTCTTAAGGTAGAATTGGTCGAGCGGGAACGGAAGTTGTCTTAATAGATCTTCTGACGTGCCAGTGTGAGCCTGCATAAATGATGTCCCAGACGGTAGTCTCGTTAAAGACATTCAAAGGTCTGACGTGGCAATAATTGAATTCCTGTCAATTTTATTAAGCTCTTTTCCAGCCTTATTGCTACATATGACGATATTTCACACTTGGATGTCAAGTGCAAGCTGCATAACTCCACCGAGTTTACCCTTCGCGGAATTGAGCACATATAGTTTCCGAGTGTTTCTGCCACCCGAAAAAGTGGAGCAGATCAGTGGCGGATCCAAGGGGCTTAAGCCCCTTTCCCCTGAAATGTCAGAGGGCCTGTGGAAAACACATAGCTGGAGGCTGATCCGAGGCAATGGTGGGAGAGGCTACACTAGAAATATAATAGGTAATGAGTAGATAAGAAGTGGCAGATGGTATATTAAAAACGAAACACTATTTTCTTCCGAAAACAACTCAATCTATCTTCGTTATGCCAGCAATATAACACCGTAAATAAACAGAACAATCGCAGCCCGGCGCTGCCCATGTGTCCTCTCGCTCTGAGGCACAGCATCGCCAGCTTGTCCAGGCGCCGTCCGCCCGGTCCCCGGCGATAGTGGCCGGCCGCACCGGAAAACGGATGGTGGGAAGGCAGGAGCAAGAACCAGATAGGAGCCACCGGCAGACCAGCGGCACATTGTGAGGCAGATGAACCTGAGAAATGATACAGTGAGCTGTGATGTCGGGCCAGTGGAGTATAAAAAGCAGCACAATGGAGCCCGGACTGACGAGCATGGCGCTAGATGTCACGAATTCGGAGAGAACATAATACGACTAATGGTGTGTTTGAAGATGATTTCGAGTTTCACACTGGTCATTTACTGTTGCTTTTAGACGTAATAAAGTTTCGCTGCCGTATGAGGTGGCACCGTCCCAATTTATGTACCGAAAGCTTTTGAGCCATGTCGATTTATGAGCCCCTAAAACAGCTCTCGAAGCACCTGACAGCTAACCCAATTTGCGGGAGAGACACGGCCACGGGCAATATAGGGTAGCGAGAGAGAAACAAAAGCATGTGACTTTCCTAGGTGCACTTAGACACCCTTCACTGTGGCTGAAGCTTCGAATCGGGAGACCCAAGAGTAACAAACATACCAAAGTGTCGGAATAGGGAAGCAGAGGGCACCTGTTTCATAATTTTTAATAACAAATCCAGCTTTTAGCCACATTGGGGAACATGACAATCTCGAAGAAAAGTGCAGGAGGTAACAAAGGGTTTAAAGCTGATAAGCGTGTGGTTCTAGAAAGTTGAAGATAGGGTGGTCTACTCAATTTGTGGAGGTGGCGACTCCTATAGTAACAAAAATACAGAGCAGAGTCCACGCGTGTGGGTACATACATAACCTACAGCAAAGCAAAAGCTACAATCTAAAATAGCCGTTTTACTCTGTAAAATACGCCAGTGAGATTTTGTGCCAGTTTCCAGCTTCAATCTAGCAAAACAGATCATGGGTAATTGCCATCTCTGGCTCTTTTCCCTTGTGTCGTTGTGCTTGATGAGTGGGCTTGACTACTATGGTTCGGAGGAGAACTGATTCGACTCTTCACTGGCTAGATTGCTAGATATTTGACCACCAGAAATAGCCTGGTATTTTGGATCGGATCGTTGTAGCCTGGAACAGGGTGGCTATGAATAGATCACGTAAGTTGGGGAACATCGTGGAAGGCTAAGTGGTGATCGGTAAGAATAGCACACCGTTCAGGAAATGCGAAAACAACTTTGAACGATCTCTCGTGATTTCTGCTATTCCGTTGGGGTAAGTCGCACATTGACGGGGGTCTGAGCTACCGTTGCCTAGGTAGCCTTGAAGTCCAGCCATTGCGTTGGGTTAACACGCTCATTGACGGGGATCTGAGCAGGGGCGAATACAAGGGGGCTAGGGGCTCAACCCGGGCCCCTCAAAATTTCAGAGTGCCTATAGCTAATGCACAGGCGAAGGATGTTCCGAGGCAATGGCTGGCAAGGCTCGAGCCCCCTAGCCCCTGCCCCCCAAAATTTTGTCCGGAATCAGCCACTGGGTCTTAGCCACCCTCGCCTTGACGGGGAAATGGATACCCCCCTAAGACCGCGAAATCATGCTAGTTCGCGAAAAGCGGTAAATGGTGTTAGGAAGCTTGACAAAAGCTCTAAAAAAGAGCTTGATGTAAAAAATATTAGGTCAACTCCAAGGTCACCAGAGGTCAAAGCATGTCACCGTAGGGATATAATGATACGTGATGGAAATTAAGGGCCTTAAGTCACAGCATCTGACGTAAAAGAGCTATAACAGAACTATGCACACTAATCTAATCCTCTAAGCAAGCCGCGTGTAGCATAGGTGTAGTATACGAGTATACGTGTATAATATGGCAATGCTAGGTCAAATACAGTACATTGACATGACTTAGGGTGATGTCAAGATCAAATTGGTTCAAAACGCATATCATTAGAACCGCAGGCATAAGAAAAAACCTACAACGTCAAAATAAACGCTATATTTCTATTCTCGACGAAGTAACTTAGCTTACACTATTTTAAATGCATTTCCAATGGACAGGTCATGGCTCGCACTTAACCGTAGGATATTGAAACAAAAGTCACGGAAATGATTTCATAGCACCCGGTGGTTGCATTATGTGATATGAATTTACGACCAATAGATCAACCCTGTTCTTACTTATGCTACCTTAAATGTTGTTTAATGTGAAGTCACTTGACCTGCACTGTTGACCTGACCTGAGATGACATGGACCCAAAATATTGATGCTGGATTAAAACAGGACCGGAGAAAAGGTATGAAAAGTAGGGCGATGCTGTGCACCGCTGTTTACAACCCATCCGCGAAAAACCCGCCCCCCGTCAATGTGCGTGTTAATTCTGGCGCTACCGAAGATGCTGAATAATTCAATCCCTCCATTTTTTCCAGAGCTGTGGAAACTGGTTTTGTTTTGCACAATAATGCCCAGAATATGTAAACCCAATTAACTTTAACAAATTTTATCACACTAAGGTTATGTCAGGTTATGGAGATATGGGGTGTTTTCCAAGGGCTTGCACGAGGTAGAGGTGGACCCAGCCGGCTGGTTTGAGGGGCAACGTGTCGGCCATGTATTTCGGTGAGCAAAAATACCAAAAAACGTAGAGTGGGGGCAGGGGCAGGCAAGAAAATGCAAATGGTGCTGCTAGTCAATGTTTCGCCTTCAAAGAAGTACCTTGCAAACAGACAAAGACGATTGAAAATTGATGTTTTCTGATGGACACGTCCTCCCTAATTGATAAGTTGTGAAGCATTAACCGTTTTTTGGGGGGCAAAAGAGGGTTTGGCCGCCCTCCATTTCGCTTTGGTGGAAGTATGACCGGATTGTCCCTCCCCCTGGATATACTCCTAGCACTAGGTGCTAGCCATCCTCCTGGATGGGCTCGATCCAGGAACAGTCATTTGGCATGGACTGGGTCCTAACTCAGGTCCCAGGTTCCAGAGCACTGGGCCTTGATGGAACTTGACGTCTTCAGCATTTGACATGGGCCGGTGACCTCAGGTGAGGACGGCAAGCTCTTGCCAATGCGCCACCGTGTATAATGAATATGTGATATTTAGGGGGGGGCTAATGGCTTCAACAAACTGTTAGTGTCTTTTCTTGATGTTCTTGTATGTCTGATCTCTTCGAGATCAAACAAGTTCATGCTCTAGGATGGCCAAATTTCAGTAAACCATTGAAGTTATCGATAGTCAGCCACTAAGCTGTTATGTCTTTCAATGTTTGTAAACCAAAGATCATCCAATGTCAGCAGCCACATGGGAGGTCAAACAAAGCCGCTGACCTTAAATGACCTTTGCTGGTGTAATTTGACATTTGTTTGTGCATGCGGCTAGCATCAGTTTCCGAGAACATGGATTACTCTTGGTTGGCCAATTGGATTTTGGCTCCCGGGTTCATTCGAGGTCAGTGATCTGAAATGACCTCATTTTACGTGCAGTATATTTGGAAACAGCCCAACGTATTGTAAGCCTTTTACTGACCCTGTAGCTTCTTGCTCACTTCAGGTAGCAAAAAGTTGTCAGGTCAAATTGCGTTGCAATGAGAATCCTTCTACCACTTTATTATTTTCGTTACCCTTCTCTTCGCCCTCTCGGCTGGTTGACAGTTTCCATCCACTAACTGTTTTGATGAAAATATTTGAAAGTACTGCGTGGATTTCAAGTCCAGATTTCCAACTTAGTAGCTCGCTAGATAAGCTGCTACATGACAAAGAAAGACAAACAAACATAGGTATGTACATACATACATACCTACTCTTGCTTGCGTTTAAGGATGCGATCATCTAAGATGAGGCAAGATCATCTAAGCTGGCATTGGCACATAATTTGACGCTTAAAAGGTTAGGCTAGATTGCGTTGTTTTACTCCTCGGAGGAAGAGATGCCGTCTTGTAGGGTGTCTTATCTATTGCCTCTTAATCTGTATCAGCCTATATCTAGTGTATTGAGAATGAAGGTGGTTTTTCATCGGCGCTGATCCATCTGGATTGCATCGATGCTAACTTTTTACGCCAATTCTGACGGCAATAAAAAACTTCTACGAGATATGGAATCAGTTTTCTGGCAGCTCTGGCTGCTCCTTTGAAGTAACTTGCTTTGAAAAAACTTGTCTTCGTGTTCGGATGCTGTTTTGACGATGGAAAGTGGGACGTCTTGTATTGAACCTCATCAGTTGTAAGTTCTCAGTGCACAACGATGTTTCAGCGGGCAAAAACCATGTAGCTCTGAAATGTTCATGGGCGTGACAAAGACAAAGTTCCATTGTGGAACAGCTGAGAGCCTGCGGGCACCAGAGATGAAATGAAGTTCTGGCCACCTTTCAATTATGTAAAAGGACTTCCTCAGCTAATAGGAATAGAACCTAGCCATGCAAAAATAATGCAGCGCAGACAATTCCAGTCAGTTTGGCTAAGCTCATCTCGTTTTTTGTCGAAATGAAAGCGGCGCTCATACTCGGGGCTCACATTTAACCTCTGCCGGCGTCCGCGGTTGACCCGTGATCTTTAGAGCCGGGAGCGATGGCGGACGCCGGCGCACCCTCACAGTGCCGCGGCGTCCTCAGAGTGTGCGAGGCTTCAGCATTCTAACCAACCGGCCACGCTGGCGTCTGGCGTTGCTTGCATACATGCCGAACGAGGAGCATGCTTCTGAGCGTCAAAGGCACAGTGTAATCCAGGCGTCAACATGTTAAAATCCCATAATCATGCCTGTTTAGCATGGTTAGTATGGGAATCATTTGGCGTGGCGGTATTTGATGCAGTAGTCGAAAAGTCTGTTTTTCAACATAATTAACCCGTTAGTTCCGGTGGACCCATTTTGAACTGTGTCGCGTCTGATGCCCCCTCTGTTCTCCTAAGCAGTAATGGGCGATTGTTGCATCGCCACTGGGTCTTCTCTGGACTTTCTAAAGGCATCGATGTTTACCTGACAATGGCAGGGAGCCAAGTTCTATCTGTGTAAACGGACTCAAGTTTTTTCAATGTCATTAGGTAATTAGTCCTGTTATTATACGAATAATGTGTCCTAAAATGGAGCAAATGGCTGCTTGAACTGTCGTGGTTGCTGTTAGGAATGACATCAATGACGATGCGATATTCTATGCCTAATAAGAAGAGACAGTAATAAACAAGGTTAAGCACGAAAACTATATTTTTAGTATTTGTCGTATTTAGTACTCTAGCTTTGGGCGGACATTGAGCGATCACGAGAACTCTTTGAATTCTAGCTCCCATTGTCGTCACTTGTAACAGATTACCTGGAATGTGAAAGTTTCTGTACGGCATTCAATGTAGGTAGGTACTGCCGTGGTATTTCTACCAAAATTTTAACTAGTATATTTCAAAACCACTGAGACATTATTTTTAACCCTCGCCCCACCCGGGCCATCGATGACCCCTAAGGTTTTTTCCGAGATACCAGAAAAACGACGAGGCGCAGCACCGCGGTTGAGAGCTCTACCTCTCACCCCATAATTTTCCCACCATCCCTGAAATTGTTTTACCCCGGGTCACCCAAGGTCAGGTCACCAAGCGAGGTCAACCAAGGTCACCTCACTTCAAATTTTGAGCTCTACAAGAGCTACATTTCGAAGTCGATCGATTTGATGCTTCCTACACTTCATGACCCCGCCAGGGTCTACAAGGTGTATATCCGGGATTTTTCGATTTCATGACCTGAGGTCAGGTCACGAGGTGACCTCTCCCATTTAAAAATCATGGGAAAAACTATCTTATGATCTAAAAGTCACAAAAAACGATTGAAAATGCTCGGCTTGCTCAGAAAAGCCTTCTTGGACACACTTTCACAGATCAAAGGGCCCATATTTTTCCTTGGCTTCTCCAAGGTCATCCAAGGTCACCAGGGGGTCAAAAACAGTGTTTTGACAATAACGTTTGACCTAATTAGGCTAGAGCGCTGAATCAACCACCATCGTGTACGTCTTGTCACCGGCTTTCAATTGATATACAGCCAAGTCACTTTCTGACTTTTCGTGACCTCAGGTCATATTTAGTCACGAGGTGACCTCTGCAGGTCAAATTACTGGCCGGAGGTCCTTACGTTTCATATAGCGGAAAAAGGTCTAGAATTTTCTTATCAAATTTACTTTACCAGATCTCAATAGCTCTAATGGCATAAGAGTTATGCCCAGTTTGCTTGAGCATTGCATATTTGAGTGAAAATAGCCGATCCTGACCTAACTTGACCTCTGGAGGTCAAACCATTCACCTGAGCGCTTAAACATGTAAAACAGCTTCTTACTGAATTCACGCAAGCCTTCTAATGCACTTTGCAGATTTGCGCTAACCCCCATCTTTTTGGAGTTAGAGGGGTTCATCGATGGCCCTCCGGTGGGGCGAAGGTGGCGCCGGACTCCCGGTGGGGCGCGGGTTAATTTTTTTCTTCCTTTGCAACTGATTTCCAATCAACTTCAAAACTGTACATGCACCTATAGCTATTTGTTTTCCTGCGCCATATTCGTCCCAAGTGGAACACACTGGTCGATGCATTAAACATTATGTTTCATCCAGCATCAGCCTCGCTCTCTGAAGGGCTTGGAGGTATCTTGATTGATTTCCAGTATTATGAACGAGTCTGACAGCTTGTCGCTTCAGGTGGCTATCTTACCGAGGCGGCGCTAGCTAGACGAGAGAAAGTTTAGTCGCAACTGAAGACATCATCGTTTTCGCTTCTGATATAGTCAAGACCCAAGCTGCCGGAACTTTGTTTTCAGGCCGCCAGTTGGGTTGGCATAAATCAGAATGAAAAGATTGCGTTCTCGGTTAAAAGATATTGAAGGATATTTTTAGGTCGAATTTGGGTAAGAAATGGTGCGGAATGAGAACAAACGACTTTTGGTGGGAAAGTGGTTAACGCGCATGGTGTCGAACGTTAATCGAGAAAGAACTTATATGAAAAAAATAAAAATGTTTATATAGCACACAGAATCAGGACATATCATAGCACTCTTGACATCGTATGGGTTCTCTTAGCATAACAAATTCCGACAACTTTCCAACATTATCTGAACATAATACTCAGAACACTCCAGCTCTACTTTTGGCTTTAGCCGAGCGTACTAATTTGATTGCCATGTGGTTCAATGTCAGTAAGATTTTCGCTGCCCGGCCCTGCTGACCCCGCGGTGACAGTTCGACCCGTTCCGTCAGCGCAGTTGGGCTCCATTTCGGGTCAGTGCCAGCCTCGGATGGGCGTGCCACTACCACGCCGTGCGAATCGCGTCAGAAATTAGCGGTCCGAGAGCAAGGGCGTCGCCAACGACTTTGCCAGTGGGGTAGGGGTGCTCCAGGTGATGGAAACAAGAAGTGGGCGAAATTGCAATGTATTTCTGAATCATAACCGTCCCCAGTAATTTTAAACAAATAATTATTCGGATTTGGACACCTTGTAACCTTCCGCATATGCTTGAGGTGATATTTTAGGTTCTCTTGGAGCCTGGCTCGGATAAAAAATTTGGATAAAAAATTGTCCCTTCCCCTTGTGGCGATGTCCATGGATGAAAACAAAGTCCCCTGCTTTCTGTCGTGAAACAGTCAGATATGTCAGTGCGAGTTTTTGCCATGTCAGCTACACAAAGCTGTTGTGTATCAATTTCCAAAATAATATTTTTGTTCACAGTAGTTCACAAATGTTCCGATTTAATGGCAGAAAACCGTTTCGTAAAACATATCAGGCAGAACAAATAAGGAGGCTGACTTCCCTCCATCCCCACCCCTCCCCGCCCTGGCCCGTAGCGCGCCTCTGGTGAGGAGCGTGCGTTCTGATCGTTCTGCTGATTGGCTCAGCATGATTTCGCTTTCAGCTTGCCGCAGTCTGGTGGGATGGAAAGCCAGTCTTCGCAGGTTGCACGTATCACAGACAAAGGAATGAAGCCGAGTCCTCCCTATAAGTGTGGCACTAAAATCAAATATCGGCAGGCAGGAGCGCCGCCACGGAATTTTTACAGGGGGGACGGACCCGGGCTGGTGCTGACCGGGGAGGCGAGTTTTGAGCATATTTGGTACCGGACAGCATTAATGACGATGGACCCCAACATTTTTGGGGGACGTCCTCCCTGGTTGGCCAACAGGGGGCACGTCCCAGCCCCCCCCGCTTTCGGCGCCCATGTCGGCGGGAATATGGGCACTGTAAGTACCTGGTACACAAGAGCCTCATCTAATGTCTCGGGTATGGTTCTGGTTCTACTGAAAACTTCCTGATTGCGTGCTGATCTCAAACGTGATGTTCATCATGCAAAGTTTCATTGCGGATCTCATATATTTTGAATAAACAATAGTGACATTTGGCATCGAAGGATTAATTGGCATAAGGATTATTAAGGATTATATAAGGATATATAAGGATTATATATAGGATATTTAGGATATTTATATTATATATATATTGTTTGTTGAAGCAGAGCGCATTTGCATTTGATTATTTTCTTTTGTTGTTCCAGGTGCCGAAATAAAGTTCCATTTTCATTGCTGATATTATTAAGTAAGAAACCCAATGTTGACATGAATATGCAGAAGGTAGTTAGACAGCAGGCTTACTAGTGTCTAGTTTCGGTGAATTGTTCACCATCATCAGAGCCATTACGCAGCGCCTATACATGACCACGGTTCCTATAGATACGGTTCGGACATGACAGCCAGCTGACTGCCTGATTTGCAGCACGTTGAGGATATGGTGGTATTTTGAAGGGTTTTGTTCAAGATAACTTTGATTTTGCTAGCATAAGGTAAAATGCAGCATTTTGATTGGTTAATTGAAACGTTTGAAACATAATTCTGAAGGAATTAGCATGAGTGCATCGTGGATTTTCCTTGTTATAAAAGCACTTTAGAGACTTAAAACTGCACCCAGAAGATAGTCTGATCAATTTTACATACCAAAATAAGAATATACCCTTAACCCTCCCCCACCGGGGGCTATCGATGGCCCCCTAAGTTTTTCAAGATAGCAGAAAACGACGCGGCGCAGCACCGCGGTTGAGGGCTCTACCTCTCACTGCATCATTTTCCATTATCCTGAAGTTTTTACCCCGGGTCACCCAGGTCAGGTCACCAGACGAGGTCAACCAAGGTCACCTCACTTCAACTTTAGAGCTCTGTAAGAGCTACATTTCAAAGTCGATCGATTTGAAACTTCCTACACTTCATGACCCCGCCAGGGTCTAAAAGTGTATATCCAGGATTTTTCGATTTCGTGCCCTGAGGTCAGGTCACAGGCGCCTCCATTGGAAAGCATGGAAAACCTGTTTTGATATAAAAGCCACAAATGATTGCATACTCGACTGCTCAAAGCGTTTTTGACACCCTTTCACGGATCCCGGGGTCATATTTACCTTTGACTTTTCGGTCATCGTGGGTCAAAAAGTATTTTGACAATAACTTTTGACCTAATTAGCTAGAGCAATGAAACAAACACCTCGTGTTTGTCTTGTCACTGGCTTTCATTTGATATACCAATCACTTTGTGACCTTTCGTACCTCAGGTCATATTAGGTCACGGTCCTCTAGGTCAAACCACTGGCGGGAGGTCTTTACGTTCCACATAGCGGAAAGTACTGGCAATTTCCTATCAAATGAACTTTACCAGGCCTCATAGCTCTAATGACATAAGAGTTATGACCAGTTTGCTTAATCATTGCATATTTGAGTGAAATAGCCATCTTGACTATTTGACCTCTGAGGTCAAACCATTGACCTGAGACTAAAACATTGAGTAATTTCTTACTAAATTCACGCGAGCTTTCTTTGCACTTTGCAGATTTGCGCTAACCCATATTTTCAGTTGAGGGGCCATTGATGGCCCCCGTGGGCAAGGTGGCGCGACCCCGGTGGGGCGCGGTTGCACCACTTACATTTTCCCACTGGCCCGTGCCCCAAACCCCTGCACAGTCCCATTGAATTACATGTTAAATTTTGCTGCCAAAACTGTTAGAACCAGAAATGGAACCTTCAAAACCCCAGAATTTAGAGAAGTATCTCATGTCCCCCTGATACATGGCATCACATTGGAAAACGATACATTACACAATCGAAAGTTTCGTCGACAAAGTTCAGTGAACGTTGAATTATTCCAGCAGACTTGAATTACCGTATAAACACGTGAAAGTACACGCAAATACTCTAACTTGCGACCTAAATGCTGCCAGACATTACGACAGCGCTATTAACAGATTATTAAATAGCACCCGTAGTAACGTCTTCCTCCACATTTTCATCTGTTTGTTGATCATTGGAATTTGTTGTTAATGTGCAAGGCTTCCATGTTCTTGTCGTGTTCTGATGTTAGTTTGAGTATTTTTTATATATATATTATATATATTATATATATATATATATATATATATATATATATATATATATATATATATATATATATATATATATATATATATATATATATATTCATATTTTATTTTATTTATTTATTTTATTTTATTTATGTTATTTTTTTTTACATTTTATTTTATTATATATATATATATATATATTATTTTAGAATATTTCATTATAGGATATTTAGGATTATATAAGGATATAGGATTATACAAGGATTAAAGGCGAAGGATTATTAACATATACAGGATTAATGCGTTCAGAGGTAGTTCTTTGCATTGACGGGGAGGGGCAGGTACCCGCCCCCTTCCTAAGTTGTCGAGAACCACGCTAGGTAGTGAAAAACGGTAAATGACGTTAAATAGCTCATTCAAATCTCTATAGAAAACATAACGAACTTTTTCAGGTCATGTTTATGGTCACTGGAGGCCAAGGCATGCCACGATATGGATGCCATGCAAATTAAGGTTTTTCAGCCATTACATCTGAACTAGTAGAAATAGAGCGAAACAATCTAAACCATTGGAATCCTCGCAGTAAGCTAGATATCGTTATGTACAATATGAATTTGCTAGGTCAAATCCAGGATTTGACTTGACCTGAGGTTAGGTCAAGGTCACATTAGTTCAGAATAAATATCATAAAAACTGCAAGGGTAAGCCGAATATAATTTCATTAAGAAAGACGTACTACCACCAACCATTACTAAGTTATTAAGTTTAAACAATTTGTCCCAGGCATTTATAAATGGAAAGGTCACGATTCATACCTGACTTTAGGTCATCGATCTAAAAATATCGGAATATGTTTTGTATTACCCAGTAGGCCCATCATGTATATGGTTTTCAGATCTGAAGATTTGCCTTCTTTGTACTTATATTCTCTTAAACTTTTTTAGAGTTGAGGTCACTTAATCTGCAACGGGTACCTGATCTGAAATGACCTGGACCCAAAATTTGGACGAAAGCTGTAAAAATGATCCGGAAAAATGTATACCAAGTACGGTGGCGCTACGTGCCGCCAATTTTATTGTGTCTTAGAAATATTGAGGGGGTGGGTACCCCCGTCAATGCGTGTGTTAACCCGCGCCCCACCGGTGGTCCGGCGCCACCAGTGGGGCCATCGATGGCCCCCTCCCTCAAACTCCAAAAATATAGGGGTTAGCCCAAATCTGCAAAGTGCATTTGAAGGCTTGCGTGAATTCAGTAAGAAATTACTTTACATGTTTAAGCGCTCAGGTCAATGGTTTGACCTCCAGAGGTCAAGTTAGGTCAAGATCGGCTATTTTCACTCAAATATGCAATGCTCAAGCAAACTGGGCATAACTCTTATGCCATTTAGTGAGATCTTGTAAAGTAAATTTGATAGGGAAATGTCTAGACCTTTTTCCGCTATGTGGAACGTAAGGACCTCCCGCCAGTAATTTGACCTGCAGAGGTCACCTCGTGACCAAATATTACCTGAGGTCACGAAAAGTCAGAAAGTGACCTTGCCGTATATCACATGAAATCCAGTGACAAGACATACACGATGGTGTTTAATTTAGTGCTCTAGCTTAATTAGGTCAAACGTTATTGTCAAAATACTGTTTTTGACCCCTGGTGACCTTGGATGACCTTGAAGAGGTCAAAGGGCAAATATGGCCCCTGGGATCCGTGAAAGCGTGTCCAAGAACGCTTTTCTAAGCGCGCTGAGCATTTGCAATCGTTTTTGTGACTTTGAGATCATAAGGCAACTTTATTTTTATGAAAGAGGTCACCTCGTGACCTGACCTCAGGTCACGAAATAACAAAATCTGGGATATACACCTTGTAGACCCTGGAGGGGCCATGAAGTGTAGGAAGTTTCAAATCGATCGACTAGGAAATGTAGCTCTTATAGAGCTCAAAAGTTGAAGTGAGGTGACCTTGGTTGACCTCGCCTGGTGACCTGGCCTTAGGTGACCCGGGAAAAAAATCAGGGATGGTGGGAAAATAATAGGCTGAGAGATAGAGCCCTCAACCGCGGTGCTGCATCTCGTCGTTTTTTCTGCTATCCCGAAAAAAACTTAGGAGGGGGCATCGATGGCCCTCGGTGGGGCGAGGGTTAATGTTCCTGTCATTTTGACTGTTCCTGAGCCCCATCTGATCAGGTTGAGGCAGCATGGCTTGTTTGTTGGGCTGGGAAAGCCCAGCAAAGTGAATTTGACGCTAGAGTAAGCCAAAAGAGCCAACCTAAGTTTTAGTCAGAAGGCATAGTGGCAGATATTATTATTGGGGCTTATCGACGCACCAACTGCCAGGGTCATATGGCGTCGCCAACTCTTTCCCTGTTGGAAGGGCTTCTCGGGAGTCAGCTTGCTCCTTGTTCAGGGCAGCCGCCGGGCCCTGAGCCCGGGTCGGCTCCGTGGAAGCCATCTACACTGACCACTCCACTACCGCGCCCCCATATTGGTAGATAATAATTCAACTACTTTATAGCCAATTTGGCTCTTTATTGATAATTTTGCCTCCACCTTATCGAAAGGGCAGGGCGGGAATAGCCTCACAGGTGCAAGATCTAAGCCTTTAACAAATGAAAACTTATTTGTTCCTTTATATACAAAGGGTGAAAGCAGTGAGCCCTCAATAAGCAATTCAACACGCTATTTTTCACTTTTCTGCACTGAAAAAATGTATTGCTTAATCAAAAGGGTAAACACGAAGAGAAGAGGTTTTAATGTATGTACGTTCATACATGGGAACTGAGCACTGCGATGCATAATAACAGATCATCAGCTTCCCTTAACACGTGCACTGCAAGGTGGCCTGAGAGCCCCTCCCCCCCGCCTCGCCCCCCACTTCTTGTTCTGAGGTGGTCAGAAAATGATACTTAGACACATTTGAGAGAGTTTAAAGGTGCATCAATTGGGAAAAAATTGGAAATTTTGTCTGATTTCTTTTTACTTATAGGTTTGCAAAGTCAAACCTACACTTTGAGATCGCTAGAATCGCATGGTTCCACTAGTTCGGCTGCATTGGAGACCATGTCATGACGTCATAACGCCAAATAAACGAAATGATATGTCGAGATAACCTCACACAAAGGTCACGGTCGAATGTCAAGGACAGTCAAGGCCATGCCAGGATTTTAAAATCATTGGCCACAATTCTTCCGGTCAAATAGTAATCATCATACTGGGTAACGACCCGGTATAATGTATATAATGTTATGATGTCATTGTCATAGTAAGTTGGCGAAAAGTTCAGCGTCAAAGGTCATGAGTCAAAGTTAATCATTATTTCCCGCCCAACTGGTGCTATGTTTGTTAAAGTGTATATTATAGGGAATATGTCATCTGTGGCCTCATGGGTCAAGGACCTTAGATAGCCTTGGCTTCAAAATTTCTGAAGGTATTCTTTTGGACTTTTCGTTGATGTCGTTGGTCCGACTCTGGCCTTTTCCCGAGTCCTTCTGCATAAGTACGGCATTTCCCAATAGTTCCCCAGTACGGTCAATAACTACTTTTATAAGGTTGTTTGACCCTGAAGATATTGATCTAGGTCAAAGAAAGTTGGCTATAATGTAGATTATCATAGCCCCCATACAGCCAGAAACGGGACTTTCCTAAGAAACTTGGTTTCTCAGATCTCAAGGGGGGCTACCAGGCCCCCTCCAGTGCGGGTGTTAATCCGCAATGGATCACAGAACACTTATTCGCAAAACTATGTTTGCAAGCATTCCACCGCAGTTTAGACCATCCTCACCCTCCCAGCATAGCCTCTGAGGACCTGCACCTGCTCCATTCATTATTCCTGTTTGGCGCGTCACGCCTCGCTATGATTATCCGTTTATGGTTTTTGCCGACATCTGCGGGGATGTCATTTCATTGGGCGGGCGCGATGGGGCGCGTGGTGCCGTGATGCGACGCGATGGGCGTCGTTCGCGACGGACGCTGCCTCGCCTGCGGATGTGCTTTTATGGTCCGCGCCGACGCCGACGTGGCTGTGTTATCGTCATTCGATGGGCACTGCCTTGGAGGTAATGCCCGCTGTGTGCAATTACAACCCCGCAGGCCGCCGCACCCACCCGGAATTAGCGCCGAAAAACCGGACCTCCGGAGACGTCCAGGATATAGAGAGCGGTGCGGTACCGCGCAGCGGTGGTGCGTTAGTGGTGGGAAAGGAAAAGGTGAACTGAGATTGTACGGAGAACAACGACCACTGTGGACTCTTCCTTATAACGTTAGAAGGGGAGACCCGCATACTGTGCATGTCTTCCCGCTGCGTGGATGTCAAAAGCGAAATGGTTCACAGTTGCTGTTTGGGAAACTTCGGACTGGATACCTCAGGTAGGTTTTGGTAGAAGAGTCATACAATTTTGTTAATATTTGTTTTCACTGTTGCTCAGTACGTAATAAAAACAAATCTTCGCGCACAGCTACTGGGCTAAACACATTGGGGTTGTTCCGGCGCCCTCCAGTAAACACCGAAGACGTTAGAATGCCAGGTTTACTCTGGCCAAAAGTTCTCCAAAACAGCTCAACGAGTTTAAAAAAAGCCAAGGAAGGTCGCTTAATTAATGGAATGGAAAAGTAAGTTGTTTTTTTAAGTCAACTTTTTGGCTTCTTTAACTCGTGAAATCTGGCAACCTCACCTGAATTTTTTATGTTGGGAGCTGGAAAAATACAATACCCTGCTTTTTCAAAATACAATCGAGTCTACTGCACGTATTTTTGGTCAGGACACTTTTGAAGTCTAAGGCGATTGAAATAGGTCAACATTGTTGAAATGAGGTGTACTTACAGTGCTTCGCCTATCTCAGAAATTGAATTGACTGGACACATTTTATCCACGCCGTTCAAATTCACGTATTTTTCAATATTTTATCATCCAATTTCGGGTCAGTCTGAATGCTACGGCGCTAAATGCCACTGAAACTCGCCAATTTTAGAAAATACCTTCAGGCTAAAGCATGCTCGATTTAAGCCCTATTTATTGCACTTCGACCTAAGAGGCAATATAGAACAGTGTTTCCACAGCCATTTGAAAGCTATTGGAAACATCTTGAAAATGGATATCGTCCTTGACCCTTCACTGCCTGGGGGTCCGATCGGATTATTCGGTTTCCTCTGAGCCCGAAAATATCCCAAGTTGTCAACACACCTTAAACCTCAAACCTGATAATGCTCCTTGTGTTTCTTTTATCCATTTGACCACAGCTGTTCAATTCTGTCTTGACCTGTATCCTAAAAATTTAGCGCATAAATTCGAACATTAACGAATGCGTTGCATTCGTCAATGTTTCGCGCATTCGCTACATGGTGTGATCGCCGCTGCTCGGGGTGCATCCCGGGGTGCCGCGCCACTGACCACCTGGCCAGGCCAACTGCCGGCAC
The DNA here is from genome assembly GCA_034440635.1 of Lepas anatifera. Lineage (NCBI taxonomy): Eukaryota > Metazoa > Arthropoda > Thecostraca > Lepadidae > Lepas > Lepas anatifera. The sequence goes on from JAOTON010001018.1 coordinate 168,163, forward strand.
TGGGTCAATACCCGAGGGGCAATCTGCGCCAAACGCCGAGAGCCCGTCTCTACGCTCGTTATGAATATTCATGAAATTTATGGCATAACTCGGAACCTTCACCGGAAACACTACGCACTATTTGCATGCAAATGTTGGAAGTGAGCTTGTGTGCTACGATGACTCACCCATGAGCCCATGAGGTAGCGTGAAGAGAATCAACAATCACTTGGGCAAGTGTGCCTGCTGGAAGTGGTCATAATAAAACGAAAAGAAAGAAAGAAAAATGGACTAAATCATTTTTACACGTCATATTTACGATATTTTCTATCGATAGCAACCACAGATGCAAAATCGGTAATGAGGAGCAAAAATCAGGAATTTGACCTGATCTGGAAAGGTGACCTAAGAACGGCTCATACAATTGGTTTTAATCGACAGAAACTCTTGTGATGAGCAAAGTGCCGCTTTTTGCTGTGAAGCTCTAAGTCAATTAGAAGCCAATCGGAAGGGGTTCGCAGCTCTTCCCCTATGGGCAAAGGTGACGAAAACCGGAATAACTGCGAGAGTGAAACCGGAGGCCTTGAAGTGCATGAAACATCCTTCTGACCCTGAAACACGGTCAAGGCTAGCGGTTGGAGCCGTGCATTTTGTGAGTGTTTGTTGTGACACGCTGACCTACTCGGACCAGTCCTGCGGCAGCCGCTTCCACTCGCACTGCAATCTTCCTGTCGGGCTCCCCGCTAAAATGACAAACACTTGATCACGACTTGAGAGAGACTTGCGAAGTCGGACAGTGTTTAATGTCAGACTGGGCCGAAATTGTTCCCAAGAAAGGCTTCTCGGCTGAGGAGAACGCGGATGGTAGATGTGTAAATCATTTTCTATCGCCTTCCTTGAGCTCCCTGGTGGCCGACTGTCCTTGCCCACTGTGTGAGACGGTGTTCGCATGCGAAAAGTTGGATTCTGCCTTACGAGTTTGTTGGAGCATTGAGGGAAGTGTCTGAGCTTGTGTATTGCTCTAACAAGTCAACCCAGAGCATATGGAATTGCATGTCATACAACTGGCTCCAACAGGCTACGGAATACGGAATCAAATAGCTAGATCGTGTGGGGACGCGCAAACTCTACCTTCCCGCTTCTCTGCTTAGTCATTTAGCTTACTGCAGGCACTAGCCGGTTTTCCCACAAGACAACTAGCCACCATGCTGCACTTGAGCCATTGCAAAAATGTCAGTCCAACATCGATTGGCGTCAGGTGATGCAGCGGTACAATTGAACGTTATCGAACGCTGGAGCCACAGGTGACAGAAAGGGCACTGAAACATTTACTGGGCAGATGTAGTAGGAAAACATATCTGCCGGTAGAACTGTATGTGGGTGGATCAACAAAATAATCGGGGCTAGGGTGACTCCACGCGGTGAGAAATTAATGATGTATTGGTCGAATAAGATGCACTAGTGCTGTCACATGGAGGAGAATACTAAGACTGTTATCGCCAGCGTGTACTCTATTTTTGTACCGTTGGACACTATCACTTAAGCCGTCGTCGGATTACATAACAGAGCTAGCCTCTCATGTGGTTTTTAAATATCTTACGGAATATTTTCAAGTGAGAATTTTCATAACTAAATGAAATACATCGCCACTGACTGGATTAGGCTATTCACCAGTACAAATTGAGATTCATGCCACGTGGTGGATGGAAGTTTATTCAGAGTAGCGCCACAGGAGCCAGAGTCGAGACAGCGCAGCTATTCATGGATCAGACCGGAGCTAATCGACAGAGAATAGGACATTTTTATCTGGACATTTTTATCTTGAACCACATCTGGTCGATTAAAAAAACTGTTTTTCCCAGCCCTAGGGAGCAGGATTTAACCGTATGTTTCGGATTTAGATTGCTTTTGGATTGATGATTTTAATGTGAAAATGGATTTTCCTGGATTTGGTGGGAAGCTTACGATATGGACGGGACTGGATCTGAATGTTTTAGCTCCATCAAACATTGTAGCCGAGAACGTCACTGGCACCCTACCCACATTAGCGGACGCAGGGGGGCCATTCCGGCCATGCCCCCGCCCCAAAGCGCTGGAGGGGGGGGGAGGCAAACTATCTTTTGCCCCCCAAACGCCGGAAATTTTTGAAAAATTTGTTTACACTAGGTCTGTAGAGCAAAAAATCTTCGCTTCCACCCCCCCCCCGAGAACGGTCATGCACTTGGAGAAGTAGCTTATACTAGGTCTGTCGAGCACTGAAAAAAGCTGTTTACACTAGGTTTGTAGAGCAAAAGATATTCGCTTCCACCCACCCCCGCCCTCCCCCAAGAGGAGAGGCAGACATGGGTTTGCCCCCAAAAAAAAACTCGGGTCGGCGTCCGCCCCTGCCTACCCACGACGAGTAACCATGGAGGCTGTGAGAAACCTTGGTCGGCAGTCCTGAGAATATTCATGTGGCGTTGTAACCGAGAAGAGAATTTACTCCACTCGAATTTTCTCCTGCCCCAGCTTATGTTCTCGCATTTCATTGCTCCGACAGAAATGATGACGTTTGAACCCCTGAAGATGTGCTGCTGGAATTTAGTGATACTTCCCGACCACCCCCAGCTGAGATAATCTGATACGGATTTTCAAGTGTGGGCGGAAAACAAAATGTCTGGACTGTATCAGATACCTAATGATAACGGAAGCCTGACTGAAACCTAGTGCTAAAATTTAGTTTCAGTTGCTGTCAAGATATGTAGCCTTTTTCCATATTTTTTATTAAAATAATAAAAAATTAACACGCGCATTGACGGGGCGGGTACCCGCCCCCTCGGGTTTTCGCAGATAACAGAAAACGGCGGCGCGTAGCGCCGCCGTTATACATTTTTCTCATCATTTTTACAACTTCTGTGAAAATTTTAAGGTTAGGTCATGTCAGGTCAGGTCACCAGTACAGGTCAAGTGACCTGACCTCAAAAAGTTTAAGATAGCATAAGTCGGGAAGGGTGACTTATCCGATTGAAACTCATATCCATAATGGCCCCACCAAGTTCTCTAAAATATGTTCCGGTATTTTTGATATCGATGACATAAGGTCAGGTACGAGGCATGACCTCTCCATTGGAAATACATGGGAAAAATGGTTTTTACGGAATAACTCAGTAACGGATGGTGATAGAGCATTTATGTTAGCTGCATTAGACTCGCCTGGGCCTTGCAGTTCTAATGATATGCTTTTTATATAATTTGACCCTGACCTGACCTCAGGTCAGGTCAGTCCTTGATTTGCCTAGCAGGTCAATTATTATCGTTCGATTCGGCATGCTGGGGATTCTATAGGTTAGTCGTTTTGCGTTATCTTTACTTGTTCAGATGTAATGTCCGAAAAACTGAATTTCATGTTATCCCTTGACGGCATGTTTTGACCCTCGTGACCTTAAATGTGACCTGACAAAAAATGGTTCATGTTTTCGATGGAGAAGTGGATGGGCACCCACACCGTTTACTTTTGCTCCTACCGTGGTTCTCGATCTTGGTTCTGGCGGTCCCCCCCGTTGCGAATGTGGCCCCCCCTGTTAAATGCATTTTACGAGCTGTAAACATAAACGCTTAGCTCCCTGCTGTCAACCTTGTGCCACCGAAATATTGATAACTTGTTGCGGTTTAGAGGTCATATGACGACGACAGGAGGGAGTAAGCTAAGCTTTAGCTTGGGCGGGCCACGAAATCATGCCTCTGGATAGGCTTGAACTCATGACATGGAAATCTTCTGTCATGTCATGGAAATCTTGAAAGAATTCTCACACAAGGAGGGACTTTCAGTGACCGTGACAAATGTTATAATGTATATGCCCAGCAGTGAGTCCAGGCACCAGCCTTTGACATTGCGGTTTGGGCTGCTGGGTGCAAACATAGCATGCATCTGCTAGCAGCTACCGCCAAGTGTAAAAATACTCCAAATTCAGGTAAGGCCAATAAGCAAGAGAGGAGTCAAGTTTGTCATACTTTTCGAACGTGGTCCTTTCAGCAGATCCAGTCCTTGCGTAGTGCTCCTTCTCATCACACGCGTGCTTGATTACAAACATTTAAACCGTCGCTCAGAAACTCGACATCTCGGAGTCATAACCCTTCATCACCTGGGGGTCCGTTCGTAGCCCTCTTAGTTTTTTACGAATGATTCAAAGATTGTTTTAATTACAGGTGCGCCGCTTTGTGTACCTTTTAGATGGTTAATTTGTCATTTTATGGCCGAAAATTGATACAGGTTAGGTCAAGCCAATAAGGTATAGGGTCGTTTTTTATACCATTTAAAGTGATTTTTTCTAAAATGAAACTGAGAAAACCAGGGTGAATCACGGCTTTCAGAAGAGCTAGATCAAGTTCTAAGCGGGGGTGTGGATTTTTGAAAATGGTTGGGGGTGTCCAAATCTGAAGCAATGTCGATAACCATCATACCAAAAGGTGAAAGCATTATGTAAAACGCGTTTTAGCCTTCCCATGGGCATGCTTCACTGTCCGAAACTATTTTGAAGTCCTCAAAATGAAAAACACTAAAATCTAAAGAAATAACCAAATTTGAAGAAAGAAGTAGGTCAACAACCACCATACATAAGACGATCGTATATATAACTTTTTTTAGTCATCACGTCAACCTTTTCAATCCTTAAAATGATTAAAAATTTTTATATTCCATTGGGGTGCTCGAAATTTACAACGCGAGATAGGCCCCAACCCTGAATATTACCGCTCATTGAGGTTTGAGTAGCAATCCATCACTATTCGAGACAGTTCAGTTACCGTTTTGACCAACGTGTGCCGTGCTTCCCAGCAAAAGGTTTTACATTTTGAACATACTCAAACACCTAGCCGCTAAAAATTAAATTTGTCCAAAATAATTTATTTTAAATTGCTTAATGTTTCATTAGTAGCCTCTCCCATCCCCGGGGGCTGATACAGGGGGAGGGGGCTGGAAATCTTACCATGCTCCCTCTAAAAACGAGATAGATGGGGCCAAACCCTCTTTTGCTCCCACCCCTAAAACAAAATTACGTTTAATAATTTAACAGTTTGAGAGGACGTGTCCGTCAGTAAAATAATTTGCAATCATGTTTTTCCATTCCCAGAGTACCTCTTTGAAGGGAAAAATTCGATCACTGCAGCAGACTAATTATTATGGCCGCTGCCTCCACCGCTCAACGTTTTATTTTCTTGATTTCCGAATTTTTCTCGCTGACATGGGGTTTGCCCCCTCCAATCCAACCGGCTGGATCCGCTTCTGTCCATCATCGTACCAATGATTGGTCGCTACGGGAAATGTTGGCCTGAAAAATCATAATATATAAAAAACAAGTTTTTTTCATATTTTTCTAGAATCAACCAGCTATCAATGCTTGACATGACTTGTGATGTCCCTCACTGCGTCAGTTCCACCAGATTAGATATAAATCAAAAGCTGAAAATGTTGAACGCCTTGATCTTATAACGGCACACGTCTATTACAAACTAATCATAATGATAAGCAATAACTTATTAGGAACACAATATCACCTGGGACATTAATAGCGGTGCATTATATCATACAAGCCCATGATTACGTCTAAAAATAGAAAGTCGAACAGTCGCGGCTTAAACTGCTGTGTACAATGGCTGCTACCTGGAGGCCGGGTGGCGGCGACATCGAACGAATGAGATGTGATAATGATGATGGTGATGAGGATGATTCCGGCCGTCGAATAAGGACATTCATATAGGGAATATACTGCCGGCGCTACCAGGCATATACTGACCTCTCTAACCTCTGTAACCCCAAGCAAGTGGCAGCCAGCGCATGTCGGCCGCTGATTGGTGGAGGCGCGTTCACTTGTATTGCGAGAAAACCCGTGTTATCATCTGCTCTACCATGTGAACGAATGTGATGTAGAATGGACAAGCTTAAAGATATACATTGATATTCACGCAATTAAAATATACATATCTACTAAGTTAACTACCTCGTGCGTGCTGTGATTTGCCTTTGTACCATCCTTGTTTACTCGCTCGAAACCACTTCTCCATCCGTCTTAAATAATCATTCAAGCATCTCAAATTTTAGCATTGTATACGCATGAAATTCTAGCTAAGCGTATATTTAAAATGTACTGGCTGTGTGTGTTACCAGTACTTATGTCAATTACGAAATATATTGAAAGACTCCAGCAAGTACCCTGATGCCCAAAACTGCTTCAGGGTCAAAATCAGCGCCTACAATTTTTCCCGCCAAGCAGCCGAGCTATTTTAATGAGTTTCTGTTTTTCCATTGCTATCGACATCGCACACGGTAAAGACACCTAACCCGTATATTCAACCACCTGCATATAATATTTCCTACATCTCTACCCTCCCGCAGTCTAATAGCAGGGGCATTCCAGGACAAAACGACCAAAAATATTTCAATTTGACACCACCATGTCTAGAAAAAATCTGAAACTTTGTCTCCGGGGTAGTTTTGGGCCAGAAACACGCCTGTGAGAATCTTAGCCCCCTCCGACCAACGGTGACCGAGTTATAGCCCGAGGCATTTTCGGGAGGTCACGTTGTAGACTCCTGTTTGATGCTTCATAACTCAACAACGCATCACCTGATTAACAAGTTTTGTATATCATTGAACTCGTCTTGAATTATAGTTTATTTTGAAAAAGAAAATGTTAAAATTTGAAAATTTTTGACTTTTAATTTGTTTGACCTTTTCCTTTTTGACCTAGCTTGACCTTTTCCCAGTTGAAATTGCCCTTTTAGACACCTCAAAAATGTTTCTTCATAAAATATCTTTCGATAGCAAAAATAAAAAAATGCGTTCTTGCTATAAGTTCCGAATATTTAGCACCTAAGGTAGGTATGTACACGGTTTTTTGACCATTGCGGTAGTACAGCCTTATGTTTAACGCCGCAAATATAGCGATTGCTTTTGTAATCGGTCGCTGGAAATCATACTCTATTGTCTTTACGAAATTTTAATCGTACAAGTATCCGAATTTATGACAATTAACACGCGCCCACCCGAGGGGGTGGGCAACCGGCCTCCTCAGGTCTCTACAGGTAGTAAAAAAATACCTTCGCGCAGCGCCACCGTACTCCATCTACCTCTAACACAACATTTTGCAACTTCTAGAAAAATAATTTAGGTCAACTGGGAGGTGGTAGGTACCGTAAATGCTGAAGGACAGCAGGCAACTCACTGGTGAGGGGGTGACCTGAGGTAGACGGTCGTCGTTATGCCTGGTGGGACTTTCAACTTTGTTTCCTTGATTAACACTTTATCATGGGAGTTGCTCGTTTGGGTGGTGGGGTCAGGGTCTCCGTAAAAAGTCCCTTGATGACTCTAGTGAGACACCTACTCCTAAAACCGCCTCCTTGCCGCCCCGGTAGCTCAGTTGGTAGAGCGTTGGGCTCCGGCCCGCGGCTCAGAAGCATGCAGTGGCAGTGCATGTCCAGGCTTGGGATCGGTTCCGCTGAGACGCTCCGGCGCTCAATAGCTTACCCGACGTACAGGTCGGCTGGCAACGGACTGGTGAGAGGGTGACCTGAGCGGGGCGGCCGTCCCTGTGCTGTGTGGGACGTTAAACGTTGGCTTCTAAAATCAACCCTTCATTGTGGGAGTTGCTCGTTCGGATGGTGGGGTCGGGGTCTCCGTGACAAGTCCATTGATGACTTTAGTGAGACCCCGACTCCAACAATCGAACTGAGAACAACTCGTACAAAATGTATAAAAAACTGAACTGGCAACAACTTGGGCAATATTTATAAACAGAAAAACTGCAGCCATTAAAAGTGATAAAAAGGGATTCCTTGTTTCGAGGGAGACGAGGGCAAATGAACTTATTAATAATGAACCTTTCAGCCTTAAACGAAAATTTACAAAGATGTCGCGACCTTATCAATAATTGAAACAAGTATAACTTATCCTATGAGCACCACTAACTCACACAATTACATCGTTCCCGGACATGGAAAATAGTATCGATGCAAGCTGATCCAGTGCAGCACAGCATATGTTTGAGAGGATTCATGCAATGTAAACAAACGTGTCTGAAAGGCTTTCATTCCCAAAAAGTAATTTGAATCTGCTCATATATTCGACAAAATGTCCTGAAATTGTAACGCATTCGACTTGGTCGCTTGAACAGGTTGCCTCATGATATTTTTACAAGGTGATCATTTCATAGCTGACACGGATCCGAGAATCCCAGATAAATAATGACAGTGCACTGGGAGTGATGCCGCTAAATAGCCAGTTTTAATCATTACCGAATATATTACATACAATCGTTTGGTCGTGTCGCCTTTGAGGCTGCTCAAGGTCACAGTATTTCTTACGGGAACTAAGTGGAAACCTAAATTTTGTGGCATAATAGGTGACAGAGAAGAGCCGTAGAAAGAAAAGTTCAGCACCATTGGAACACTCTTGTTGAGCCCAAACGGATTATGTATCTTATAATATTGCCTAGTCAAATGTCAAAATTAACCTGCTTTGACCTAGAGCCAGGCTTAGGTCTGTATGGTAAAAAGAATATTAATCAAACTGCAGAGGCAAGTCAGACACGACAATGTAAAAATACAACCTCCATCGCAATTCTCGACAATTCTCGCGAGTTATCAAAATTTTCCAATTGCCCCATGCATTTCTAATGGAAAGATCATGACCTTTGCCCTGCTCCCGGTTATCGATATAGAAATCCTGCTACGAAAAATTATCTTGCTAGGCGATCTTACTATGTAATGCGATTCTAACCACGATAGGCTAAATTTGATATGATTTATGCACCTCCCAAAGTTTGAGGTTAGGTCTCTTGACCTGGGTTGGCGGTCTGACCTGGTATGACCCAGACCTAAAATTTTGGCAGAAGCTGCAAAAATTTCGAGTTAGAGGTACATGAAGTACGGTGGCGCTGCGCGAAGGTGTTTTTTTTACTACCTGTTGAAACCTAAGGAGGCCGGTTGCCCACCCCCTCGGGTGGGCGCGTGTTAATTGTCATAAATTCGGATACTTGTACGATTAAAATTTCGTAAAGACAATAGAGTATGATTTCCAGCGACCGATTACAAAAGCAATCGCTATATTTGCGGCGTTAAACATAAGGCTGTACTACCGCAATGGTCAAAAACTGTGTACATACCTACCTTAGGTGCTAAATATTCGGAACTTATAGCAAGAACGCATTTTTTTTATTTTTGCTATCGAAAGATATTTTATGAAGAAACATTTTTGAGGTGTCTAAAAGGGCAATTTCAACTGGGAAAAGGTCAAGCTAGGTCAAAAAGGAAAAGGTCAAACAAATTAAAAGTCAAAAATTTTCAAATTTTAACATTTTCTTTTTTCAAAATAAAATATAATTCAAGACGAGTTCAATGATATACAAAACTTGTTAATCAGGTGATGCGTTGTTGAGTTATGAAGCATCAAAGATAAGTCTACAACGTGACCTCCCGAAAGTGCCTCGGGCTATAACTCGGTCACCGTTGGTCGGAGGGGGCTGAGATTCTCACAGGCGTGTTTCTGGCCCAAAACTACCCCGGAGACAAAGTTTCAGATTTTTTCTAGACATGGTGGTGTCAAGCCTTGGTCGATCTGTCCTGGAATGCCCCAGCAGGCATTACCACCACCATTCTCAACACCACGCATGCAGGCTTTATAATCTGCCTCGCGACCCCTCCCCACCGAAGCTTGAACTCGGCGTTGGTGGTGCCCAGCGTGACCTCTCTAACCTCTGTGCCCGCAGGCAAGTGACAGACAGAGCAAGGCGGCCGCTGATTGGTGATGGCGCGTTCTCTTGCGTTGCGAGAAATTCAGCGGAAATGCATTCATGAAATTAATAGAGCTTTAAGCCATGGAGCAGTTAACGTGTTGAAATGGTCTTTATCAAACATTCCTAGCCATACTTTTCTCGCTATTGGCTTGATCATCCACTCTACCATCAGAGGCTGCTCTTCAGCACAGGCGAGACGGCGGTTGTCAGCACTGGCTGGGCGATGGCCGAGTTCGCTGAAATGAGGAGTGTCGCGACGGGTTTCTTGTGAGTTGAAAGGAATGGTACCTGTTCCTAAGGTACCAAGGGAAGAAAGAGAGACGTACATAAAAGTGAAACTTAACCGTTTGATAAGTTATAGAGAGTGAGAACTAAGGGGCTGTTCACATATCGTTAGCCAAAATTAGGGATGTTTAGACCCCCTTCCCCTTTGTCAAAAATTGTCAGAAAATGGACGACCCCCTCCTCTCCTGTCAGCAAAACTCAGTAGAAGGGAGGGAGTCAAGGGTCATGGCTGTCCACCTTAGAAATACTAGTGAGAAGCGCAGGGGTGTGAATTTGTATCTCTTTGAGGGTGTCCGGTTACCCTTAATGACACATTGAAGTGGTTTTGAAATATTCTCTCAATTTTTCTGTTTTCATTTTACATATTTTTATCATTTTTTCGGGTGAAACAGGTCTGTGAGAAGGTTAAAGCACACTATGGTTTCCTATCCGTTTTAATGTGGTGCTTAGGGACAATGTTTCAAATTATGGCACCTCAACTCTTTACCAAAATACACGCTCCTGGAAAGACGCCATAGATGCAACAAGTAAAAGGTAAAGAGAGCAGTAAGATTTCCAGGCCTTTATCCCAGCTGTATTGTATCGCCGCTCCCAGTTCCAGGCAGCGCGGGAAACACCCAGAGGTCAGAAAAAGTCCGAACGTGCCAACATAGTTGGGGAAGATCTTCAGCTGCCGGGGAGTCTAAACATTTTCTTTCTTCCTCTACTGCAGTATTTCTGGTCTTCCGGCATGTGAACATTATGTCTTACTTTTACTTATGTGGTACTTTTGAGCTGTGGATTTTCCGACTTTGTGGACTATTTTACCATTGGACATTTAGACAGTTATTCATGGGGACGTTCTAGGTTTGACTTTTTGTTCTTGAGGTTGAATTAAAATGTGGACTATTTGAGCAGTTGACTATTTAATATCACGTGAATTTACATATCTGTAGTCCTTCTGCTTCATTATTTTCACTGGCGCTAGCACTAGCAAAAAAACTGCTTTCAGCCATTTTACACGAATCAGAAGCCGGGGAACTTTTCGAGGGCGGTCCATCTGGGGAAAGCTGGGGATGTGTTTAAGTCAATGCGTTCGCACCGCGGTGGAAGGGTTGGGGAAAGTTGGAGCTCCGCTGACAAGCTGGCGCACGCGTTGCAAATTGGTATAGAGCACAATGCAAAATGTGCGCCGGACTCGTCTACATAGTTGTTTGGGATGTCTAACCGTGCGTGGGCTTTGGCTGGGGATTTGAACCTCGCGGTGAAGAATTATTATTATATTGTTATTCAACTGCCCTGATTATTATGGCCTTGGTAGTAATAGAGTAAGGAAACTGGGACTTGTTGGGGGGGGCATACTTGATGCGCCCACGCGCGGCGCTCGGTCCATACTGGTTTCATATAATTCCTGTTATTTTGCCAGAACCTGTAAAAAGTGGGGCCTAACTTTACGCTGGGTATTGACTGACTAATGCTCAAAATGGGTGACAGGGGGAGCATGATAAAATGATTTACCTATTAGACATTTGGTAACATCTCAAGGTAAGCATGCATTACTTTAGGTACCTACCTACTTACCTTCTTGCAAGTAAAACTCAAGTTTGCTTTGATAGCTTAAGTGTTTCAATGGGCATAGTTGAAACTTACAGTCGGCATCTCATGTCGTGTGTAGGAAGTGCCTGTATATTTAATTTTTCTGTGGTCTTTCACTCACCATTTATCATCAAGCTGAAACCTGCAAACTTTTAAACCAGCCAGTTTAGTTCTATGATTTGGAAAAATAAACTGAACTTTGCAATTGAACTACATGTTTTAAAGATATTCATGATTCGCTCTTACTCTTGTCGGGACGACACATTTTATCTTGGTATAAATTTTAGAATTGTTAGAGGATTTGAAATTTTTTGTGGTGTTTGAATTTGTTTTAGATTGCCTTTGAAATTCTTGGATCAAAACTAAATTTAGAAAAAAATGTGGTCCAATTTTTTTAAAATTTTCATATTTCAGATCCAATTTAGATTTCATGCACAGATTTTGAATGAAAATGTCAGAAAACATATAAATACAAATTTTGAAAACAATTGAGCTTCAAATACGAGAGATATTGGGTTATACATGGAGACCTTTACGAGTGTGTCAAACGTTTATATGTCCATAACTTTTGAAATTGCCAACATATTTTTAATTTCTTTTGTTTGTTGGAATCAGTGTCCCATGTTATTTAAGAATATGTATATAGAGAAAAATAATTTGACCCCCAAGAAGTTAAAAGTAAACAATTTTGGATTAATTTACACCTGAAAAATTTCATAGCCTGAAGACCATCTAAACTAATTTTGAACAATATCCCTAATAAATACTAAACTTTATTACCTGAATGTGACAAATAAAGGCCATGTGCTCAGACTTCTGCTCCACAAGCTATAATTGCCAGATAATTGCCTCTGGGGAACGTTCCTTTCATCTTGGGGCATCAACTGGTCTGCGTTGGGGAACCAAATTACTTTTTCTGACCTCTGGAAACACCCACGCTAAAACCCGAGTCGGCGTCCGCTAAAAACGCCGCCGTTAATCAGCTGCGACACACTCACGGTAACACACGCCCCCCACCACGCGTTTTCGCAAGAGACGAAACCAAACGGGATAGTTGGAAAACTACTCTACAGAGCGTGGTATATGCAACTTAATACCGACCCCACCTTCGCCTCGGTGGCAAAGAGGGTTTGAACGGTTCCCCTGATTGATCTCGACTCCTATGCGGGATAGCGAGAAAAACACGGACAGTCGTAGGTAGCTTTAAAAAATAAATTATCAAGAAACTAATTCAGTAACTTTTTGGCTCAGGTCAAATGGCATATCAAAGAATTTAACACGCTGGAGAATGTTTTCAGCATCCAACTGGAATGAGTCTTAATAACAACGAATCGAATGGTGTATTACAATGAGTGGATTATTAAACATGTTTTGACTGGAGCCCTTTAAAGTTTTGGACATGAAGTCAGTTGCAGAGACGGCGGATTCCATTTTCGAGAAGTGGTGCAAGATTTTCTGGAGGGGGCGCCTTCCTCCCCAGGGGGCGCCATCATCTCTTGGGGGGCGCCTTTGCTATCCAATGGCGTTCTGCAGAAACTCTTTGGACTCGGCGTGCGAGGCCACTTGGGGTGGTTTATTTCTAATACTCCGAAAAATAGGTATTTTAGATTTCGCGTAAACTCAGTCGGATCGGATTGGCATCAGCAACAGAGTAGCATAGCCCAGGATTCTGCGATATTCATAGCCTTGTTTGCAGTTATGACCAATGATATTGCAGACACTTCCCGCAAACATACGTCACGTGTTTTTCGTTGAAGACTTCACAATATGTGTGACAGTGTCTACTACAGCAGCTGCGCAGAGGCGGCTGCAGCTTGGCCTTGACATATTGCAGCAATGGATCACACGCAATGGACTGAAATTTTCAAGTTCAAAGACATAGTGCATGCACTTTTATAATAGACATTGAGACTGAATACCCGATTTTGTAAATTCGCGGAAATCCGAGCGACGTTGTAGCAGAAACCAGATTTATCAGGCTCACACTCGATAAGCTTTCATATGTGCCACACCTGAAAGATTTCCGCAAAAAAATGTTTCGATACGCTGAAAATACTGAAGGTGTTGACGAGGATGAGATACCGTGCAGATAGAGAAATGTTTCTCATGCTATACACGTTATACGCTTATCGCCTATATATACGTTATGCGCACGTTATACGCTCATTGTTATACGCTACGTTATAAGCTTCTTATGCTGTATAGATCACTTATTCGTCCGAAGATCGAGTACGGCTGTGTCAGAGCCGCATGACGAAATCCATGGAGCGAAGCGGATTGAGATTTCTCAAGAGGCTCTATTCTGGCCGTTTGGCGGTTCTGACAGTTGATACCAGGGCTCTGCAATTGTGTAGGGTGATTGCCCTTTTACGCTAGACGCCCAAACTAAGACCCCGAATTTAAATTCAAAATAGTTTTTGAGAAATTTTGGAACAAATGTTTTCAATTTTGCATTTTTATCATTTCTATTTCTTAAGCGACGAACTTGAAATTTGCCTCCTTTTGAATAAGCAACAAGGCCACCTAAGAAAAAAGTTCGAACTGGTCCGACAATATTTATTACGCCAAAACGCAGTATTTCTAGTACAAGCAAAAAAGATATTGAAATTTGACAGCCAACTTGTAAGCTCGAAATGTCAGAAGGCACGCTTCAGTTAGTTTAAAGACAGCCACGTGGAGGCAGCTACGTCAATTTTCTTGTGCTTAGGCATAGTTTCCAGTGGAAAACGTAAAATTCTGACCTAGTTTTTGCCATTTTGCCGGAGGACTACATTTTTACTCATTTCATTTAAATCTTAATCTCTCGCGATCTAATGCGCCGATTTGACTTTTCATTTCAAATAATGAAAGAACATTGCTTCCGCCTGATAATATTCGGAGATGGATATCGTGATAATAAAATTCATTGTCTTATATGTATAAATATAATTTTAGTAGAAAACCTTTTATTTGCAGCTTTTCGGTTCAGAGCACATGTCATTCACAAGCTCAGAATTGACATGGCTGAATAGGAAAATTAATTGCAGTCATTCAATTCATTTACACTACCCACTTATCTCCAACGGCTTTCGAGTAATTCGTCCGAAAGGGTATTTCAAGGAGCTAAATTTCTCGGAACATGTTTGCTTCTCACCATGGTTTCAAGTCCTCAAAATGAATGGAAGTGGATGCAATTTGGCATAAAGCTAGCTTAGGGTCCTGGGTCGCCGATACAAGTGATTCTAGGCGAATCTAATGTTTGGTTCGTCTTCTAGAAACAGCTTTATACCATGCCTTTTCTGTACGAACACAACACCCGGCGCCACGATCACGGCATCGTTTTGATTGCGTGATACCGGCCAGTGACCTCCTGACGGGTCACAGGTGTAGGGTTAGTGGGAGTCGGTACAGTGTGGCGCAGTGGTCTAGTGGTTAGAGGTCCTGTCTCGTGATGAGGGGTGCGCGGGTCGAATCCGGGGTTGACTGCGGGATATTTACTATTTATTTCAAAGAAAAGAATGATGGCACTGACCTACAGGCTTACGAAGAGATACATTGAGAATGAAATATGGTTAATTTCAGCACATTGTCATGCGGCTCTCCTGCGCCGGTGGGGGGTTATCCCAGGTCGCAGACCGGGCTTGCGTATGAGGCCACTCCTTAGTCCGCGAAAAAGGTTATCGATATGTCCGTCATCTCGCTATCAGAATAGTAACAGGAGCGTTCCAAGCTTCACCCATAATAAGCATGCTAGTGGAAATTAGAGTGAAATACCGCTACAAATGCGCAGTAAGATACTCGCTTTGCATTAAGCCATTAAAAGGAATGTGGCACCTTTAGAACGTGATTTTAACTGAGATAGCCAAGTTGTAAAGCAAATCGGAAAACCAGGTGCTCTATATATCATTTGTCTTGGAACTCGAAATTTCCGTAGAAAAAAACTAAAACCTACCCGAAATGTACCTCTCATGTACCTCTCGCCAGGCGGCCATTGTTGTGAGCTGCTGGTGTGACGACATATGCTGACATCACGATAAGATCAGCCAATCGAAGCCCTTGAAGTGTTTCGAGTATGGTAGTGGTTGCCAGATCATGACATCATCCAGAGGCAGATATTTATTCATTTTTCTAGAGGAGTATTTTAAAAATAAAAGCATTGGGCTTGTTGTACATTTTTCAGAGAAATCATGAGTGGTTTCATTATTTTCGGCTAAAAGTACGCCTAATTACACAAAATTCCAGGATTTTACCAAGGTGCTACGTTCCCTTTAAAATAAGTCACCAACACGCTCCACATACCAATCATTTTTTTTTTGGCGACGCCTTCCTCAGTCAGATAGACAGTGGCTCGCGTTTTGCAACCCGTCACCAGGGAGTGAGAGTCTGTGCCTGGCTGGCACAGGCTGGTATCGACAGCAATCTCGTCTAACCACATGAAGCAGCTGTTATTGAACCATAGCTCATCTCGACAGTTAACACGAACACAACCTACGCCAGCAAAGCAAAAATTTGCCTCCTGAACCGACGCGCCAGTATTTTATGAACTTGCTTGCGGAGCCGTTCGAAAACCATGTCTGTTTCTATATAGACGGTTGCAAAAGAAAGTGACAATGGCACAGGGCGTGCATTTGTTGGTGACGATGTTGAGAAGTTTTCTAGTTTGCCTTACGAAGGATCCATTTTTACTTTAGAGCTGTATCTTTTTTTTTGCTGTTTGGACCAGGTGTCTAAGCTGATGGTGAGGAAGTTTGCGATTTTTACCGATTCGCTGTCTTATCTGCAGACATTGAAGCCATTTTATTTCTATAATGCGTCGTCACCTTGGCAGGCCATACTGAAGATGACTGGATCTTCTGTGTGCACTGATTAGTCCAGTAGGAAGACACAGGCAGTTTGGATGACTACCATCTCAGCCTGAAAACTCGAGCAGAGCGAGCCTGCTGGTCGCCTGAGCTCATGCTGGGCTCTGTCTGGTGACTCGATGAAGACCCAGCTCCCCCGCTCGTGACCCCTCCGTGCACTGACCCGTCGGTCCACACCCATGTGGCACATTGAGTCAGGGAAGCGAGGTGGGGGAGAGCTACTCGCTTCTTCCGGACAGGTGGCGCTCCTGATGTCAGTGGGCCCATGTCTAGTTGAAATGTGACTCACTCTCCTGATACCCACAATGGAAGACGTCGAGGAAGGAAAGACTCGATGGGGAGGGAGATGCCTGCTTGATCCCACATGTCTTTGCCCACCTGCCGCCACCCGGTCACGGAGGAGAGTCGAGAGGGCGCTGTCGCCTCCGCACGTCTTCACAGAGGGTCTTCAGGCGGCAGGGTATGGAATTTCACCAGCAGTCGGGTCGCGAGTACCCTCCTTCTGGCCGCTACGCGGGGAGTCTTAACTCGGCTGGGAGTGGAGTGGGTGCATCCTGTGATGATACGCGCGGACGCTCTCATTTTGCGTTCCAGCAGCTCGACATGAAATGGCGGTGTGGCGTGGAGCCACGCTGCGGCCGCTTACTCCATCGTTCCTCTCACGTAGCCAGTAGCGACGGTTCGGAGGTGCTGTTCGTGCAGCCCCCAGTTGCAGCCGGACAGTTGACGTAGGTGGGAGATGCGGGGGTGGACCTTCTCCCACAGTCTCTTACAGTGTGGACCGAAATGGAGGAGCCGATCGATGGTGACGCCAAGTAGCTGTAGGGTGTCTCCAGCAGTGACAGACTTCACGTCGACCTTAAAATTGAAGGGCTCGGCGTCTCTGGCCCACTGGGACATCACCAGTACTTGGATCTTGGCTCCTGATACCACCATTTTGTGCTGTCGGGTCCACTTCATGAGGGTGCCAGCAGCAGCTTTATTGCGCCCGGTCCTTGGCGACTTGGATGTTGTTGCCCGTGCAGAGAGCCGCCGTATCATCGGCGTACATGTAGGGGAGCATCCGGGAACCGCGCAGAGTGCGTCTACCAGCCGAGCCGCCCATACAAAATAAAACCTCGGCCTGCGGCCTGGGCTAACGCCCCACCGGCGCAGGAGAGCCGCATGACAATGTGCCGAAAGCAAACCATATTTCGTTCTTAATGTATCTCTGCATAAGCCTGTAAGTCCGTTTTATCATTCTTTTCTTTGAAATAACCAATAAAGAGTACGTGGTCACCCCCCGGATTCGAACCGGACCTACCTGATCAAGAGACAGGGCCTCTAACCACTAGACCACCGTGCCATACCACTCACCCTCCCACTAGCTGAACAGCTGTGACCCGTCAGGAGGTCACTGGCTGGTACAACTCCGCCGAATATGCCGGGCCGCTGGCGCCGGGTGCTGTGCTTGTCCCGAAAAGGCACGATATAAATGTGCTTCTAGAAGACGAACCAAGCATTCTTTTGGGCTGAAATTACTTGTATCGTCGAGCTAGGATCCTCAGCTAGCTTCATGCCAAATTTCTTCCACTTCCATCCATTTTAAGGACTTGAAACCATGATGAGAAGCAATGGTGGTCCGAGAAATTTAGCATCTTGTAATACATTTTGGACTAATTACTCGAAAGCCATTAGAGATAGGTGGGTAGTATAAGTGAGCGAAATGACCGCAAGTAACTTTCCTATTCAGCCATGTCAGTTCTGAGTTTGTGAGTGACATGAGCTTGGAACCAGGAAGATGCAAATAAAAAGTTGTTTTACTCAATTTCTATTTATGCCTATAAAACAAAGAATTTCACATTCACAATTTCCATCTACAAATATTATCAGGCGGAAGCAATGTTCTTTCATTATTTGAAATGAAAACTCAAATCGGTCAATTAGATTGTGAGATATTAACGTTGAAATGAAATGAACCAAAATTCAGTCTTCCGGAAGAACTGTAAAAAGTAGGTCAAAATTTTGCGTTTTGCACTCAAAACTATGCCTAAGCACTACAAAATTTTCCTAGCTACCCCTAGGTAACTACCTTTCAGCTAACTGAGGCCTGTCTTCTGACATTTCGAGCGCACAAGTCGGCCATCAACTTTTAGCAGGTTTTTTGCTCGCGTGAGAAATGCCGCGTTTTCGCGCAACAAATATTGTCGGATCAGCTCAATTCGTTTTCCCTAGCTGGCCCTTGTTATCTTTCGAAAAGGACATAAGTTTCAAGTTCGTAGGTTAAGAAGTAAAAATTAGAAAAATATAAAACAGAAAAAGTTTGAGCCAAAATTTCTCAAAAACTATTTTGGATTTCAACTCGGGGCTTCAGTTTGGGTGTCTGGAGCAGACGGGCTATCACCCTACAAAATTCCAGAGCTCTGACATCAATTCTCAGGACTGACAGACGCCAACAACAACTACAACCTCGGCCTGCGGCCTCGGCAGGTGCCGCTCTGGCGCAGGAGAAGCCGGTGACAATGTACGTTAGCCAAAGAGTTCGATTGACAGGCGAGTTTTTTCAGCAGTTTGATACTTATAACAACGCAATGTTGGAGTTTTAGGTTTTGTGTTCTCATTATGGCTCCATTCAATCCCCTGTCTAGGCCCATGTTTTCCTAAATTAGCATGTCTCTGCATACTGCACCACGCTTGCCCTCTGTTCATATCATCAAATAAATAAACACACGCATAATGTTTGTTTTGTTAAGCAAAGACTGGGCATGACGAGAAGAAAGGAGATACAATATAAAATATGATGGGTTTTCCGACGGTATTTCACCCATACCTGCAGATTTTCACCAAATTCAGCCTATTTGTTACCGAGTTATGCCCCAGCTCGAGACCTCAGCCCCACCACCGAACTGATGTCCTGGATCCGCCTATGCTCGAGCTCCTTACCCGAACCCCTTACATATGTCCTGGATCTGCCTATGCTCGAACTCCGTAGCCCCACCTCTATACTGACCTGGACCCGCCTATGCTTGAACTCCTTAGCCCCTACCCCTAATGATGTCCTGGATCAGCCTATGCTCGAGCTCCCGAGCCCCACCCACGTACTGATGTCCTGAATCCGCTTATGCTCGAGCTCCTTAGCCCCACTCCCGTACTGATGTCCAGGATCCGCTTATGTTTTAACTCTTTAGCCCCTACCTGTTTTAACTCTTTAGCCTCTTGATGTCCTGGATCCGCTTATGCTCGAGCTCCTTAGCCCCACCCCCGTACTGATGTCTTTGATCCGCCTATACTCGAGCCCCTTAGCCCCGGCCCCGTACTGATGTCCTGGATCCGCCCCTGCTCGAGTTCCTTAGCCCGACACCCATACTGATGTCCTGGATCCGCCTATGCTGGAACTCCCGAGTTTCACCCCGTACTGATGTCCTGATTCCGCTAATGCTCAGCTGCTTAGCCCCATCCCCGTATTAATGTCCTGGATCCGCCTATGCTCTAACTCCCTAGCCCGACCCTCGTACCGATGTCCTGGTTCCGCCTATGCTCGAACTCCGTAGCCCCACCCCCGTACTGATGTCCTGGATCCGCCTATGCCCGAACTCTTTAGCCCCTACCCCTCTGCTGATGTCCTGGATCCGCTTTTGCTTGAGCTCCTTAGCCCCACCTCTGTACTGATGTCCTTCATCCGCCTATACTCGAACCCCTTAGCCCCACCGCCGTACTGATGCCCTGGATCCGCCTCTGCTCGAGCTCCTTAGCCCCACACCCATACTGATGTCCTGGATCCGCCTATACTCCAGCTCTTTAGCCCCACCCCCGTACAGATGTCCTGGATCCACCTATGCTCGATCTCCTTAGCCCCACCCCCGTACTGATGTCCTGGATCCGCCTTTACTCAGGCTCCGGAGCCACACCCCTGCACTGATGTCCTGGATCCGCCTATGCTCGAGCTCCTTAGCCCCACCCCCGAACTGATGTCCTGGATCTGCCTATGCTCGAACTCCGTAGCCCCACCTCCGTACTGGCCTGGATTCGCCTATACTCAAACTCTTTACTCCCTACCACCCTACTAATGTCCTGGATCCGCCTATGCTGGAACGCCCGAGCCCCACCACCGTACTGATGTCCTGGATCCGCCTATGCTCGAGCTCCTTAGCCCCACCCCCGTACTGAGGCCTGGATCCGCCTTTGCTGGAGCTCCTTAGCCCCACCCCCGTACTGATGTCCTGGATCCGCCTATGCTCGAACTTCTTAGCCCCACCTCCGTACTGATGTCCTGGATCCGCATATGCGCGAACTCCTTAGCCCCTACCCCCTACTGATGTCCTGGATCCGCCTATGCTCGAGCTCCGTAGCCCCTACCCCCCCCCACTGATGTCCTGGATCCGCTTATGCTTGAGCTCCTTAGCCCCACCTCTGTACTGATGTCCTTTATCCGCCTATACTCGAACCCCTTAGCCCCACCCCCGTACTGATGCCCTGGATCCGCCTCTGCTCGAGCTCCTTAGCCCCACACCCATGCTGATGTCCTGGATCCGCCTATACTCCAGCTCTTTAGCCCCACCCCCGTACAGATGTCCTGGATCCACCTATGCTCGATCTCCTTAGCCCCACCCCCGTACTGATGTCCTGGATCCGCCTTTACTCAGGCTCCGGAGCCACACTCCTGCACTGATGTCCTGGATCCGCATATGCGCGAACTCCTTAGCCCCTACCCCCCTACTGATGTCCTGGATCCGCCTATACTCGAGCTCCTTATCCCACCTTCTTCCTGATGTCTTGGATCCGCCTATGCTCGAACTCCGTAGCCCCTACCCCCCCCCCCACTGATGTCCTGGATCCGCCTATGCTCGAGCTCCTTACCCCACCCCCTTACTGATGTCCTGGATCCGCCTGTGCTCGAACTTCGTAGCCCCACCTCTGTACTGCCCTGGATCCGCCTATGCTCGAACTACTTAGCCCCCACCCCCTACTGATGTCCTGGATCCGACTATGCTCGAGCTCCCGAGCCCCACCCCCGTACTGATCAGCTGAATCCGCTTATGATCGAGCTTCTTAGCCCCACCGCCGTACTGATGTCCTAGATCCGCCTCTGCTCGAGCTCCTTAGCCCCATCCCCGTACTAATATCCTGGATCCGCCTATGCTCGAACTCCGTAGCCCCTACCCCCCTACTGATGTCCTGGATCCGCCTATGCTGGAACTCCCGAGTTTCACCCCGTACTGATGTCCTGATTCCGCTAATGCTCAGCTGCTTAGCCCCATCCCCGTACTAATGTCCTGGATCCGCCTATGCTCTAACTCCCTAGCCCGACCCTCGTACCGATGTCCTGGTTCCGCCTATGCTCGAACTCCGTAGCCCCACCTCCGTACTGCCCTGGATCCGCCTATGCTCGAACTCCTTAGCCCCTACCCCCCCTACTGATGTCCTGGATCCGCCTATGCTGGAACTGCCGAGTCCCACCTCGTACTGATGTCCTGAATCCGCTAATGCTCGAGCTTCTTAGCCCCATCCCCGTACTAATGTCCTGGATCCGCCTATGCTCTAACTCCCTAGCGCCACCCTCGTACTGATGTCCTGGATCCGCCTATGCTCTAACTCCCTAGCCCCACCCTTGTACTGATGTCCTGGGTCCACCTATGCTCGAACTCTTTAGCCCTTACCCCCATGCTGATGTCCTGGATCCGATTATGCTCGATCTCCTTACCCCCACACCAGTAACGCCCCACCTCCGTGCCCCCCCGCCCCCCGAAACGACATAGGCGGATCCAAGGGGAAAGGGGACAGGTGCCCCCCATAGAATCTTAGCGCCCCCTGAAATTGTCCCGGAAACACCTGGAAAGTTAGATGGCACCCCCTGAAATGTCGTTTTCTCCGAGATGCAGGTGTCGGGGTCTACTGATAGGTTTTAGCGCCTACTTGATAGGTTTTTCCGGCCAAAAGTGGCGTCCCTGGTGTAGATAGCGCCCACCAGGAAGTTTCCCCTTCCACCTCGCCCCCGATAGGCAATCCTGGATCCACGTATGGGAAGCGACATTTCAGGGAGCGTCATCGACCTTGAGAGGCGTGTCTTTACAATTTCAGAGGGCGCCGATGGTCGATTGGGGGTTGGGGGAGGGGATGGGGGAGAAGGGTGGGGGGGGCACCTAGCCTACTTATTCCCTGGATCCACCCATGGTCCAAAAACAGAAACATAATACTCTTATTGTAAACTCGGACTTTTACGGTACTCTAATTACTTGTGATGCATTATGGGTAGTGTTGGGTACTTTTTACCAGACCATAAATAAACAGAAACGGCCGCGCCGATCGCCGGCGTTGCCGCGACGTGGACGCAGGGGTGACGCGTGGTGATTTGCTACAACGATGCGTGGAGAAACGGCATGTTAGTAAAGGTAACTTGGTGTTTCATTGATATATATGCAGATGGAATGTCGACATATGTCTCTTACCTAGCTGCATGCAAAATTTCATTTCCCTCCAATGACTCTAACCACCCTAAACCCCGGTGTGAAGCAAAAATGAACTGATAAAATTACCACTTTGAAATGCATTTTACGGCTTATAGCGCGGAAGCCGTAAGAGATAAGTGGGGGTATGAGTGAGAAAAATGACGGCAACGAAGTGTTCTATCCAGCCGTGTTAAGTTCAATACCGTAGCTATCATGGTCTGGAAACCAGGGGGCTGAGAATAAAAATTTTAAAAACTTATATTTTATTTTTGCCTATAAAATAAAAAAGTTTCAGCCTAAAAGTTTTTATCTCTAAATATATAATAAAGGAGGCTATTCTCTCTTATTATCTGAAATGGGAACTAATTTTTATCAATTAGATCGGAAGATATAAGGGTTTGAATGATATTTTGGGAAATGCAGACCTTTACGGAATGGGCCAAAAAGGACCCTTAAATTTCCGTTTTTGTTTTGTTTTTATGTTTGTGCAGTACTGCACAAACCGGCCTTTAAGTTGATATTTGACTCAGAACCGGAACTGCTGTAGCTTCAGATATTTCGAGCCTGTAGTTTAGACCATGAGTTTTATGCCAAATTTAGGGTGCAAAGTTTAAAAGCTAATTTAGAGCCCTAAATTTAAAGCTTTTTCTTTCCAACTTTTTGTGTGAACTACAAATTTCCCTGATGTAAAAGGGTGCAAGTTTGAAGAGTCTAGATGAATTAGCAAAAATAGAAAAATAAAAGTTAAAAATCACATAATGCAAAATTCTGGGCAAAATTTTGAAAATTTTGAAAATTGACAACCGTGGTGCTTATTCATTTGGAAGTGCCTTCTATCCACAAAAGTTTTAGGTCTCTGATACCAGCGCTCAGAACAGACAACAACAACAACCTCGGCCTGCGGCCTCGGCAGGTGCCGCTCTGGCGCAGGAGAAGCCGGTGACAATGTACGTTAGCCAAACAGTTCGATTGACAGGCGAGTGTTTTCAGCAGTTTGATACTTATAACAACGCAATGTTGGAGTTTTAGGTTTTGTGTTCTCATTATGGCTCCATTCAATCCCCTGTCTAGGCCCATGTTTTCCTAAATTAGCATGTCTCTGCATACTGCACCACGCTTGCCCTCTGTTCATATCATCAAAGAAATAAACACACGCATAATGTTTGTTTTGTTAAGCAAAGACTGGGCATGACGAGAAGAAAGGAGATACAATATAAAATATGATGGGTTTTCCGACGGTATTTCACCTATACCTGCAGATTTTCACCCAATTCAGCCTATTTGTTACCGAATTATGCCCCAGCTCGAGACCTCAGCCCCACCACCGAACTGATGTCCTGGATCCGCCTATGTTCGAGCTCCTTACCCCACCCCCTTACATATGTCCTGGATCTGCCTATGCTCGAACTCAGTAGCCCCACCTCTATACTGCCCTGGATCCGCCTATGCTTGAACTCCTTAGCCACTACCCCTACTGATGTCCTGGATCCGCCTATGCTCGAGCTCCCGAGCCCCACCCACGTACTGATGTCCTGAATCCGCTTATGCTCGAGCTCCTTAGCCCCACCCCCGTACTGATGTCCTGGATCCGCTTATGTTTGAACTCTTTAGCCCCTACCTGTTTTAACTCTTTAGCCCCTTGAGGTCCTGGATCCGCTTATGCTCGAGCTCCTTAGCCCCACCCCCGTGCTGATGTCTTTGATCCGCCTATACTCGAGCCCCTTAGCCCCGGCCCCGTACTGATGTCCTGGATCCGCCTCTGCTCGAGCTCCTTAGCCCAACACCCATACTGATGTCCTGGATCCGCCTATGCTCGAGCTCCTTAGCCCCATCTCCGTACAGATGTCCTGGATCCGCCTATGCTGGATCTCCTAGCCCCATCCCCGTACCGATATGCTGGATCCGCCTATGCTCAAACCCCTTAGCCTCTAACGCCGTACTGATATCCTGGCTCCGCTTATGCTCGAGCTCCTTAGCCCCACCCCCGTACTGATGTCCTGGACCCGCCTATGCCCGGAACTCTTTAGCCCCTACCCCTCTGCTGATGTCCTGGATCCGCTTATGATTGGGCTCCTTAGCCCCACCTCTGTACTGATGTCCTTTATCCGCCTATACTCGAACCCCTTAGCCCCACCCCCGTACTGATGCCCTGGATCCGCCTCTGCTCGAGCTCCTTAGCCCCACACCCATACTGATGTCCTGGATCCGCCTATACTCCAGCTCTTTAGCCCCATCCCCGTACAGATGTCCTGGGTCCACCTATGCTCGAACTCCTTAGCCCCACCCCCGTACTGATGTCCTGGATCCGCCTTTACTCATGCTCCGGAGCCACACCCCTGCACTGATGTCCTGGATCCGCCTATGCTCGAGCTCCTTAGCCCCACCCCCGAACTGATGTCCTGGATCTGCCTATGCTCGAACTCCGTAGCCCCACCTCCGTACTGCCCTGGATTCGCCTATACTCAAAATCTTTATTCCCTACTACCCTACTAATGTCCTGGATCCGCCTATGCTGGAACGCCCGAGCCCCACCACCGTACTGATGTCCTGGATCCGCCTCTGCTCGAGCTCCTTAGCCCAACACCCATACTGATGTCCTGGATCCGCCTATGCTCGAGCTCCTTAGCCCCATCTCCGTACAGATGTCCTGGATCCGCCTATGCTGGATCTCCTAGCCCCATCCCCGTACCGATATGCTGGATCCGCCTATGCTCAAACCCCTTAGCCTCTAACGCCGTACTGATATCCTGGTCCGCTTATGCTCGAGCTCCTTAGCCCCACCCCCGTACTGATGTCCTGGACCCGCCTATGCCCGAACTCTTTAGCCCCTACCCTCTGCTGATGTCCTGGATCCGCTTATGATTGGGCTCCTTAGCCCCACCTCTGTACTGATGTCCTGGATCCGCCTATGCTCGAACTTCTTAGCCCCACCTCCGTACTGATGTCCTGGATCCGCATATGCTCGAACTCCTTAGCCCCTACCCCCTACTGATGTCCTGGATCCGCCTATGCTCGAGCTCCTTACCCCACCTTCTTCCTGATGTCTTGGATCCGCCTATGCTCGAACTCCGTAGCCCCTACCCCCCCCACTGATGTCCTGGATCCGCCTATGCTCGAGCTCCTTACCCCACCCCCTTACTGATGTCCTGGATCCGCCTGTGCTCGAACTTCGTAGCCCCACCTCTGTACTGCCCTGGATCCGCCTATGCTCGAACTATTTAGCCCCCACCCCCTACTGATGTCCTGGGTCCGACTATGCTCGAGCTCCCGAGCCCCACCCCCGTACTGATCAGCTGAATCCGCTTATGCTCGAGCTTCTTAGCCCCACCGCCGTACTGATGTCCTAGATCCACCTCTGCTCGAGCTCCTTAGCCCCATCCCCGTACTAATATCCTGGATCCGCCTATGCTCGAACTCCGTAGCCCCTACCCCCCTACTGATGTCCTGGATCCGCCTATGCTGGAACCCCCGAGTCTCACCCCGTACTGATGTCCTGATTCCGCTAATGCTCAGCTGCTTAGCCCCATCCCCGTACTAATGTCCTGGATCCGCCTATGCTCTAACTCCCTAGCCCGACCCTCGTACCGATGTCCTGGATCCGCCTATGCTCTAACTCCCTAGCCCGACCCTCGTACCGATGTCCTGGATCCGCCTATGCTCTAACTCCCTAGCCCCACCCTCGTACTGATGTCCTGGGTCCGCCTACGCTCGAACTCTTTAGCCCTTACCCCCATGCTGATGTCCTGGATCCGCTTATGCTCGATCTCCTTACCCCCACACCAGTAACGCCCCACCTCCGTGCCCCCCGCCCCCGAAACGACATAGGCGGATCCAAGGGGAAAGTGGACAGGTGCCCCCCATAGAATCTTAGCGCCCCCTGAAATTGTCCCGGAAACCCCTGGAAAGTTCGATGGCACCCCCTGAAATGTCGTTTTCCCCGAGATGCAGGTATCGGGGTCTACTGATAGGTTTTAGCGCCTACTTGATAGGTTTTTCCGGCCAAAAGTGGCGTCCCTGGTGTAGATAGCGCCCACCAGGAAGTTTCCCCTTCCACCTCGCCCCCGATAGGCAATCCTGGATCCGCGTATGGGAAGCGACATTTCAGGGAGCGTCATTCGCCTTGAGAGGCGTGTCTTTACAATTTCAGAGGGCGCCGATGGTCGATTGGGGGTTGGGGGAGGGGATGGGGGGAGAAGGGTGGGGGGGGCACCTAGCCTACTTATTCCCTGGATCCACCCATGGTCCAAAAACAGAAACATAATACTCTTATTGTAAACTCAGACTTTTACGGTACTCTAATTACTTGTGATGCATTATGGGTAGTGTTGGGTACTTTTTTACCAGACCATAAATAAACAGAAACGGCCGCGCCGATCGCCGGCGTTGCCGCGACGTGGACGCAGGGGTGACGCGTGGTGATTTGCTACAACGATGCGTGGAGGAACGGCATGTTAGTAAAGGTAACTTGGTGTTTCATTGATATATATGCAGATGGAATGTCGACATATGTCTCTTACCTAGCTGCATGCAAAATTTCATTTCCCTCCAATGACTCTAACCACCCTAAACCCCGGTGTGAAGCAAAAATGAACTGATAAAATTACCACTTTGAAATGCATTTTACGGCTTATAGCGCGGAAGCCGTAAGAGATAAGTGGGGGGTATGAGTGAGAAAAATGACGGCAACGAAGTTTTCTATCCAGCCGTGTTAAGTTCAATACCGTAGCTATCATGGTCTGGAAACCAGGGGGCTGAGAATAAAAATTTTAAAAACTTATATTTTATTTTTGCCTATAAAATAAAAAAGTTTCAGCCTGAAAGTTTTTATCTCTAAATATATAATAAAGGAGGCTATTCTCTCTTATTATCTGAAATGGGAACTAATTTTTATCAATTAGATCGGAAGATATAAGGGTTTGAATGATATTTTGGGAAATGCAGACCTTCACGGAATGGGCCAAAAAGGACCCTTAAATTTCCGTTTTTGTTTTGTTTCTGTGTTTGTGCAGTACTGCACAAACCGGCCTTTAAGTTGATATTTGACTCAGAACCTGAACTGCTGTAGTTTCAGATATTTCGAGCCTGTAGTTTAGACCATGAGTTTTATGTCAAATTTAGGGTGCAATGTTTAAAAGCTAATTTAGAGCCCTAAATTTAAAGCTTTTTCTTTCCAACTTTTTGTGTGAACTACAAATTTCCCTGATGTAAAAGGGTGCAAGTTTGAAGAGTCTAGATGAATTAGCAAAAAATAGAAAAATAAAAGTTAAAAATCACATAATGCAAAATTCTGGGCAAAATTTCGAAAATTTTGAAAATTGACAACCGTGGTGCTTATTCATTTGGAAGTGCCTTCTATCCACCAAAGTTTTAGGTCTCTGATACCAGCGCTCAGAACAGACAACAACAACAACAACAGACAACGACGACGACGAGACCGGAAAAACTGTCAGAATAGAAGCCGTTTCTTACTTCGTTCGTCACCGGCTTCTGACCTCGGCCTGCGGCCTCGGCTGGTGCCGCTCTGGCGCAGGAGAAGCCGGTGACAATGTACGTTAGCCAAACAGTTCGATTGACAGGCGAGTGTTTTCAGCAGTTTGATACTTATAACAACGCAATGTTGGAGTTTTAGGTTTTGGGTTCTCATTATGGCTCCATTCAATCCCCTGTCTAGGCCCATGTTTTCCTAAATTAGCATGTCTCTGCATACTGCACCACGCTTGCCCTCTGTTCATATCATCAAAGAAATAAACACACGCATAATGATTGTTTTGTTAAGCAAAGACTGGGCATGACGAGAAGAAAGGAGATACAATATAAAATATGATGGGTTTTCCGACGGTATTTCACCTATGCCTGCAGATTTTCACCCAATTCAGCCTATTTGTTACCGAGTTATGCCCCAGCTCGAGACCTCAGCCCCACCACCGAACTGATGTCCTGGATCCGCCTATGCTCGAGCTCCTTACCCCACCCCCTTACATATGTCCTGGATCTGCCTATGCTGGAACTCCGTAGCCCCACCTCTATACTGCCCTGGATCCGCCTATGCTTGAACTCCTTAGCCCCTACCCCTACTGATGTCCTGGATCCGCCTATGTTCGAGCTCCCGAGCCCCACCCACGTACTGATGTCCTGAATCCGCTTATGCTCGAGCTCCTTAGCCCCACCCCCGTACTGATGTCTTTGATCCGCCTATACTCGAGCCTCTTACCCCAGCCCCGTACTGATGTACTGGATCCGCCTCTGCTCGAGCTCCTTAGCCCAACACCCATACTGATGTCCTGGATCCGCCTATGCTCGAGCTCCTTAGCCCCACCTCCGTACAGATGTCCTGGATCCGCCTATGCTGGATCTCCTTAGCCCAATCCCCGTACCGATATGCTGGATCCGTCTATGCTCAAACTCCTTAGCCTCTACCCCCGTACTGATATCCTGGCTCCGCTTATGCTCGAGCTCCTTATCCCCACCCCCGTACTGATGTCCTGGATCCGCCTATGCTCGAACTCTTTAGCCCTTACCCCTGTGCTGATGTCCTGGATCCGCTAATGCTTGAGCTCCTTAGCCCCACCTCTGTACTGATGTCCTTTATCCGCCTATACTCGAACCCCTTAGCCCCACCCCCGTACTGATGCCCTGGATCCGCCTCTGCTCGAGCTCCTTAGCCCCACACCCATACTGATGTCCTGGATCCGCCTATGCTCCAGCTTTTTAGCCCCACCCCCGTACAGATGTCCTGGATCCGCCTATGCTCGAGCTCCTTAGCCCCACCCCCGAACTGATGTCCTGGATCTGCCTATGCTCGAACTCCGTAGCCCCACCTCCGTACTGCCCTGGATTCGCCTATACTCGAACTCTTTAGCCCCTACCACCCTACTATTGTCCTTGATCCGCCTATGCTGGAACGCCCGAGCCCCACCACCGTACTGATGTCCTAGATCCGCCTATGCTCGAGCTCCCGAGCCCCACCCCCGTACTGATCAGCTGAATCCGCTTATGCTCGAGCTTCTTAGCCCCACCCCCCGTACTGATGTCCTGGATCCGCCTATGCTCGAACTCTTTAGCCCCTACCCACGTGCTGATGTCCTGGATCCGCTTATGCTCGAGCTCCTTAGCCTCACCCCCGTACTGATGTCCTTGATCCGCCTATACTCAAGCCCTTTAGCCCCACCGCCGTACTGATGTCCTAGATCCGCCTCTGCTCGAGCTCCTTAGCCCCACACCCATACTGATGTCCTGGATCAGCCTATGCTCGAGCTCCTTATCTCCACCCCCGTACAGATGTCCTAGATCCGCCTATGCTCGATCTCCTTAGCCCCATCCCCGTACTAATATCCTGGATCCGCCTATGCTCGAACTCCGTAGCCCTACCCCCTACTGATGTCCTGGATCCGCCTATGCTGGAACTCCCGAGTCTCACCCCGTACTGATGTCCTGAATCCGCTAATGCTCAGCTGCTTAGCCCCATCCCCGTACTAACGTCCTGGATCCGCCTATGCTCTAACTCCCTAGCCCGACCCTCGTACCGATGTCCTGGATCCGCCTATGCTCTAACTCCCTAGCCCGACCCTCGTACCGATGTCCTGGATCCGCCTATGCTCTAACTCCCTAGCCCCACCCTCGTACTGATGTCCTGGGTCTGCCTATGCTCGAAATCTTTAGCCCCTACCCCCATGCTGATGTCCTGGATCCGCTTATGCTCGAGCTCCTTACCCCCACACCCGTAACGACCCCACCTCCGTGCCCCCCCCGAAACGACATAGGCGGATCCAAGGGGGAAAGGGGACAGGTGCCCCCCATAGAATCTTAGCGCCCCCTGAAATTGTCCCGGAAACTCCTGGAAAGTTCGATGGCACCCCCTGAAATGTCGTTTTCCCCGAGATGCAGGTATCGGGGTGTACTGATAGGTTTTAGCGCCTACTTGATAGGTTTTCCGGCCAAAGTGGCGTCCCTGGTGTAGATAGCGCCCACCAGGAAATTTCCCCTTCCACCTCGCCCCCGATAGGCAATCCTGGATCCGCGTATGGGAAGCGACATTTCAGGGAGCGTCATCGACCTTGAGAGGCGTGTCTTTACAATTTCAGAGGGCGCCGATGGTCGATTGGGGGTTGGGGGAGGGGGATGGGGGAGAAGGGTGAGGGGGGGCACCTAGCCTACTTATTCCCTGGATCCACCCATGGTCCAAAAACAGAAACATAATACTCTTATTGTAAACTCGGACTTTTACGGTACTCTAATTACTTGTGATGCATTATGGGTAGTATTGGGTACTTTTTTACCAGACCATAAATAAACAGAAACGGCCGCGCCGGTCGCCGGCGCTGCCGCGGCGTGGACGCAGGCGTGACGCGTGGTGATTTGCTACAACGTTGCGTGGAGAAACGGCATGTTTGTAAAGGTAACTTGGTGTTTCATTGATATCTATGCAGATGGAATGTCGACATATGTCTCTTACCTAGCTGCATGCAAAATTTCATTTCCCTCCAATGACTCTAACCACCCTAAACCCCGGTGTGAAGCAAAAATGAACTGATAAAATTACCACTTTGAAATGTCCTTTACGGCTTATAGCGCGGAAGCCGTAAGAGATAAGTGGGGGGTATGAGTGAGAAAAATGACGGCAACGAAGTTTTCTATCCAGCCGTGTTAAGTTCAATACCGTAGCTATCATAGTCTGGAAACCAGGGGGCTGAGAATAAAAATTTTAAAAACTTATATTTTATTTTTTGCCTATAAAATAAAAAAGTTTCAGTCTGAAAGTTTTTATCTCTAAATATATAATAAAGGAGGCTATTCTCTTTTATTATCTGAAATGGGAACTAATTTTTATCAATTAGATCGGAAGATATAAGGGTTTGAATGATATTTTGGGAAATGCAGACCTTCACGGAATGGGCCAAAAAGGACCCTTAAATTTCCGTTTTTGTTTTGTTTCTGTGTTTGTGCAGTACTGCACAAACCGGCCTTTAAGTTGATATTTGACTCAGAACCTGAACTGCTGTAGCTTCAGATATTTCGAGCCTGTAGTTTAGACCACGAGTTTTATGCCAAATTTAGGGTGCAAAGTTTAAAAGCTAATTTGGAGCACTAAATTTAAAGCTTTTTCTTTCCAACTTTTTGTGTGAACTACAAATTTCCCTCATGTAAAAGGGTGCAAGTTTGAAGAGTCTAGATGAATTAGCAAAAAATAGAAAAATAAAAGTTAAAAATCACATAATGCAAAATTCTGGGCAAAATTTTGAAAATTTTGAAAATTGACAACCGTGGTGCTTATTCATTTGGAAGTGCCTTCTATCCACAAAAGTTTTAGGTCTCTGATACCAGCGCTCAGAACAGACAACAACAACAACAACAGACAACAACCTCGGCCTGCGGCCTCGGCAGGTGCCGCTCTGGCGCAGGAGAAGCCGGTGACAATGTACGTTAGCCAAACAGTTCGATTGACAGGCGAGTGTTTTCAGCAGTTTGATACTTATAACAACGCAATGTTGGAGTTTTAGGTTTTGTGTTCTCATTATGGCTCCATTCAATCCCCTGTCTAGGCCCATGTTTTCCTAAATTAGCATGTCTCTGCATACTGCACCACGCTTGCCCTCTGTTCATATCATCAAAGAAATAAACACACGCATAATGTTTGTTTTGTTAAGCAAAGACTGGGCATGACGAGAAGAAAGGAGATACAATATAAGATATGATTGGTTTTCCGACGGTATTTCACCTATACCTGCAGATTTTCACCCAATTCAGCCTATTTGTTACCGAGTTATGCCCCAGCTCGAGACCTCAGCCCCACCACCGAACTGATGTCCTGGATCCGCCTATGCTCGAGCTCCTTACCCCACCCCCTTAAATATGTCCTGGATCTGCCTATGCTCGAACTCCGTAGCCCCACCTCTATACGGCCCTGGATCCGCTTATGCTTGAACTCCTTAGCCCCTACCCCTACTGATGTCCTGGATCCGCCTATGCTTGAGCTCCCGAGCCCCACCCCCGTACTGATGTCCTGGATCCGCCTATGCTCGAACTCTTTAGCCCCTACCCCTGTGCTGATGTCCTGGATCCGCTTATGCCTGAGCTCCTTAGCCCCAACTCTGTACTGATGTCCTTTATCCGCCTATGCTCGAACCCCTTAGCCCCACCCCCGTACTGAAGCCCTGGATCCGCCTCTGCTCGAGCTCCTTAGCCCAACACCCATACTGATGTCCTGGATCCGCCTATACTCCAGCTCTTTAGCCCCACCCCCGTACAGATGTCCTGGATCCACCTATGCTCGATCTCCTTAGCCTCACCCCCGTACTGATGTCCTGGATCCGCCTTTACTCAGGCTCCGGAGCCACACCCCTGCACTGATGTCCTGGATCCGCCTATGCTCGAGCTCCTTAACCCCACCCCGAACTGATGTCCTGGATCTGCCTATGCTCGAACTCCGTAGCCCCACCTCCGTACTGCCCTGGATTCGCCTATACTCAAAATCTTTATTCCCTACCACCCTACTAATGTCCTGGATCCGCCTATGCTGGAACGCCCGAGCCCCACCACCGTACTGATGTCCTGGATCCGCCTATGCTCGAGCTCCTTAGCCCCACCCCCGTACTGAGGCCTGGATCCGCCTTTGCTGGAGCTCCTTAGCCCCACCCCCGTACTGATGTCCTGGATCCGCCTATGCTCGAACTTCTTAGCCCCACCTCCGTACTGATCTCCTGGATCCGCATATGCTCGAACTCCTTAGCCCCTACCCCCTACTGATGTCCTGGATCCGCCTATGCTCGAGCTCCTTACCCCACCTTCTTCCTGATGTCTTGGATCCGCCTATGCTCGAACTCCGTAGCCCCTACCCCCCCCCACTGATGTCCTGGATTCGCCTATGCTCGAGCTCCTTACCCCACCCCCTTACTGATGTCCTGGATCCGCCTGTGCTCGAACTTCGTAGCCCCACCTCTGTACTGCCCTGGATCCGCCTATGCTCGAACTACTTAGCCCCCACCCCCTACTGATGTCCTGGATCCGACTATGCTCGAGCTCCCGAGCCCCACCCCCGTACTGATCAGCTGAATCCGCCTATGCTCGAGCTTCTTAGCCCCACCGCCGTACTGATGTCCTAGATCCACCTCTGCTCGAGCTCCTTAGCCCCATCCCCGTACTAATATCCTGGATCCGCCTATGCTCGAACTCGGTAGCCCCTACCCCCTACTGATGTCCTGGATCCGCCTATGCTGGAACCCCCGAGTCTCACCCCGTACTGATGTCCTGATTCCGCTAATGCTCAGCTGCTTAGCCCCATCCCCGTACTAATGTCCTGGATCCGCCTATGCTCTAACTCCCTAGCCCGACCCTCGTACCGATGTCCTGGATCCGCCTATGCTCTAACTCCCTAGCCCGACCCTCGTACCGATGTCCTGGATCCGCCTATGCTCTAACTCCCTAGCCCCACCCTCGTACTGATGTCCTGGGTCCGCCTACGCTCGAACTCTTTAGCCCTTACCCCCATGCTGATGTCCTGGATCCGCTTATGCTCGATCTCCTTACCCCCACACCAGTAACGCCCCACCTCCGTGCCCCCCGCCCCCGAAACGACATAGGCGGATCCAAGGGGAAAGTGGACAGGTGCCCCCATAGAATCTTAGCGCCCCCCGAAATTGTCCCGGAAACCCCTGGAAAGTTCGATGGCACCCCCTGAAATGTCGTTTTCCCCGAGATGCAGGTATCGGGGTCTACTGATAGGTTTTAGCGCCTACTTGATAGGTTTTTCCGGCCAAAAGTGGCGTCCCTGGTGTAGATAGCGCCCACCAGGAAGTTTCCCCTTCCACCTCGCCCCCGATAGGCAATCCTGGATCCGCGTATGGGAAGCGACATTTCAGGGAGCGTCATTCGCCTTGGAGAGGCGTGTCTTTACAATTTCAGAGGGCGCCGATGGTCGATTGGGGGTTGGGGGAGGGGATGGGGGGAGAAGGGTGGGGGGGGCACCTAGCCTACTTATTCCCTGGATCCACCCATGGTCCAAAAACAGAAACATAATACTCTTATTGTAAACTCAGACTTTTACGGTACTCTAATTACTTGTGATGCATTATGGGTAGTGTTGGGTACTTTTTTACCAGACCATAAATAAACAGAAACGGCCGCGCCGATCGCCGGCGTTGCCGCGACGTGGACGCAGGGGTGACGCGTGGTGATTTGCTACAACGATGCGTGGAGGAACGGCATGTTAGTCAGGGCGCAAGTTTCCATATATTTGGGGGCTCGAGCCCCCCAATGCTCGGAGAAGCCCCCCCAATGACCCGACGAGCCCCCCAATCCCAAGTTGCGGGCCCCTGCGGACAAAGCCGGGCCCCTGCCACGATTCCGGGCCCCAGTGGTCTACTTGGGCTAGCTTTGGCTGAGGCCAGGCTCCCTGGCATGCTTGCGGGTGCCCTGTGGGCCACCTTTAACCTCGGTGTCCGCAACCGGGTCCCTAACGATATTTTTTCAGGCCCACTTTGACTGCAGCCGGGTCCCTAATTCCGGCAGTCTCGGGCCTCCTGTCATCCAACCGGGCCCTCTGTGATCCACCCGGGCCCCCTGTGATCCAGCCGGGCCCCCTGTGATCCACCCGGGCCCCTGTGACTGCAACCGGGCCCCCTGTCATCCACCCGAGCTCCCTGTGACTACAACCGGGCCATCTGTGATCCACCCGGCCCACCTGTGACTGCAACCGGGCCCCCTGTAATCCATCCGGGCTCCCTGTGATTACAACCGGGCCCCCTATCATCCACCCGGACCCCTGTGATACACCTGGGCCCCCTGTGATTACAACCGGGCCCCCTATCATCCACCCGGGCCCCTGTGATACACCCGGGCCCCCTGTGACTAGGACAGAGCCAACTGTGATCCACCGGGGCCCCTGTGACTGCAACCGGGCCCTCTGCGATCCACCCGGTCCCCTGCTACTGCAACCGGACCCTCTGTGATCCACCCGGGCCCCCTTTAATTGTAACCGGGCCCCATATGATCCACCCGGGCACATGTGACTCCAACCGGGCCACCTGTGACTGCAAGCGTGCCATCTATGATCCACCCGGGCCCCCTGTGACTACAACCGGGCCCCATGTGATCCACCCGGGCCCCCTGTACTTGCAACCGGGCCCCCTATGATCCACCCGGGCCCCTGTGATACACCCGGGCCCCCTGTGACTGCAACCGGGCCATCTGTAATCCACCCGGGGCCCCTGTGACTGCAACTAGGCACTCTGTGACTGCAACCGGGCCCCCTTTGACTGCAACCAGCCCCCTGTAATCCACCTGGGGCCCCTGTGACTCCAACCGGGCCCCCTGTGACTGCAACCGGGCCATCTGTGATCCAACCTGGGCCCCTGTGACTGCAACCGGGCCCTCTGTGATCCACCCGGCCCATCTGTGACTGCAACCGAGCCCCTGTAATCCACCCGGGCTCCCTGTGATTACAACCGGGCCCCCTATCATCCACCCGGGCCCCTGTGACTGGGATCGGGCCATCTGTGATCAACCCGGGCCCCTGTAATTACAATCGGGCCCCCTATGATTCACCCGGGCCCCTGTGACTCCATCCGGTCCCCCTGTGACTGCAACCGGCCATCTATGATCCACCCGGGCCCCCTTGTGACTGAAACCGGGCCCCCTGTCATCCACCCGGGCCCCCTGTGACTGCAACTGGGCTATCTGTGATCCACCCGGGGCCCCTGTGACTGCAACCGGGCCCCCTTTGATCCACCCAGTCCCCTGTGACTGAAACCGGGCCGCATGTGATCCACGCGAGCCCCTGTAATTACAACCGGGCCCCCTATGATCCTAACGGGCCCCCTGTGACTGTAACCGGGCCCCCTGTGATACACCCGGTCCATCTGTGATCCACCCGGGGCCCCTGTGACTGCAACCAGGCACTCTGTGACTGCAACCGGGCCCACTTTGATCCACCCGGGCCCCCTGTAATCCACCTGGGGCCCCCTGTGATCCACCCGGGCCCCCTGTAATCCACCTGGGGCCCCCTGTGATCCACCCGGGGCCCCATGTGATCCATCCTGGGCCCCCTGTGATCCACACGGGCCCTCTTTGACTGCAACCGGGGCCCCTGAGATTCACCCGGGCCCCTGTGACTGCAAAGGGATTCCCTGTGGTCCAACCGGGCCACCTGTGACTGCAACCGGGTCCCCTGTAATCCAGCCGGCCCACTGTGACTGCAACCGGGCCCTCTGTGATACACCCGGGCCCCCTGGGACTGCAACCGGGCCATCTGTGATCCACTCGGGGCCCCTGTGACTGCAACCATGCACTATGTGACTGCAACCGGGCCCCTATGACTGCAACCGGGCCCTTTATGATCCACCCGGGCCCACTATGATCCACCCAGGCCCCCTGTGACTGCAATCGGGCCACCTGTAATCCACCTGGGGCCCCCTGTGATCCATCCTGGGCCCCATGTGATCCACACGGGCCCTCTTGACTGCAACCGGGCCCCCTGAGATCCACCCGGGCCCCCTGTGACTGCAAACGGATTCCCTGTGGTCCAACCGGGCCACCTGTGACTGCAACCGGGCCCCTGGAATCCACCCGGCCCCCTGTTATCCACCCTGGCTCCTGTGACTGCAACCGAGCCCTCTGTGATCCGCCCGAGACCCTGTCACCGCATCCGGGCGCCTGTGATCCACCCGGGCCCCCTGTGACTGCAACCGGGACCTGTGACTGCAACCGGGCTCCCTGTGGTCCAGGAGGCGCGGGTCCTCTAATGCCACGGACGGGCCCTTGCCATGAGTGCGGGGCCCCGTGGTCTATCGGGGCTTGCTGTGGCTGCGGTCGGGCTCCCTGGCATGCTTGCTTGGGTGCGGTCCCCTTTAGGGCCACCCATAATCGCTGTGTCCGCAAACGGGCCCCTAACGATATTCTCAGGCCCATTTTGACTGCATCCAGGGCCCTATTTCTGGCAGTCTCGAGACCTTTTTGTTTCCTCTGTGACTGCAACCGGGCTCCTTGTATTCTGCCTTGGCCCCTTTTAGTCTGCCCGGGGCCTTTGTAGGTGGTATGGGCTTTTTGTAGTGTGCCTGGGTCCTGTGTGGTCCGCCCGGGCCCCTGTGGTCTGCCCGCGCCCCTTGTGGGCGGTCTGGGCTCCTTTTAGTCTGCCCGGGCCCTCTGTGGTCTGCTCGGGCCCCCTGTGGTCTACCCAGCCCCCTGCGGTCTGCCCGGCCCCTTGCAATTTGCCCGGGCTCCTATGGTTTGTCCGTGTCCCTGTGGTCTGCAAGGAACCACAGCACTAGCGGATCCAGGAGGGGTAAAGGTAAAATTGGGGGATTTGATGCCCTCCCCAAATCCCCCGATTTTACCAATTTTTACGGATTTTCTTCAAACAAAAACCATATGTTTTTTTTCACGATTTGGGGCCCCGTTGCCCCCTCCCCCACCATCGGCCTGAATCCGCCCCTGATTCCACTCCTCCCACTTCGCTGCATCCGGGAATCCGTGCTATAATTTCAGGCTCCCTCTGGGCTATCCAGGCCTCCTCTGGCTCTAGCCGGGCTCCTTGCCTTGCTTACGACCCCCTGTAGTTCACCACCCCCCACCGCGCGCAGCCGGGCCCGTTCCGATAAGTACTGGTTTAATAAATTGACATGTTTGTTATTTTTGCATCTCTCCGCCGGCACTACTTTTTTCATTGATATATTTCTAGGCATTTTTGTCAGAAATGTGCATGAAGTTTTCCATTTTTGTTTGTTCTAGTGGAATTTTAAGTACAGACAAATTTAAGTCTCTTAAATTTGTCTGTCAAAAAGTGTATCAAATCTTGTCGTCAAATCTGGGTTAAATAATGTGCTCCGCCGGCGAATGGTAGCCTCTTAATTTCCCGGGCTTGTCAGCGCAGCGCGAAGGAAGCTAAGGCATGCTCCTGGCTCTCTTGTCGCATTCGCCGAGGCGAATGATTTGCACAAAGTTTGCCTTGAACAGTAAAATTGGCATGCCTATGATTCAATCGGCTTGTGTCTACTCTGGAAAAGTTTCGTTAGGCTCTGATTTGGATTTTACGTTTGGGCTTTTCGTGTCAATCCAAATCGTGCTCCGATGCGCAGTGTTGAATGGCAAGTGAAGTGATTGTTTGCTATTAGCTCCTGTCGGGCTAAATCCCAAATGAGTGATGATCCCCTGTCCGGCTCCCCTGATGGCTAAATACCAAGACTTGGAGAATCTTTTGCCCCTATGGCCGCCAGTGACGTATCTAGAATTTGGGTAAGGGGAGGGGCAAAGCCTCAGGGGACAGGGCGGCACTTAGCCACCCGAAGGACGCACTTTTCACCCAAAGGGCGACCAATCGTCGCATCCTGGGGGAGGGGAGGGTTTGGGGGCGGCATTTCGTCCTCAGAGGCTCTTGGGTTTAAGGGGTGGCTGCCCCATTCGCTCCCCCCCTGGTGGCCACCCCATTCGCCCCGCCCCCTGGTGGCTGCAGCTCGGTCCCTACTCCCAGTAGTTAATACCCTGTGGATGCAGACGGGCCTGCCATGGATGCGGTTCGTGTAACTGCAACCAGCCTCTGCCATGCTTGCCATGCGGGCCCCTGTGGTATCCCGGGCCCTTATTGGTCTGATCGGGCCCCCTGTGGCCTGTCTGGGCCCCTGTGGTCTGCCCGGGCCCCAGTGTGCAAAGTATGGCATTTTCGACGAGATCTCGTCGGTGCGAGTGCCCTTGGAGACAGAAGCGAGTGGTGCGAATTTTATCAGCCTGGTGCGAATTTGCAAGACTGGTGCGAGGAAGTTGACACTGAAAACTAAAAAAAATAATGACTGAATAGTTAGGAAGACACAGGAGGGGGCCTTATAAAATGTCCTTAACTAACTAATAAGAGAGGTAGTATTGCATCGTGTGGGTAGGAATGTGTGCGTTTTTCTCCCTAGTATCTGGCAGATTGGTGAGAATTTTTTTGGGCTGGTGGTGCGATAATTTTGGATGGCTGGTGCGACTCGTCTGGCCTGCTGCCATACTTAGCAGACTGGCCGGGTCCCATTTGGTCTGCACGGACCCCTTGTCTGCTAGTGCCCATTTTGTTTTGATCGAGCCCCTTGTAGTCTGCCCGGGCCTCCTGTGGTTTTCCGGAACCCTTTTGGCCTGTCCGGGCCTCTGTGTGGTCTCTGCGGACCCCCTTTTGTCCGTTCGGGGCCCCTTTTGTCTGCGTGGGCCCTCTGTGGTTTGCCCGGGCCCCTCCCAGTCTGCAAAGTATGGCACTTTTGGCGAGATCTCGTGGTGCGGACACCCTTCAGGTGGTTCGAACTTTGGAACAAACAAGTGCCCACTTTTGCTGTATGGTGCGAGTGAGCTCAAATCAAACACCCACAGAGATCTGAGAAGGGAGAAACTGGTAAAAACATCGAAATTTCCGGGTCAATGAAATTTCTCACCAATGCTTGGTGTGAATTTTAGGCTGCTGGTGTTGCGAAAAATCTACAAGGCTGGTGCGGACTCGTCAGGTCTGCTGCCATACTTTCCAGACTGGGGCCCCTCTGTGGTTAGCCCGGCCCCTGTGTTCAGCTCGGGTCCCTGTGGTCTGCCCCGGTCCTTTCATCTGTCCAGGCCCCGTGTGGTCTGCCCGGGCCCGCTGCCCAGCCAGCAATTCCGACCGGGCCCAGAGTGGGCTGGGTCGGGCTCTGCCCGAGCCCTAAGACTCATAGCTGAGCCACATAGACTCGGGCTGAGCCCGACATTAGGTCGGGGGATGACAACTTGCCCGAGCGGTAGAGCCCGGTCTTGCTTGACCATGGGCTCTGCCCAGACGGAGCGGAGCCGGACCTGGGCTGAGCCCATATACACGGGCTCTGCCCAGTCAAAGCCCAGCATATATCGGGCAGAGTCCAGCCAAATTGCTGGCTGTGTGTGGTCTGCTCGGGCCCCTTTTGGGCTTACCGGCGTCCTATGGTTTTCTGGGTCCCTGTGGTCTGCCCGGCCCCTTTGGTGTGCTCAGGCCCTATGTGGTCTGTCTGGGCCCCTTGTGGTCTAAGAATATCGTGCAGAAACTGAAGCTGTTGTGTTAGTCGCGTATTTGCAGAAGTATCTTATTTGTGAGCAGTTTCGTGCCCCAGGTGGTGTATCCGTGCTCCCTGTTGCCGAAACCGGCCCCCTGCCATGCTTGCGGGCCCCTGTGGTTTTCCCGGGGCAACGTGCGGCCGGTCCCATGCAACATTCGGGGAAAAATGGATGGGGCGTGAGAAATGTTAGGCCCCCCATTCCTTTTGTACTGATCCTATATGAGGATTGTAAAGGGAAATAGGCAGTACCACCTATTCATAGTACCCCTTGACCGGTACCCAGTGTTGTACAATGCCATGAACTGGCAAGGTGAATGGATCAGAAAAAGGTGTCTTGATCATGTAATATAAATATCAGTAGGT
The DNA here is from genome assembly GCA_034440635.1 of Lepas anatifera. NCBI lineage: Eukaryota > Metazoa > Arthropoda > Thecostraca > Lepadidae > Lepas > Lepas anatifera. Next base: position 209,409 of record JAOTON010001018.1, read on the forward strand.
TCGATTTCCCCGCTGATAAAGGAATTTCGCACTTCGATCTCTACCTTCCATTTGTATCAAATTATTCGCGATAATGCGATTTCGTTCCAGGTGTGAATGTTAAAATGGTTGGACAGTACCTATAAACATAAGTTGGGTGCACAAAAGCGTAAAACAAAGAACATTCAATACCGAGGGGCTGCTCTGGCAAAACTACCCAAATTTTGTACATTTTTCAGGTAAACTATGAATCTAGAATCGTCTTGCTAATTTTGCATACTGTTATAAAATGACCCCGATCATATTTGCATTTAATCTCCAGCAACGTACGCGTCCACTTAAAGTAGTTCATATCACTACTATTTTTGGTACTTTGCAAGCTACCTACATTCATTTATCGACCGCAAAAAATTAAAACCCCAACTTAAAACTAACTCCGGAAAAGTGCAATGTGTATAGTTTCCAGCAAAACGGTAAAGTAAGGTTGTAATTCCAATCCTTCTTTTCCTGATCATTGCCTTCCTCGGCCAGGCCATCAGCCGGATCCCGTGTGCTAAAAGACCCTCCAGCATCCATCCCTCCTGCGTCGTCCGGGGCTGATCCCGTTGTACCTCCGGAGGAGAGCATCCACGTGGACGACAAAGACGGTAAGTAGACACCTACTTGTCCAATATCCTTACATAGTTTGGCAACTCGTTTAAAAGATTGGGTCTTCTGACTACTTTTTGGGCTAATTAGTGCAAATCAGGAACAGTGACGAATAGCGCGCTAAAAATTGTTATCTAACCTTTGCAGTCAGTTTTTGACCACAAACGGTCGAAAATACGTTTTTTCGGTCACATTTTCATTAAAAAATACGGGCCCCCCATCATGTACGGGCCCCCATCATGTACGGGCCCCCTTTCGAGCCGGGTGCCCCCCAATCGAAAACATAAAGTTGCGCCCCTGATGTTAGTAAAGGTAACTTGGTGTTTCATTGATATATATGCAGATGGAATGTCGACATATGTCTCTTACCTAGCTGCATGCAAAATTTCATTTCCCTCCAATGACTCTAACCACCCTAAACCCCGGTGTGAAGCAAAAATGAACTGATAAAATTACCACTTTGAAATGCATTTTACGGCTTATAGCGCGGAAGCCGTAAGAGATAAGTGGGGGGTATCAGTGAGAAAAATGACGGCAACGAAGTTTTCTATCCAGCCGTGTTAAGTTCAATACCGTAGCTATCATGGTCTGGAAACCAGGGGCTGAGAATAAAAATTTTAAAAACTTATATTTTATTTTTGCCTATAAAATAAAAAAAAGTTTCAGCCTGAAAGTTTTTATCTCTAAATATATAATAAAGGAGGCTATTCTCTCTTATTATCTGAAATGGGAACTAATTTTTATCAATTAGATCGGAAGATATAAGGGTTTGAATGATATTTTGGGAAATGCAGACCTTCACGGAATGGGCCAAAAAGGACCCTTAAATTTCCGTTTTTGTTTTGTTTCTGTGTTTGTGCAGTACTGCACAAACCGGCCTTTAAGTTGATATTTGACTCAGAACCTGAACTGCTGTAGTTTCAGATATTTCGAGCCTGTAGTTTAGACCATGAGTTTTATGCCAAATTTAGGGTGCAATGTTTAAAAGCTAATTTAGAGCCCTAAATTTAAAGCTTTTCTTTCCAACTTTTTGTGTGAACTACAAATTTCCCTGATGTAAAAGGGTGCAAGTTTGAAGAGTCTAGATGAATTAGCAAAAAATAGAAAAATAAAAGTTAAAAATCACATAATGCAAAATTCTGGGCAAAATTTCGAAAATTTTGAAAATTGACAAACCGTGGTGCTTATTCATTTGGAAGTGCCTTCTTTCCCAAAAGTTTTAGGTCTCTGATACCAGCGCTCAGAACAGACAACAACAACAACAACAGACTCGGCCTGCGGCCTCGGCAGGTGCCGCTCTGGCGCAGGAGAAGCCGGTGACAATGTACGTTAGCCAAACAGTTCGATTGACAGGCGAGTTTTTTCAGCAGTTTGATACTTATAACAACGCAATGTTGGAGTTTTTAGGTTTTGTGTTCTCATTATGGCTCCATTTAATCCCCTGCCTAGGCCCATGTTTTTCTAAATTAGCATGTCTCTGCATACTGCACCACGCTTGACCTCTGTTCATATCATCAAATAAATAAACACACGCATAATGTCTGTTTTGTTAAGCAAAGACTGGGCATGACGGGAAGAAAGGAGATACAATATAAAATATGATGGGTTTTCCGACGGTATTTCACCCATACCTGCAGATTTTCACCAAATTCAGCCTATTTGTTACCGAGTTATGCCCCAGCTCGAGACCTCAGCCCCACCACCGAACTGATGTCCTGGATCCGCCTATGCTTGAGCTCCTTACCCCAACCCCTTACATATGTCCTGGATCTGCCTATGCTCGAACTCCGTAGCCCCACCTCTATACTGCCCTGGACCCGCCTATGCTTGAACTCCTTAGCCATTACCCCTAATGATGTCCTGGATCCGCCTATGCTCGAGCTCCCGAGCCCCACCCACGTACTGATGTCCTGAATCCGCTTATGCTCGAGCTCCTTAGCCCCACTCCCGTACTGATGTCCAGGATCCGCTTATGTTTTAACTCTTTAGCCCCTACCTGTTTTAACTCTTTAGCCTCTTGATGTCCTGGATCCGCTTATGCTCGAGCTCCTTAGCCCCACCCCCGTACTGATGTCTTTGATCCGCCTATACTCGAGCCCCTTAGCCCCGGCCCCGTACTGATGTCCTGGATCCGCCTCTGCTCGAGCTCCTTAGCCCGACACCCATACTGATGTCCTGGATCCGCCTATGCTCGAGCTCCTTAGCCCCATCTCCGTACAGATGTCCTGGATCCGCCTATGCTGGATCTCCTTAGCCCCATCCCCGTACCGATATGCTGGATCCGCCTTTACTCAGGCTCCGGAGCCACACCCCTGCACTGATGTCCTGGATCCGCCTATGCTCAAACCCCTTAGCCTCTAACCCCGTACTGATATCCTGGCTCCGCTTATGCTCGAGCTCCTTAGCCCCACCCCCGTACTGATGTCCTGGATCCGCCTATGCCCGAACTCTTAAGCCCCTACCCCTCTGCTGATGTCCTGGATCCGCTTATGCTTGAGCTGCTTAGCCCCACCTCTGTACTGATGTCCTTTATCCGCCTATACTCGAACCCCTTAGCCCCACCCCCGTACTGATGTCCTGGATCCACCTATGCTCGATCTCCTTAGCCCCACCCCCGTACTGATGTCCTGGATCCGCCTTTACTCAGGCTCCGGAGCCACACCCCTGCACTGATGTCCTGGATCCGCCTATGCTCGAGCTCCTTAGCCCCACCCCCGAACTGATGTCCTGGATCTGCCTATGCTCGAACTCCGTAGCCCCACCTCCGTACTGCCCTGGATTCGCCTATACTCAATTTCTTTATTCCCTACCACCCTACTAATGTCCTGGATCCGCCTATGCTGGAACGCCCGAGCCCCACCACCGTACTGATGTCCTGGATCCGCCTATGCTCGAGCTCCTTAGCCCCACCCCCGTACTGAGGCCTGGATCCGCCTTTGCTGGAGCTTCTTAGCCCCACCCCCGTACTGATGTGCTGGATCCGCCTATGCTCGAACTTCTTAGCCCCACCTCCGTACTGATGTCCTGGATCCGCATATGCTCGAACTCCTTAGCCCCTACCCCCTACTGATGTCCTGGATCCGCCTATGCTCGAGCTCCTTACCCCACCTTCTTCCTGATGTCTTGGATCCGCCTATGCTCGAACTCCGTAGCCCCTACCCCCCCCCACTGATGTCCTGGATCCGCCTATGCTCGAGCTCCTTACCCCACCCCCTTACTGATGTCCTGGATCCGCCTGTGCTCGAACTTCGTAGCCCCACCTCTGTACTGCCCTGGATCCGCCTATGCTCGAACTACTTAGCCCCCACCCCCTACTGATGTCCTGGATCCGACTATGCTCGAGCTCCCGAGCCCCACCCCATCAGCTGAATCCGCTTATGCTCGAGCTCCCGAGCCCCACCCCATCAGCTGAATCCGCTTATGCTCGAGCTTCTTAGCCCCACCGCCGTACTGATGTCCTAGATCCGCCTCTGCTCGAGCTCTTTAGCCCCATCCCCGTACTAATATCCTGGATCCGCCTATGCTCGAACTCCGTAGCCCCTACCCCCCTACTGATGTCCTGGATCCGCCTATTCTGGAACTCCCGAGTCTCACCCCGTACTGATATCCTGATTCCGCTAATGCTCAGCTGCTTAGCCCCATCCCCGTACTAATGTCCTGGATACGCCTATGCTCTAACTCCCTAGCCCGACCCTCGTACCGATGGCCTGGATCCGCCTATGCTCTAACTCCCTAGCCCCACCCTCGTACTGATGTCCTGGGTCCGCCTATGCTCGAACTCTTTAGCCCTTACCCCCATGCTGATGTCCTTGATCCGCTTATGCTCGATCTCCTTACGCCCACACCAGTAACGCCCCACCTCCGTGCCCCCCGCCCCCGAAACGACATAGGCGGATCCAAGGGGAAAGGGGACAGGTGCCCCCCATAGAATCTTAGCGCCCCTGAAATTGTCCCGGAAACCCCTGGAAAGTTCGATGGCACCCCCTGAAATGTCGTTTTCCCCGAGATGCAGGTATCGGGGTCTACTGATAGGTTTTAGCGCCTACTTGATAGGTTTTTCCTGCCAAAAGTGGCGTCCCTGGTGTAGATAGCGCCCACCAGGAAGTTTCCCTTCCACCTCGCCCCCGATAGGCAATCCTGGATCCCCGTATGGGAAGCGACATTTCAGGGAGCGTCATCGACCTTGAGAGGCGTGTCTTTACAATTTCAGAGGGCGCCGATGGTCGATTGGGGGTTGGGGGAGGGGATGGGGGAGAAGGGTGGGGGGCACCTAGTCTACTTATTCCCTGGATCCACCCATGGTCCAAAAACAGAAACATAATACTCTTATTGTAAACTCAGACTTTTACGGTACTCTAATTACTTGTGATGCATTATGGGTAGTGTTGTGTACTTTTTTACCAGACCATAAATAAACAGAAACGGCCGCGCCGATCGCCGGCGTTGCCGCGACGTGGACGCAGGGGTGACGCGTGGTGATTTGCTACAACGATGCGTGGAGAAACGGCATGTTAGTAAAGGTAACTTGGTGTTTCGTTGATATATATGCAGATGGAATGTCGACATATGTCTCTTACCTAGCTGCATGCAAAATTTCATTTCCCTCCAATGACTCTAACCACCCTAAACCCCGATGTGAAGCAAAAATGAACTGATAAAATTACCACTTTGAAATGCATTTTACGGCTTATAGCGCGGAAGCTGTAAGAGATAAGTGGGGGGTATCAGTGAGAAAAATGACGGCAACGAAGTTTTCTATCCAGCCGTGTTAAGTTCAATACCGTAGCTATCATGGTCTGGAAACCAGGGGGCTGAGAATAAAAATTTTAAAAACTTATATTTTATTTTTGCCTATAAAATAAAAAGTTTCAGTCTGAAAGTTTTTATCTCTAAATATATAATAAAGGAGGCTATTCTCTCTTATTATCTGAAATGGGAACTAATTTTTATCAATTAGATCGGAAGATATAAGGGTTTGAATAATATTTTAGGAAATGCAGACCTTCACGGAATGGGCCAAAAAGGACCCTTAAATTTCCGTTTTTGTTTTGTTTCTGTGTTTGTGCAGTACTGCACAAACCGGCCTTTAAGTTGATATTTGACTCAGAACCTGAACTGCTGTAGCTTCAGATATTTCGAGCCTGTAGTTTAGACCATGAGTTTTATGCCAAATTTAGGGTGCAAAGTTTAAAAGCTAATTTAGAGCCCTAAATTTAAAGCTTTTCTTTCCAACTTTTTGTGTGAACTACAAATTTCCCTGATGTAAAAGGGTGCAAGTTTGAAGAGTCTAGATGAATTAGCAAAAATAGAAAAATAAAAGTTAAAAATCACATAATGCAAAATTCTGGGCAAAATTTTGAAAATTTTGAAAATTGACAACCGTGGTGCTTATTCATTTGGAAGTGCCTTCTATCCACAAAAGTTTTAGGTCTCTGATACCAGCGCTCAGAACAGACAACAACAACAACAACAACAACAACAACAACAGACAACGACGACGAGACCGGAAAAACTGTCAGAATAGAAGCCGTTTCTTACTTCGTTCGTCACCGGCTTCTGACAACGACGACGACGAGACCGGAAAAACTGTCAGAATAGAAGCCGTTTCTTACTTCGTTCGTCACCGGCTTCTGACAACAACGACGACGAGACCGGAAAAACTGTCAGAATAGAAGCCGTTTCTTACTTCGTTCGTCACCGGCTTCTGACAACAGACAACGACGACGACGAGACCGGAAAAACTGTCAGAATAGAAGCCGTTTCTTACTTCGTTCGTCACCGGCTTCTGACAACAACAGACCACGACGAGACCCGTCTGAGCGGCCAGAATAGAGCCGATTGAGAAATCTCAATGCGCTTCGCTCCATGGATTTCGTCATGCGGCTCTGACAACAGACCACGACGTCAGACCCGTCTGAGCGGCCAGAATAGAGCCGCTTGAGAAATCTCAATGCGCTTCGCTCCATGGATTTCGTCATGCGGCTCTGACTGGCGATAAGACACTTCCTTACGGCAGGCCAGTCCGGAAAATGCGCTCACTGGAAAGCACACCATTTAGTTCCACCTGGACTCTTGGGTCCCGGAGTCACTGCCAAATCCAGGCCACCGTGCAATTTGACAGCCCCATCTACAGCAGGCGAACGCGTAGCAGGTGGTGGTCCACTACGTCGTACGCGTGCGCGAAATCAAACGCGACGAGGACGTATTTCTGCGCGGTCTGTCCATCGGGAGGGCGGCTGTGTCTCGATTTGGGCATGCACAGTGCACGCTCACCTCTTCTCTTAAATGAGTCCTGAACTTGACCTGAAGGCGATGGTTGATGGTATAAGTGGATGGTCAGTGATAAAATATACTCGTTTTATCAAGCTGAAAGGTCTTTTCACTTCGATCTGAACACTGCACATGACCATTAAACGCGCAAATTACAGCCAATAAACGAAAAAAGTTAACAATTTATCAAGAGAGCACTTGGACACGTTGAAACTGTTTTCTTTTTATTCTAGTAGGGCCCATTTATGTCACAAATCACACATGCCTATGGCATGATCTATTTCAGCATTCAATCACATGGCTACCGAAATTCTCTTAACACCTCCGAAATTTCACACACAAGAGCAATTCTCCCATGCTGATGAATTGAAGAATATAGATAAAGGTCGATGGAAAATGCCCACATACTTCATTCTGTGTTTATCTTAACGTTTCAACTTCCCTTATATCTCCTTGAGTCTGCCATCTGGCTCAAACATTATTTTTAGGAGCAATTAATAATGTGGGTTAAAGTCCGGTTTGTGTTTCCTACAACTTAACCCGCGCCCCACCGGGGGTCCGCCGCCACCTTCGCCCCACCGGGGGGCCAACGATGGCCCCCTCTAACTCCGAAAATATGGGCGTTAGCGCAAATCTGCAAAGTGCAATAGAAAGCTCGCGTGAATTCAGTAAGAAATTACTTCGCATGTTTTAGTGCTCAGGTCAATGGTTTGACCTCCAGAGGTCAAATTAGGTCAAGATCGGCTATTTTCACTCAAATACGCAATGATTAAGCAAACTGGTCATAACTCTAACGTCATTAGAGCTATTGAGACCTGGTAAAGTTCATTTGATAGGAAATTGCCAGTACTTTTTCCGCTATGTGGAACGTAAAGATCTCCCGCCAGTGGTTTGACCTCCAGAGGTCACCTCGTGACCTAATATGACCTGAGGTCACGAAAGGTCACAAAGTGACCTTGTCGTATATTAAATGAAAGCCAGTGACAAGACAAACACGATGGTGTTTGTTTCACCGCTCTAGCTTAATTAGGTCAAAAGTTATTGTCAAAATACTGTTTTTGACCTCTGGTGACCTTGGATGACTTTGAAAAAGTCAAAGGGTAAATATGACCCCTGGGATCCGTGAAAGGGTGTCCAAAAACGCTGTTCTGAGCAGTCTGAGTATTTGCAATCATTTTTGTGGCTTTTATATCATGAAACAGGTTTTCCCCATGCTTTTCCAATGGGAGAGGTCGCCTCGTGACCTGACCTCAGGGCACGAAATCGAAAAATCCCGGATATACACCTTGTAGACCCTGAAGGGGTCATGAAGTGTAGGAAGTTTCAAATCGATCGACTTTGAAATGTAGCTCTTACAGAGCTCAAAAGTTGAAGTGAGGTGACCTTGGTTGACCTCGTCTGGTGACCTGACCTTAGATGACCCGGGGTAAAAAATTTCAGGGATGATGGGAAAATGATGCAGTGAGAGGTAGAGCCCTCAACCGCGGTGCTGCGCCTCGTCGTTTTTCTGCTATCCCGGAAAAACCTTAGGGGGGCCATCGATGGCCCCCGGTGGGGCGAGGGTTAAAGCTTTTCCGCTGAGGTAATTTTCTTGGACAGCGCACAGGCCAGGTTCACACTCGTTGCGATTATTTTCAATGTCCTCTCACCATTATCTTACAAATCTTGGCCACGTGGAAAGGCAAATTGATGCTTATCATATTTGATATTAAAATAAACTTAACCCCTCTTCACTAACAGAAAAATCCTCAGATATATACCTTTATGTTCAGCTGTTGCATCTTCCCAAGTGTCTTGAATTTCTCCATGACCTAGTGGCAGTTACAGATTTTTCAAGAGGTGCCGAAAAAAGTGTGGACTGAACTGTTTAGCAATTCATTGTTTCAAATATCACACCAAATAGGCATCTTGCTTGGCTGGTACAAACTGTTATGGCTGGGAGAGGGTGGGATAGGACGTTGTTAAAAATACGATCCACCAAAATGACGGCAACCGAAAAGCGAATACCATAGGCGCCCTTTGGGTGAAAAGTTGATGGTAAAGTGCCCACTTTGAGGCTCCGCGTTTCCCCCCCACCTTACTAAAATTCTAGATCCGCCCATACGCGGATCCAGGGGGCAAAGGGGAGGGGCAGATGCAGCCCCCGATCGATCCTCGGCGCCCCCTGAAATGGTCACGGCGCCCCCTGAAAGGTCGATGGCACTCGCCTGAAGTGGCGCTTCCCACTCTCCCCAGGATGCGAAAATCGGTGCTCACCGATAGGATTTACGCCCACCTGGTAGGTTTTTCCGGTCAAAAGTGGCGCCCCTGCTCCGGATGGCGCCCCCGGGAAGGTGCTCCCCTCCGATTGGCAATCCTGGATCTGCCTATGGATCCGTCACTGTTCAAGAGCAAACAATTCACAGAAAAAGCAGGAAGATATCAAATGTTAGCGGGGAGTGGTGCGGCCAAGATAATTGATGATGCTAACAAATTGTTTAGTTATGTGGATAAAACAATTGGGTCGCCACACGGGATTGGAAGGGGACTCCTGCCTTCTTATGAGATGGGCAGTGTGCTAAAAATATATCGTCAAGTCAATATCAAATTATCAACATTTAGTTTTATACAGTGCACTGTTCACTGCAGTGATACAAGAGTGCTCTGTCCTTTTTCTGTGGGTTTATGACACCCGGTAGGGTTCGTTTTAGCCTCAAATATGGCTTTTGTGGTATTTATTTGGCCATTTGGCCGCCCCGGTTGCTCGGTTGGTAGAGCGTCGGGCTCCAGCCCGCTGCTGAGAAGCATGCAGTGGCAGTGCATGTCCAGGTTTGAGATCGGTTCCCCTGAGACGCTCCGGCGCTCAATCGTTTGCCCGACGTAGGTCGGCTGGCAACTGACTGATGAGAGGGTGACCTGAGCGAGGCGGCCATCCCTGTGCTTTGTAGGAGGTTAAACTTTGGCTTCTAAATCAACCCTTCATTGTGGGCGTTACTCGTTCGGGTGGTGGAGTCGGGGTCTCCGTGACAAGTCCCTTGAGGACTTTAATGAGACTCAGACTCCAACAGCCGTACTGGGAAGAACTTGGACGAAATTTATAAAAAACAAGATTTTTTAGTGCAAATACAATTTGAACCTTTTGGCCTTTTCGCAAACCCGGTTTGGCCTTTTTCCGTTGAAAAAAACCGCAGTCCTGGGCAGCATCTCTAATCTTTAGAATATGGAATAACAAAAATTAGGAGACATTTTTTAACACTAGCACGTCTAAATTTTATTAACGCCCCCTCCAAATGGGGGTTTGATCCCCCGAAGACATTATAATGGCCAGCACAAGAAAATCTCCACCGCCCCCCTCCACTGAGTTTTCCTTAAAAAATGTTCTGCTGTCCTTTCCAGGGGGCGCCTTTCCTATCCATGGGTGCTTATTCTTTCCAGAGGGGGCGCCTTTGCTCTCGGGGGGGCGCCTTTTGCTACCCAGGGATGCCTGTGCTAACGAGGGGGTGCATATGATATCAAGGGGCGCCGTTGATCTTCTTTGGAGGCGTCTCTGCTGTCCAGGAGGCGCCTGCGCTATCCAGGGGTACCTATGCTATCCAGAGACCCGGATCCTTTACTCAGGGGCGAGGGCCGCCTTTTTGCTGTCCAGGGGTGCCTGTGCTAACCAGGGGCGCATATGCTATCCCGGGGTGCCGTTGCTCTTCTTTAGGGGCGGCTCTGCCGTCCAGGGGTACCTATGCTATCCAGAGGGTGTGTTCTGTCCATGGGGCGCTTTTGGTATCAAAAGGCGTATTTGCTGTTTTGGGGGCGCCTATCCTATCCAGAGGGCGCCCCTGCTGTCCAGGGAGCGCGATTGCTATTAAAGGGAGCTTATGATATCCAGAGGGGTGCCTTTGCTCTATGGGGGAGGGGGCGCCTCTTAGTGTACAGGAGTGCCTGTGCTAACCAGAGGGCGCCTATGCTATTCAGGGGCGTCGTTACTCCTCAATTGGGGGGTGCCTTTTTCTGTCCAGGGGCGCCTCTGCTGTCTAGAGGTTGCCTTTGCTATCCAGAGGGGCGCTTTTACTCAAGGGGTGGGCACCTTCTGCTGTCCAGGGTGCAGCTTTGATGTCAGGGGGCGCCATTCATATTTGAAAGTGTATTTTATTTTACACATACGCTTTTCAAGGGCGCCTATGCTATCCAGAGGGGCGCCTTTACTCAAAGGGGGGCGCCTTTTGCTTTCCAGGGCGCAGTTGCTTTCCAGGGCTACCCCTTCAGACAGGCGATGTGTCTGATTTTCTCTTGACCGGCCGGGGGCGCCGGCAAAATCCGGGGGTGCCACCCAAATCCGTGAGGGCCTCCCCGTACGAGGTCAAAACCACGTGTGCAAAAATATACCATTGTACACCATCATTTTTTCAAGGTGTGCAACTGCACACCCTGTCCTGCGGAATCCGCCGTCCCTGCCGCCGTTGTCCTCGGGAGGGGGTTTCTCTCTTATCTCTCCAGGGGGCGCCTTTCTTATCAAAGGGCGCCTATGTTGTCCAGGGGGCGCCTTTTTCTCTGCGGGGGGGGCGCCTTTTGCTGTCAAGGGGTGCCTGTGCTAACCAGGGGGCGCATGTGATATCTAGGGGCGCCGTTTCTCTTCTTCGGAGGCGCCTCAGCTGTCCAGGAGGCCCCTACGCTTTTCAAGGGCGCCTATGCTATCCAGAGGGGCGCCTTTACTCAAGGGGGGGCGCCTTTTGCTTTCCAGGGCGCAGTTTTGATGTCAAGGTGCGTCATTCATGTATGAAAATGTATTTTTCACAGAGGATCCTACCTCTTCAGGTAGGCGGTAATTAGGCTTGATTTTCTCTGACCGGCCGGGGGCGCCGGCTGAGGCCTGGGGGGGGGCGCCTCCTGGACAAAGCCAAAACAAGTGGTGCAAAAAGATACTTTTGCACCACTTGAAAAAAATCGAGTGGTGCAACTGCACCACTTGCACCCTGGAATCCGCCGTCCCTGGTCAGTTGCCCTGGCCTGGTAACCTGACCTGAGACAACATAAACTTAAAATTTTAAGATTAGCTGCGTAATCAATCAGGCAAAGTTGTACCAGGTACGGTCACGTTTCACATTGGGGTTTTCTAGCGCCGTTGGAAAAACCCGAAGGGGTGTCCAAACACCACCCTTCCCCGGATGAAGGTTTGTAGAATGGTAAAGTCCTCTACTTCCCAGGGTAAAGGCAACACAATTCCTGCTGGAAATGCGACCTAAACTTTACTGATAAGATAAGGCCCAGTGACACCAGTAGCCTAATGTAAGTATGACGTCTGTCTTTCCATCCTGAGTGGTAATCTCACACCGTCGTTATGGAGGAAAACTTCTAGTGAGCGTCGAGCTGTTCTCCACTTATTGCCAAATAACTTATATTGTGGTCGTTACGCTGTGGTCGTTTCAGAAATTGCTCTACAGTCACACTGTGTTACGTATTCTGGAGCTGTACTTCGGCTTATGGAATACCTTCCCATTGAAGCTTTCCCATTTCATTTCGGCAGAAACAGCAATCATGAATTCACTGACTGCTTTTCCCCTCGTGTTCTCCATTGTCCTAATATCTATCTGCCTTGCACGTACGTTGTGCAGTACAGTGAATTACTAGATCCGGTGAGCTATTATCAGCGCTTTACAAAAGGAAGAGAATGGAAGGTCGTGACAGTCATGTTGTGGGCATCATAGGTCATTTCTTAAGGTCTTTATACATTCGATCGGCTTTTAGGGTGGGATTTCATTAAAGTAAGTTCGTATTAACCCTTGCCCCGGTGGCAAGTACGAGCCACCTTCTCCCTGGTGGGGGTGGGGCTAAAAAGACCTCCACGATCTCAAAAACTAAGAGAGCTAGAAAAAGCGCAAAACGGAAATCAAAAGCTCTTCAAAAATGATATCGAAAATACTTCTGTCATTTTTCTCGTCAGGTCAATATCAAGGTCACCAGAGGTCAAAAATAGGTCAAAGTCGCTAATATGAGGTGTACTAAGAAAACCTCATATATCTCAGACACTATGATAGCCAGAACAATTTTTTGAAAACCATTCGAAAGCTCTTGAAGTGCTCTTTTATATCAGTGGCAATAATTTTTGGGTCAGGTCAAAGCCTACGGAGCTGCAGGTCACTTAATATTCTTGGGAATGTCCATAGCCATAAGGGCGTTTCCCTTTTTTGCAAATAACTTCCAAACCAAGAACGATGCAGCCATAGTTGATGCATCATTGCAATCCTTTCGTCAATACAAATGTTGATATATGATATTACTATGCCAGGTCAAATTTAAAATTTGACCCACCCAGGTCAACAGTCTGACCCAACTTGACCTGGTATAGTCATGATGTATATCATCTGACTTGCTGTGACCATACAAACACTTCGGTGACAAAATATAAGTTACATATTTGTTTATTCAAACATTTATAGTGTTAAACACCAAAAATTCTTATTTGACCTAAAGTGACCTTTCAAAGATACAAGTCAAAATTGTTGCTATCAACTTCAGAAATGTGCTAAAAGCAAGACGTGACCGATGTGTGAAGTTGATTCCATTCATACTTCCTGAGAAAAGCTCATTTCGTGATTTTCCCTATGTATTTACAATGGGGAGGTCATGCTCTGCAAATGACCTTAGGTCACCAATATAAAAAAATCCCGGAACATATATTGTAGCTCCTGGTGGGCCCAATATGTGGTATGCATTTCAACTTGATCGATTAACCCTCCTTTTAGTTATGCAGTCCGAAGCATTTTTTGAGGTGAGGTCACTTCACCTGGTCTGGTGACCTGACCAGTGGCGGTTCTAGCCGGTCGGTTTGGGAGGAGCAAACCAAAGTCAAAAAGCCAAAATAAAAACAAAAACACGTCGCGCAGAAAAAATATGCAATACAATATTACTTGCCAGTAGAAGTTTGGGTATTTGAGGCGAAAAGCAAAAAAAACGTCACGGTAAAAATATGGGCTCGAGATACTTCTTTCCTATCCAAGGCCCTATATTATTTACACTGAACTTAACTGGTTCGTTTTAAGTTGAGAGTTGAAGCACCAAAATCTTGCTTATAAACGAAAAATGAGTCGGGGAAAAACGGAGGTCGATCGCTTGGGGGGGCAAAAACATAGTTTTGCCCCGAGCTTTTCCGTTTCGGGGAGGGGGAAATGCCTTTTTGCCACCCCCCGATCCGCCACTGGACCTGACCTGATAAGACCTTGAGCTAACATTTTCAGGAAAGATGTAAAAATGATGAGGGAACAGCTAGACTAAGTTTGGCAGCGCTGCGCGCCGCCGTTTTTTTGGTCACTTCAGAAAAACCTGGGGGGGTCTAAAAGACCCCCACCCGGGCGAAGGTTAAAGCTACGGAGGTACCACTCAAATCAATTTTCAACAGGGAATTATCTCTAAATTGTAATCTCGTATAGTAAATAGCCGAAGTCGAAATCTGAATTTTGTTGCTGACATTGCTCCCGCTGTGCTCTACTCTGCAAGGGTCCCCACGCGGGAAAAATGTTCAAGTTTAAGGATCTGATGCACTTGGCTGAAGCCGACGGGTTTGTCATATTATTTTATTTTAGCGGTTCGAGCGAGTCGGCTGTATTTCTGGAAATAGCAGCATTGTGTGGCTTGGAATTGACTGTCTATTCATTAATGGCTGACAACGCGTAAGAACGCTTCCAAATTCAGTCATTTTTATAGATGTCCTTTTTCCGGTGCATTTTGCGTCACGTCAAGCTGAGCATACCGTTTTAGCCGAGTTTTGTTGAACTTTTTTCCGGAGACTTGAGGGAATCCTATTTACTGGCGTAATGGGCGCATCACACTGGAGCTTCAACAGCTCTGCAACGCATTGAAGAGCAATGGGCGGGAAATTTCCCCCAAAATTGACGCGCCCAAAATCATCACAGTGGGAAATTGTCCCAGAATCACGAGGCTTGGAATTTTTTATTTGTCAGTATTGCGGGCGAACTGACAGCATTCTGGCGAAGTTTTTTCGCAATCCCTGGTCGCAGTAAGTGGTTGTGCAGATGGGGTGGGGAAGCTACAACCTGTCTGCCGTAATTTTGGGATGTAGTGTATCACAGAGGACGTTTAAAATACCATAATGGCTTATGCCGTGGTATTTGTGCTTTAAATGCCGGCGGCCAGTGTGAGGAGTGCGCCTGAAACTGTGGCGTTGCTTTTCGATTACCCTGGATACATGAGTAGCTTCAGTACGCTCTATTTGCCTACGTACGAAGCACGGGAACAGACGTGTTAGCTCATGCAACCAGAGTCTGTCTTTGGGACTCCCGGTTACACGAGTCGCCAAGTCCGTTCCCGCGCGGCCAGACGCAAATAGAGCGCACTGGAGCTGCTCATGCATCGGAAGTAAATATATCTGCACTGCGCGTCTCCGTGCGTCTCCGTTGCAGAACAAATCCATTACAGAGCTTTTGCAGAGCTGTTGAAGATACGGATCCAAACCACGCTTAATATCCCAATGGCGCGTGTTCATTTGGTTTGATAAGTTTCAGACAAGTTAACCAAAGCAAATGCTCATCTGATTTAAAATCCAGGCATCGACTCATAACTTTGGTAAGTTCTGACATCAAGCTCGGAGTATTTTCCTTCCAAGACATGGCTTTGAAATAGCTAGCCCTTCATTGAGAGTGATGTCAGACACTGCGACATGTCCATACATCCCGTATTCCAGCCTGGAAGAGTGCCGGTCGACCATTAAGAGTTTGGGTGCCCAACACAGCTATCTCGTGTCGCCGTATTGTAACGACATTGGCCCTGTGGCGACACACTAATGGCAGCTCGGGAGTCTTCCCTGTGTAAGCCATTCCCATCAGGTTCTCGCGAGATGACCTACCAAACGGGAGCGACGGAGGCCGCCTGACTAAGGACGGTAACACGAGAACCGAAGGGCAACGTCGGCTTACTCCCGGTGCATGTTTCGGAATGGTGAACACTTCGTCCAAGGCTCGTCGCACAACGTGAAAAGTCACGTGAATACAAAACATTCAGGGGCCGTCCATAATTGACGTAACGTGAATAGGGTGGGGATGTCAGCTACAGAGCTATCAAGCCTTACACATGCGCATCACAAAACGCTGCATGGGTGAGCGGAGTGGTGAAAAATCATACACATGTTTGTTACATGATTTATGGATGAACCTTAACTGCACAGCAGGACGACCTCACCTGATTGAACCACTAAAATATTCATGATTATTCGATAGTGATTTATTTAATCTGGGATTATTTGAAACCTGCTCTGTGTTGCAAGTGATTAACAACAAATACATGCTTTTCCGAGCCATGATTGGGTAACATTCCCACATGGGAACGGTGTGGGTTCAACTCTCACAGTCGGCGACGGCTTAGTCAGCCCTCGCCCAGAAGGGACCTGGGGAGGGCTCAATAATCACTGGCTCTGTCAGTGGGTGGATGCCTAAAGCCCAGTTCACTCACGTTTTCTCCGCCGACCAAGTAGCAGGCCGAGATTCGATACCCCCGTTGCTGACTGGCAGCACTTATGCACATTGGCAGAGCTGACTTTTTGGGAGGCAAGCTGTAAGATTGGGCGAATAATAATTTGGCGCTTTAAAAAATGGAAGTTGGGTCCAGAAGAAGGCACAGCTATTCGTGTTGTCACCCTATCTTACAGCCTGTCACAAAAAAGTCAGCTCCGGCAATGTGCATGCACACTGCCAATTAGCGACGTGAGACAGAACCTCGGTCGGCACGACTGGTCAAGTGACCCGCCTAGAAAACTCATGTAAACCGGGCTTATAGGTACATAATGAAGATGGCCAAAAATTACAAAACAGACAAAATCCACTCACATGTTCGGACATTAGGTGGCCCGGTGGAAATGTCTTAAATTCTTGACCTGGGAGCTGTTAGCTCCAAACTCCCGCCCAGTGGCGAACCTAGCCGGTAGGTTTGGGGAAAAGTCAAAGGAGATAAGCAAGAAAAAGAAAGGTCACGTGGTGAGAGTACGCCACAATTTAACTAGACGCTAGGTTTTGGGGGTAAGCCCAAGAAACCACGAGCAAAAAAAGCATCACAGGGTGAAACATGTGGCCACAAGCTTCTTTTTTATATCCAAGGCCAATGTATACGCTGAAGTTAACTGATTCTGTCTGAAGTTGAGAGTTGAAGCACCAAAACCTCGCCTTTAAACTAAAAAGGAGCCTGGGCAAAAAGGAGGTTGACAGCTTTGGGGAGGTGGCAGAACACAGTTTTGTCAGTGTTTTCCCGTTTGGAGATTCCTTTTTTGCCCCCCTGGATGTGCCACTGCTCCCACCTCCAGCTTTGAAGCTCAAAACAAGGTGGGAGTTGTCAACACCAATGGCCTCAGTTACGAGAAATGTCTCCAATCAGCAGCTTATTCCATAACAGCATAGAAATAGAGTTCATCGGTGGTCACCTGCGTTGGTTAACGCCGCATAAAGAAAAAACTGACCCCCTCTCTGGCATGGAGAATAACACCGGGGGCCAGGGTGCCCGGCTCCCCACCTTTCGTCGGAATTTGTAATCCCAGCCGGGTTCCGACAGAAATTAGGAATTTTATTGCGGGCATGAGTGTTGGGCAAGATAAGCTTGTACAGAAGTCTTTGGATTTCGAGGGGAAAATTTTGTATCAGCAAGGAAGATCAGTCTATATACGTATGTGTAAAAGATATAGTATATAAATTCCACTTATGATCTTCCAAAAAAGACACTTTACTTAACCCCTATATAAGTGAACATCAACCGTCAGCGTCATCCAGAGCCTAAGCTACTGACAATGACAGGTTTCTAGCCTACAATCTACGGTCCTGGAATCCGACGCCTCCTCTATTTAGGAAGGCTGCCGGAACGAAAAGTGGTTCATCGGCATAAAATTCCAACATGTTTTACTTACCAGCATGTTTCAAGCTAATTAACCCTATGTTGAGGTCAGCATTACAGTGTGGCCGTATAAATTTATTCATTTATTTAGTTGTATACCCAAGTGGGAAACCACCTAGGGAAGAGGGTGGCAAGACGGGCATTGTAGGTAAAATGGGCACATGCTCCGGTCACAAACTAAAAATGGTACGGAGGTCCAATTAATTAAATAAGCGTGTCAGGTGGTGGTTTGTCACATACCAAACGCACGAATACATAAGCTATGTTCTTTCTTATTTTCGAAAAAAATCGTGGTCAACTATTGCATTGCAGAAAGTTTTGTTTGCAGGAGGCCTCTGTCGGTTTCTGGTTTCATTTTAAATGCCGACTGCGAGGAATCATTAAAATGTATGCTGTCGTAGAAGTTTCTCATTGCCTTAACATGGTGACTGCCAAACATGAAATTTTCAAGTGTTAAGTGCTATGGGACAAGAAGGGCATAGGCCCATAGAGCGAAAGCCATAACGTTTTAAAACCCACAATCGTAATTGTTGTTGTGTTTACGTTATTCATAGCCATTTTTGTCAGAGCTCAAGGTAAGCCAGGTCAAGGATAATCATTATTTATCTTATGAAATTCCAATCAAATTGAAATTTTATTCAGAGTTCAACGAAATAGTTGTGTCAGCTTTTCTATCAAAATAATACCTTGCTGAATGCATAACATCTCTTTTGAGCTCAACTTAGGTCACTAGAGTTTCGCGAGAAAAAACAGCGCATTTGATATACAACATGCAAAATTGGCCACACCCTTAGGGCAATGTAACTTGGCCACACCCTTTGGGCAATGTAACTTGGATACACCCTTTGGGCAATGTAACTTGGCCGCACCCTTTGGGCAATGTAACTTGGCCACACCTTTTGGGCAATGTGGGTTTTTTTCCAGTCTTCTAAAAAATAGGATTGCTCCAAGAAGTAAGAACGGTGCCGCATGCGACTCAAGGCAGGTACACAACATGCTCACAGAAGCCTCAGGCAAAACTGCATTACCGTCACATTAACCTGCGCCCCGGTGGGCCTCCGAGCCACCTCCGCCCTGGTGGGTGTGTTTGAATACCTCCTCGAACTCGGCCCCTATACGGGATAGCGAAAAAACGCGAAAGCTGGTGGATAGCTCATACAAATTCATAAGGAAACTATATTAGTCACTTTTTGGCTCAGGTCAATATTGAGGTCATGACAGGTCAAAGATGACATTTTGAGCAGAGTTTTTGGGTTCTAGCACCTGACAGAATTGAGTTAGAACAATATGTTGGGCACCTGTCGCTTCATCTTGTCACGGCGAATCGAATGATGTATAATATGACCATACTAGGTCAAAAAACAAAAATGGCCTGACCTCAGGTCAGGTCAAGGTCACTTTTTAGCCTAGCAGAGTCAATATGCATATCAATCGACTCGCAATAGCAATCCAAACGCAAATATATCAAAATAAAAGATGTATCATCATTGCATGCAACTTTATTGACCTAAGTCTGAAAACTGCTTAAATAGCCCCAAATGACCTCTTAGAGGTCACAGGTCAAAAATTGCAACACGAAGCTGGACGGGAATCCAGGATACTACGATTTGAGGAATATGAAGGTATTCTAGGCGGTACCTACACAAATACAGCCAAATTCCCGTTTTTCCCATGTATTTCCAATGGAGAAGCCATTGTCCTTATTTGGCCTTGGGTCATCGATATGAAAAATACCAGAATATTTGTTGTAGCACTCAGTGGGCCCATTATGTGGTATAAGTTTCAATCCGATAGATTCACTCATTTCTTACTTATGCCACCTTAAACATTTTTGGAGATGAGGTCAATTGACATGCACTGGTGACCTGACCTGAGATAACCCAACCTTAAAATTTTGGGAAAAGTTGGGGAATTGATCAAGGATAAGGTGTACGAAATACGGCTCACTTCGCACCGCTTTTTTCATGCCGCCGGAAAATCCTAGGGGGGTGTTCAAACATCCCCACCGGGGCGAGGGTTAAAACCAAGCAAAACACAGAGACTTAAACATACCCAGGCACAACTCAAACACCCTCTTCCTTATCAGCAAGGTACACTTTTTAAAACAAAGCATGTTTAATGGCAAACGGCCAAGATGAGACATCGTCGCCAGCACTGGCGAATCCGCGGGGGAGGGGCATAAAAGGGTCATGCCCTCTCAAACGCTCAAGCCCGGGAGCCAACATATATATTCCTCCCCAATTAGTCGTGCTATGCATGACAAATAATTCAGAAAAAAACAAGACACTGTGCAAAACATTGGTGCCGGTGAAATTTGACCTTCCGCTCCATGTTATGTTCATATGAAGAGGAAATTCCTATAAAATAAGAAGAGGCGTTACCTAAAAGGACACTGGCAGTATTGCCCTTTTGTGGGGCTGCTCCAGCGCTTCAACTAAAAAATGCGGAGGCTTTGATGCCAGGTATATCTCGGCTCGAAGTGAATTGGCGAATCCGCCAAATCTGGCGAGTTTGGCTTAAAAAAGCCAAGGTAGGCCCATTTAATGACTGCACTGCAATGAAACTGAGTTGGCGTCTCAAACGCCAAAATGGATATAAGGTCATGGCAACGGGCGTCATCGTCGTTTAGTGCTTGTTTGTGTGCTTTCGTAACAATGCTATGTAGTCAAGTCTGCCCACCGTGTACTAGTCAAGTGATACAATTAATTTATCTGACTCGCTCAATACAATCGGAGGCTTCCGCTTAAGCCCAGATTTGAAGTGGAACGCCGACACAAGTGTACCTGAAAGAGATGAAAGAAATGATTTTACCTGAAAAATTACTGCCCAGTGCAGTCGGGTTATTTAGGGGGCGTGGAAGGAAAACTACAGCTTCGATTCAATTAAAACGATATTAATCGAAAGCTCTGGGAAGTGACTATCCAAGGTTGGTTTTCAAATATTTCTAGGGTCTTGATCCACTGCTGCCCCAGCCTTGCAACGTTCTTTTTTAGATTGGGGGCTGTGTCGTCGACATGGGTTTGGCCCCACCAAATTTGAGTTATGAATCCGCCAGTGGTCGCCAGCAGTAAAGCTCCCAACAATATTGGTATCGGAACATAATATCCAATGTGAGGACAATAGTAAAAATACGATAGAAAATAGTATAAACATGAAATGTTGCACCCACCGTGTTAAAGGAAATAAATTGAAAGCTTAATGAAAACACATGCTCTACCAATCCCGTTGATTTTTAACAGGGGAACCATTTACATGGATGTAAATAGAACAAAAACGATAAGCGAAAGAAATCCGCCAAATTGGCCACACATTCTGACATCAGGGATATGTCCGGATTCGCCTTTCTCATAATTCGCCAAATCTTGCTGCATTTGAGAAAACAGGAAGAGATAGAAAATAGCTTACATTTCGGGGTCCAGGGCAGCTCTCCTGAATGGGAGTGGTGCCCAGGTGGTAGAACTGCGCGAATAATTACCGTGGCACCATCCCTGGAGAGAGCCCATCAGTCACGTGGCCGCCTGTGCGTGTCCCTGCCGCGTCATCCGGATCAGGAACTGACTTACCACGTGATTGGTCGGACATGCACAGACGGCTGTGTCGTCCTGAGATTATTTCAAGGGCACTTTAAATGAAGAACGATGGAAGTGGCGTACCTGCCTGTTGCTGCAGAGAATGTGGGAAAATACCGGTGAAAACCAATGCGATTGTCAGGGGCGTCGCCACCTGACCTGCCATCTATCAGGGGCGTCGCCACCTGACCTGTCATCTGTCAGGGGCGTGGCCACCTGACCTGCCATCTGTTAGGGGCGTCACCACCTGACCTGTCACCTGTCAGAGGCGTCGCCACCTGACCTGCCATCTGTCAGGGGCGTCGCCACCTGACCTGTCACCTGTCAGAGGCGTCGCCACCTGACCTGCCATCTGTCAGGGGCGTCGCCACCTGACCTGTCACCGGTCAGGGGCGTCACCACCTGACCTGTCACCGGTCAGGGAAGTCGCCACCACGAGGGTGGGGGGGTCGGGCCCCCAATCTTAGAAAGAAGTGGGCGTGGCCCCCACTTTGGGCCGGAAATGCCTCTGAAAATTCCAAATTTAAGCGAACGTAGGGGTTTTAAGGGTTTTACCACTGCCCCCCCCCACTTTGGATGCCCCACTCGAAACTCCGTGGCAACGCTCTTGGCGATTGTGAATGCGTTGCCATTAGTGTGGATTGCCAATCAGTTCCTTATTTATCCATTTTGTATGTTTATGATATTTCACTTAGGTATTTCATTGTACTCCAGGATCTAAGTTTCAAAGTTTTTGTGCTTCACTGTATTTTATTGTACTTTGATTGTATTGAACTTTTCCTTTACGTGTCGTACTGTTTATTCATTCCCATACTATTTCTTCGCCATTGTGATTTTTATTTTCCGTCATTGTAATTTCCAATCTGCAACTGTGTAAATGCTTTATGAGTTTTAACCCGCGCCCCACCGGGGTTCCTGCACCACCTTCGCCTCACCGGGGCCATTGAAAGTCCCCCTCTAACTCCGAAAATATGGGGGTTAGCGAAAATCTGAAAGGTGCTTTGGAGAGTTTGCGTGAATTCAGTAAGAAATTACTTCACATGTTTAAGCGCTCAAGTAAATGGTGTGACCTCCAGAGGTCAGGTTAGGTCACGATAGACTATTTTCACTAAAATATGCAATGCTTAAGCAAACTGGGCATAACTCTTATGCAATTAGAGCTATTCAGATCTGGTAAGGTACATTTGATAGGAAAATGCCAGACCTGTTCTGCTATGTGAAACGTCATGACTTCCGGCCTGTGGCTTGACCTCCAGAAATCACCTTGTGACCTAATATGACCTGAGGTCACGAAAGGTCAGAAAGTGACCTTACTGTATATCAAATGAACGCCAGTAACAAGACATACACGATGGTGTTTGATTCATTGCTCTAGCTTAATTATCCAGTCGGTAATTGCAATGTATATTTATTTATTCATCTCATTCACTCGCAAACGGAGATAACATTTTACTAACAGGCGAAGTTAACTTGCTAAAAAAATATTTACATACAAACTATGTTTTCGGCGTCGTACAAACGCATGCATGCTAAGGGTACGCATATTAAAATGAAACTGTATGCTTAAGATAAAAAGGACATTAAAAGCTGTATAATAATGACTGAAACCAATGTACAGAGCTATCATTCCGCCATCCAAAATATTCTGAGGCACGAACACTCGAGGCACCCTTATCTGTTTGCAGCGTGTTCTTGAGACAACGAAACATAGCTTGAAAGATGGGTTTTGAAAGTGTCATGTGACTAAAAAATATGTCAGACCCAGAACGAGATAAAATACATTTATTGTCCTAGGGGTCCGACACAAAAATCCGTGGTTTACGGTATTCACGCGACCACGACGCTCCGCAAAAAGGTGGTGTGTGCAAATTGGTCGAGCCGACCCATGAAAATGAAAGTAACCGAACAGTTCTCCCGAGTCAATTATTTCAAATCATAAACTTTTTAGAAAGTGCAAATCGTACTGAGGTATTCATGGTGACCGAGATTAAACGTCGAAATGTAGCAAGAGAGCACCATCAGACAATGAGTTGCACGATCTATTTGCGTGATAATTTAGCCACATGAGTAGCTCGTGCTGCACGCGATCAACTCGCACAGTGTGGGATTTGGCCGCACCTGCCCAGATCACACTACACTTCTCTAGATGTGATCTAATGTTAGCATAGTATGCCGGAAGAAGGGATTTTGCATCAAATCTAGCAGTTCTTAGGCGCTTTGGAATGAATTTATCAAGCCAAGGGCCCTCTCCGTTTTACGTAAATATTAAAATAAAGACTTCGTGCTACAAAACAGTGAAATCGTAAGATCAATGAGTTCACTTAAAACGGATGATCCCTGACATGTTTCATGACGGAGGATGTGTTCATCATCTCTTGTAAATATTTATGTACTGCTTCATCAAATGACTTGAGCTATAAATGGGATCATTGTTTTGCTCATATATACTGAATGAATACAAATAAATATTTTATATATGGGCCGAGACAGTGGCAGATCCAGGACTTAATTGGGGGGGGACGGAGGATAAGAGGCTCGAGCCTCCCTCTCTCTTGCCTCGGATCAGCCACCGATTATGCATTAACTATAGGCACAGACATTTCGGGTGGGGGCTTAAGCCCCTAGCCCCCCTAAATCCACCACTGGGCCTAAAAAGACAGCGTACTATCCAGAATTACCCCAGGGTCGAACTTCATAACAGCTGTAGAAGAGCGGCTTAACATACGGAAATTGCCGCTGTTGTAATTCCACTAAATCTGGTACATTTCCCTGTCACTGGGAACAGAGGTAGGTACCTTTTGACACGTTTTACAATGGAACTCCGAATTTGCTGAAAAGAAAATATACCAGACTTGGTGGAAGTAAAGCGCAGTGGCAATTTCGGCATGCTACGCCGCTTTTCTACAGCTTTTATGAAAATTGGCCCAGGCCACGAATTTCATTCGCAGAAACTATTAAAGTGGTCCCCATATGATATTGTGTCCGGACAAAGTCGATCTGATTCCCAATCCCTCCCAATCGGGTGAAAGTTGGCGACGCCGTAAAACCTTGGCAGTTGGTGCGTCGTTTAACCCCGACGATTATTATAACTGTGTCCGGCCAGGTGCGCGCCTGAGGGTTATCGTGAACGAGTGACATTTTGATGTATTTAGGATGCGGCTCCATCCAGTGGCGTAGCCAAGGAGGGTCCTTGGGGTCCGCGGACTCCCCCTCCCTTGGGCTGACCTTATGCACTGGAAAGCACGAGCATTGGTCTCGGGGGCCCCTGAGCTTTTTCTCAGGGGCCCCCGAGCTCGGTCTCAGGGGCCCCTAGCTTGGTCGCAGGGGGCCTCCCGGGCTTGGTCGCAGGGGACCCCCGAACTTCGTCTCAGGCCCCCCAAGCTTGGTCTCACGGGAAAAACGAGCTTGGTCTCAGGGGCCCCCGATCAGCGGTATCGAGGGCTCCAGAGTACCGAACATTAATCCCGGGGCCCCTGAGCTCAGTCTCGGGGGCCCCTGAGTTTTTGTCTCAGGGGCCCCCGAGCTTAGTATCACGGGCCTTTTGATCTTGGTTTCACGGGTCTTTTGACCTTGGTCTCAGTGAGCCCCCGAGCTTGGTCTCAGCGGTCCATGAGCTTGGTCTCAGGGGCCCCGAGCTTGGTCTTAGAGGCCCCCGAGCTTGGTCTCAGGGGTCCCTCCGAGACTAAAGTGGTATCGATCGCTCCGGAGTACCGAACATTGATTTCGGGAAGGGGGGGCAATATTGATATTGGGGTGCCCCTGACTATCGATATCGAGAGACCTATGAGTGAATTGGCCTCATGGGACCCAGAGCTTGGTCTCAGGGGTGCCCAGGCTTGGGCTCAGGGCCCCCCAAGCATTGGTATCGAGGGGCTCCAGAGTACCGCGCATTAGTCTCGGGGGGGCTCCGAATATTGATCTGGGGGCCCCCGAACATCGGTGTCGAGTTAATCCTGAGAAAAGCGCGAGCATGGGCCTCCGAGCTTGATCTAAGTGGGACCCCGAGCTTGGTCTTAGGAGCCCCCGGACATCGGTATCAAGGGGCGCCGGAGTACTGGTATGGGGGGCCATGTAATTATTTCAGGGGCCTCTAAATACCTATTTCGGAGGGTCCCCGAATGTCTGGATGCAGTGGCGTAGCCAAGGGGTCCTAGGAGTCCGAGGACCCCTTTGGGCCAATTTGAACCAATGCAAAGAATTATCTGATCACGGGGCGCCCAGAGTCAGTCTCAGGGGCCCCTGAAGATTCGTTCTCAGGGCGTCCCGAGTCGGCCTCAGGGTCCCCGCCCTGAGAGTCGGTCTTAAGGCCCCCGAAAGTAGATTTCAGGGGCCCCTGAAAGTTGGTCTCATGTGGCCCGAATATCGTCCCATGGGGCCACGAGAGTTGGTCGCAGGGGGGTGGGGGTGAGTTAGTCCCAGGGACCCCCAGAGGGTGGTTCTCAAGCCCCGCGACAGTATGATTCAGGGGCCCCCGAGAGTCAGTCTCAGAGAACCCAAGAGTCGGTCAAGGGGACCCCGAGATTTGGTCTCGGGGGCCTGCAAGAGTTGGTCTCAAGGGGCACCAAAATTGGCATCAGGGGCCCCCGAGAGTCAGTCTCAGGGGGCCCCGAGCTAGTCCCAAGGGCCCCAGAGTGTGTGTCTCAGGGCCCGGCGAAACTCTGTTTCAGGCCCCCTGAGAGTCAGTCTCAAAGAACCCCAAGAGTCGGTCAAGGGGAACCCCGAGAGTCAGTCTTAGGGGACCCCGAGATTCAGTGTCAATGGGCCCCCGAGTTTCGGTCTCAGGAGCTCCTATAGTCTCACGGGCGTCTCTCTCAGGAGTCAATATTTACTTTCAGATGGCCCCGAGAGTTAATCTGGGGGCCCAAGAGTTAGTATCATTTGATCCACAGATTACTGGTCTCAGGCGCCCCCGAAGGATAATCTTGGGAGCCCTCAAGGTTTAGCCTCAGGCTGTGCCCCACCCCTCCGAGTTTTTGCATAAGGGGTCCTGAGAGTCAATCTCAGGTAGCTGCCAAAAGTTCGTCTCAGAGTATTCCAGGGAGCTAGTCTCAGAGACGTCCGAGAGCTAATTTTGGGGCTCTGAGAGTAATTCCCAGACGTACTCCCGAGTTTTGGTCTAACGAGCCCGAGAGCACATCTCAGGGGGTCCCGAGTTAGCCTCAGGCCCCTGGGGGCTAATCTGGAGCCTCCGAGAGGGAGTCTCAGGAGTGCCAAAGACTCCGTCTCAGGGGTGCTTCCACACCTCCCCCTCGAGTGTTATTTTCAGGGGGCGCCCCAGGGTTAGTCTCAGAGGGTTGTCGGAAGTCATTCCCAGCCCCTCCATCCCACAGACAGCCTCAGAGGGACCCCTAAGAGTTAATCTGGATGACCCCAAGAGGCAATCTCAGCCCCCCCCAGAGCAAATCTGGGGGCCCGATAATTAGTCCCAGAGGTGCTGCCGATATCTAATCTCAGGAGCCGCGAGAGATTCTCAGGGGCCCCAGCTTTGGTCAAGAAGCGCCGTAAATCAGTTTCAGAGACCCCCTGAGATCTAATCGGGAGAGATGCCGAAAATTAGCCTTGTGAGTGCCGCCAAGTGTTGGTCTTAGGCGGCCACAGAGCTAGTCTCAGGTCCCCCAAGGACTGACCTCGGGTTCACGAGTTATTTTCAGGGGAGATTTCAGTTCTAGTGTAAGGAGGGCCGGAGAGCTAATCTCAGAAAGCTGACAATTAGTCTCACGAGGTCTCCAGGAGTTAGTCTCAGTGGTCCCTTGAGTCTGCCTTCAGGTGTCCCCGAGAGCTAGTCTCAGCGAGCATTCCTCCCCTTCCTCCCCCCGCTCAGAGTTATCCTCAGGGCTCCACGAGAGTAAGTTCCAGGGAGTCCCAGTAGATAGTCTCAAGGTACCCCCAAATTCTGGTTTTGGGGGACGTAAGTACTGATTTGCGGGAGGTGTTGTTTTCGTGGGTCTCCAGGTACTGGTTTCGGCGCCATGTCAAGTGCTAGGCCTCTGGAGATCACTCCTCGACCCAGGAGACAGGGGGGTGGGGGGGGGGGGCGATGGGTGGTGGTCCTGGATGACTTAACGCTGGTACAGCAATACATACAACCATGCAAGCCTTGTACAAAGCCTATCAGAGACCCAAAGTCCAAAGGAGTACTGACCTCCCAAAGCCCCGGGATCTTCAACCAATGGCTAGGGAGAAGTGAGCGGTTTCATCAGTAGGACCGTCCACGGAATAGGTTTTATATAACATCTGGGGCACACTACTATATCTCTTTTATTGAGCGTCCTTTTTCCTTTCCATTTCTTTTAGATTTGAGAATACAATCCAGAGATATCGCTTGAGATCCTAGGCTCAAAGAAGATTTTCGAAAATCATATGCCTCGGGAAAATGTATGTACGCACATTGCGTACCAAAAAAGACAAATTGAAATATTTCGATCAGGCACCATTACCGAAGGAAAGACAAAAATCGATTTTTTTTTCTTTTTTTGACTAAAAGGTCCACCACCCCATTTTAAAAGGCAGCCAGGCCTGCCCCCACCGCGATCCCAACGACAACAGCACCCTTACGTTAACACCAGAAACATAGAATTAAACGAGTCGCGGCACGCCCTGCTAGGAAATGAAGCAAAAACATAAGATAGCAAAAACAACTGTGTTACTATTTAAGTAATTGTTATAAAAAAGTTGCTTAAAGAAGACTTCTGTAAAATGTTACAGAAGCCTCGACCATTAACCCACTGTTAATAAAAGAGAGAGACTGGTCACACATAATCGTATAGTGTTAGTGCTCAATTCCATGCAGACTACCCCATGCGGATTTAAGTTAGTAATTCCCTGGAATCTAGCAGACAAGTAGACGAACTAGTAACATCTACTAGAAAACAAGGGCTGACTGAGGGGGATTTGCGGGGAAAGTGATAGTTGTAAGGCGAATGACAAGGAAAGCGGGGATTTACTAAGAAAGATCTTACATAATAGCAAATCGAACAGGCAATTTGGCACTTCAGCTGATTTTTAATATATTAGCTTAATCCCAATAACTATCTTCCTAAATATTCTGAAATAAACAACTTTCAAATATTTTCGTAGGAAACCAGACAAACAAGGGTAATGACAGAAATTGATGAGCATAGTCCCAAGAAGAAACATAGTTATGGAAGGTTGAAAATAACAATAGCAGAGTGAGCCAAGGCGATAGATATCTCGGGTGCATATTGTCTTGGTAATTTGCTCATTTACAACATAGCAAGGGTAAGAAAGTAACTGTGGTGAATTCATCAGGATCTGTCCGCGGAATAGACGTTATATAACGTCCGGGACACACTGTCATATCTCCTGTATGTTGAATCATTTTTTCCATTTCTTTGGAATTTCCTGATTAAAGAGTTCATGAATTCGACACCCGGAAATAATTGGTAATCATTCCTGGTAGAAGATCATTTCTTCGTACTCAAAACGCCTGACTTTCAACAACTTCATGCCTGAATACCAGAGTGAATTGAGGTAGAGTGAGGTTTAACGTCATGCACACAGCAACATTTAATTTCCCGAAATGTGCCACAAAGCTCTTATTATAGCCGCGCTGCCATATAGGTATGGGCCAGCCATAACACGCGCATTGACGGGGGCGGGTACCCGCCCCCTCGAGTTTTTCAGCGACAGGATAAAAACGGCGGCGTGTAGCGCCGCCGTACTAGGCATACATTTTTCCTCATCCTTTTTACAACTTTTGTCAAACTTTTAAGGTTAGGTCATCTCAAGTCAGGTCACCAGTACAGGTCAAGTGACCTGACCTCAAAAAAGTTTAAGATAGCATAAGTCGGAACACGGTAAACTTATCCTATTGAACGTCATATCACATAATGGCCCCACCGAGTCCTCTAAAATGTGTTACGGTATTTTTATTTCGGTGACCTAAGGTCAGGTACAAGCCATGACCTCTCTATTGGAAATACATGGGAAAAATGGATTTAACGGAATAACTTAGTAATGAATAGATATAGAGCGTTTATTTTCACTGCATTAGATTTGCCTCGTCATTGCAGTTCTAATTATATGAATTTTGCCCAATTTGACCATGACCTGACCTCAGGTCAGGTCAAATCCTTGATTTGACCCAGCAAGGTCATATTATATATAACATTCGATTCAGCTTGCTGCGAGGATTCACATCGTTGAAGTCGTTTTGCTCTATCTTTACTTGTTCAGATGAAATGGCCGAAAAACTTCATTTACATGTTATCCCTATTACGGCGTGTTTTGACCTCTCGTGACCTTAAATGTGACCTGACAAAAAATGGTAAAAATATTTTCTATGGAGAAGTGGATGGGCTATCCAACGCCGTTTACCGTTTTTTCTACCTAGCGCAGTTCTCGAGATCTTGAGGGGGCGGGTACCCACCCCCCGTCAAGGCGAAGGTGGCTTAGACCCCCGTCAATGCGCGTGTTAATATTTGGTGGCCTAAATTTACCAGCACTTGGTCGCATCAAGAAAAATCAAACTATAAACAAGATAAGAACAATCACTTAAAAATGGCACAACAAAATTTACGTCGTGTAAATGTTACAATGTCAAAATACTATACGACAAATATAGGAGATATGTAGGCCCGGTTACTAAGGGGCCCCCGGCCTGGGGCCCCCCGACGGTTGTCGGACCACCCTTGGCCGAATCCTGGCTACGCCACTGGCTCCATCTAGCGGACCACGACTGCCAGCGATCAAGATCACTTCGCAGCCACGGTCCATCTTCTGGGACGATGATTTTGCGATAAATTTTGGCGTCTGCCAACATTAGATATTTCGATTCAATCTGGCGCGTAAGCTTATTTATGAAGAGAAGAAATAAGAAGGGAGCTAATAAAGATCCTTTAGGCACGCCGGAAGCCAGTGTTAGCCAATCCGAAGTGTTGTCGTTCACAATGACCCGCTTACGCTTATCTGAGAGATACGAGATAAACCAATTTAGAGCTGAATCTTGTAGGCGTATTGCATATCTTAACTTGTGAATGATGAGCTCGTAATTAACACTTTATCATAATAAATATGTGTATATAACGTCCGTCTGGCATCCCTCCGACAGGGCCTCACACACTGACCTGAGATAGGTTGCGAGGTTTCTAGAGTAAGACCGGGAGGGATGAAGCAGCTTCATGCTGACACAGCAGCAGTGCTGGTGTGTTGCTCAGGACACAACACTGGTGAAACATGGTGAAGGAGCTGGTCATAGATGAGGCGTTCGAAAATCTTTGCGAAAAGCGGTGAAAGGGAATCAGATGGACGATTAGTTTGATTTTTTAGCCGCCTTTTTTTAATATATGGATGACTTTGGCCTGTTTCCATATAGCTGGAGCTTGACCAGCAGTATATACTTGTTGCAATTTTTTAGTAGCGGCACCACCGCTTCATCTGCACATTTCACAATTATGGCGCTGATATGATCGGTGTCACAAGCTTAGTTGGGCCTCAATGATGTCGGGGCACTCCATACTGCTTCCTCAGTCACACAGAAACGATTCAAGCGGTTTATAGGAAAATCTGGATAAGGAGGAAGTGCATTCACGTTGGGATTTGTAAATTTATGAGCAAAGGTATGGTTCAAGATGATAGTTTTTTCTATCGTCTAAGGTTAGAGTGTTGTTTGCCGTTGAAAAAGGTTGTGTGCAAAACCGTTGAAATGCTTTTCTTCTTACCTACACTTTTCAGGAAAGACCAACGCCTTTTGGGGTTTGTTTTCAAATCATCGACAAATTTTCGGAGGTACAGAGAGTGATTTGTTGTTAATGAGATATTTGAGGGCACTCTGGTTGTTGGCAAAGTCAGTCCTCCTCTCATCGCGCGGATTATGACGCATGTGTTGAAAAGCTGCTTCCTTACAGCGGAGCGCTTCCCACACTGTCCATCAAACCAAGGAGGGCGTTTACACCTGATAGTTACATTTAAGGCATGGTCAGCAATGGCAGATTCTAACAAAACATAACACACGTCTACTGCTTCATCGATCAGTAAATCCTCCAACAGTCTTCAATGAGCTAAATCTTAGTTCTGACGAAGAAAATTAAAATCCACAATTTTGGAATTAAACACCCTTTGTCGTGTCACCAATGCATGTCGGTATAATGGTAAGAAAAAATTGTTAACTATTTCACTGTGGTCAGAATCAGAATGAGAGACTTCCGCACCCGCACGACACATTTCACATCTCCTGCCAAAACCAAACCCAGCACATCAGAACCACGAGTTGGTTAGATACCCATTGCTTCAAGTCCAGGATGCCGCACTCGTCCGAAAAGTAGAGGCACGTGCAGAATGTCTCAGTAGCAGGGGCCTGGTATTTTCTGCTGATGTTGTCCAACATATCTCTGATAGGTTGAAATCACCAAGCGCGATTAGTTTGCCATTACCTGGTTCAATTAAGGACAAGACGCAGAGAGACTTCGTTATCAGGCGACCGGAAGGAAACTGACAGTGTCAGGGCTGCGCGTCTCAACTGGATAAGCACCACTTCTGAGTTGGTGGGATCCGGGAGACGAACTGGAAGGAGAGAGGATCACACGGCACAGGCCATCCCGGCACCCAGTCCAGCTCAGTTCGCGTCGAAACCACACGTGGAAATTGAATCCAAGCTCCAATTTAGAGTCCAAAACTGTATCACTTAGTCAAGTTTCAGAAAAAGCAATGCAAAGCAAAAGAGCAAAACATGAAATTAAGGCATTAAAAAGGCCTGTGGGAGCTTAGACAAGGCTGCAACCACAACTTCTCGCGTCGCAGTCTCCCAGCATCTTAAAGAGGTAGACCTTAAACAGGTAACACCACTCATTCAGGGTGAAATATCCGGCGCTCTGGTCATAATCCTGATAGTTTTTGGGGTTTATCGACGCACTAACGGCCAGGGTCATATGGCGTCCCAACTCTTTATCTATTGGAAGGGTTTCTCGGGGCGTTCTGGTCAACTACAGCTACATGCAACTGCGGAAATTATGGAGTGACGTGAGAAAATTGAGATTTTATTTTCTGCATTGAATGTTTTTGTAAGATACATTCTGTGGATTTCAAAGACTGGTATATACCGGCTTAGTAACTACGCATACAGAGAAATGATGTACCAAGTGACACATTTCCCCACCACACTTTCACATGTTAGGTTCGAGGTGTCGACCACAAATGAGACCATTCAGCCCGTACCATCTGTGTCAACTTTTTTGCCACGTGATGATTCACCGTTCTAATACCTAATCACCATGCAACCGCGGGGCTGCTCCGCGAGTTTTCGCACCACTCATGAGGCACATATCTCAAAAGTTAATCGAGATTATTGCATGCCAAATCGTACGCATTCGGCCCTTTTGACATAAGCGCGAGAATACTTCAATTTTTTTGCGTTCTTATACCTTTAAAGAATGATGAAATTTCTTAGGAAAAACGTGCCAAGCTGGACTTAAAGGCTGCTCGTAAAATGCGTCCGAAGGATTTATACACGCATATATATATATATATATATATATATATATATATATATATATATATATATATATATATATATTATATATTATATATATATATATTTTTTTTTTTATGTCTATCCATATATATATATATATATATGATATATATATATATATATATATATATATATATATGTGATACTATATATATATATGTATATATAGAGTATCACATAAAACAGCCTATGACGCTCGCACCCAATGGGATAAATGTAAGATTTGACAACTTTTTAGATTGACATGTGATTATATTAGATTAGAATGATTAGCAGAGTATAGATTAGGTTCTCCTGGGATCGCTCATGTTTTGCACGGGATGTTTATAATAATAATATTTAAATGATAGCATTATGACTTAGTTATAGAATACCGTATATAATTGATTCCTGTCTGCTCCAGTTTTATACATATATTTTATTGCTTTAACTTCATCCGGGTAGCCTTAATAGCAGCGCACGTTTCTCGGAGTGACATTTTTGTGAATTGTTGTGTCGTGTTACCATCGTTCGGTTTGCAAAGCGTGATCAAGGGGATGGGACTCCCCGAAATATAATTTAAACTGTGTCAGTTGGCAAAATAATTCTCTTTTATTATTTATATATATATATATATATATATATATATATATATATATATATATATATCAAAACCTCGTATATTGTGACTACCGGTGGCTGTAAGATATCATTTTTGTTTAATGTGCTAAGCCTATCAGGAATATTTAGCCTCAGTCAAGGCGATAGCAACGATAGTGCAGCTATTGAGTATTTTGTACATTAGAGCTTGCTTTCCATACAATTTACGAAGTCGGAAATAGACTAATTGTCCCAAAACTTAGCATAGAAATGTTCGGAGATCAAAATGTGGATTTCCATTGTTGGAGGCTGATAAATTCTACAAAAAATTATAAGGAAAGACAGACGACACATATCGCGTTGTAACAATGATGTGCTACCTAAATAGCTGGAATGTGTGCTACATCTATCCGAGTCCTCCGACAGTATATTACTGGTGGATGTTATGCCATGCAAATCTATTTTTAACATTCTACCTCGCTAACTACTGCACTTTTATTGGAATTACTGTTCACTGTCAGAAACCGAAACAATATAATTATTAAAAGTGAGGTTTGATCAGCATTATCAGTCATCAGGAACGCTGAGTACAAGGTGCCAGATAGGTGTATTATTTGCACACATATATTGCATCAATGATTTTCTCTGAATATTCATTATCTCCCCACCGCAATACTCGGCTTTTTTGTCGCACGCATGTCTGTTTTTATTGTTACGACTCTTCTGAAGCCTTACCAATTTCTGCAGGCATCAGAAAAAAGAGGATATTGAACAAAAACTCCTAGTATACATAGATGATACAGATATACAGATATAGATAATACATCAAATTTCATCACCTCAAAGCTTCAGAAGAATAAGTTAAAAATCGAACGACGAAATATCTGCACTGCCAACTGGTAACGGCTAACCCGCGCCCCACCGGGGGTCCGGCGCCACCTTCGCCCCACCGGGGGCCATCGATGCCCCCCTCTAACTCCGAAAATATGGGCGTTAGCGCAAATCTGCAAAGTGCACTAGAAAGCTCACGTGAATTCAGTAAGAAATTATTTCACATGTTGTAGTGCTCAGGTCAATGGTTTGACCTCCAGAGGTCAAATTAGGTCAAGATCGGCTATTTTCACTAAAATATGCAATGCTTAAGCAAACTAGGCATAACTCTTATGCCATTAGAGCTATTGAGGTTTGGTAAAGTACATATGATAGGAAATTTCCAGTAATTTTTCCGCTATGTGAAACGTTAAGACCTCCCGCCAGTGGTTTGACCTCCAGAGGTCACCTCGTGACCTAAGATGACCTGAGGTCACAAAAGGTCCGTAGGTGACCTTGACGTATATCAAATGAAAGCCAGTG
The DNA here is from genome assembly GCA_034440635.1 of Lepas anatifera. Taxonomy (NCBI): domain Eukaryota; kingdom Metazoa; phylum Arthropoda; class Thecostraca; family Lepadidae; genus Lepas; species Lepas anatifera. Next base: position 244,152 of record JAOTON010001018.1, read on the forward strand.
ACAAGGCAAACACGATGGTATTTGTTTCAGCGCTCTAGCTTAATTAGGTCAAAAGTTATTGTCAAAATACTGTTTTTGACCCCTGGTGACCTTGGATGACCTTTTGGGAGGTCAAAGGGCAAATATGACCCCTGGAATCCGTGAAAAGGTGTCCCAGGACCCTTTTCTGATCAAGCTGAGCATTTTCAATTGTTTTTGTGACTTTTAGATCAGAAGACAGCTTTTCCCCATGCTTTCTCAATGGGAGAGGTCATGTCGTGACCCGACCTCAGGGCACGAAATCGAAAAGTCCTGGATATACACCTTGTAGACCCTGGAGGGGCCATGCAGTGATTTAAAAATTTAAAAAGTTTCAAATCGATTGACTTCGAAATGTAGCTCTTACAGAGCTCTAAATTTGAAGTGAGGTGACCTTGGTTGACCTCGTCTGGTGACCTGACCTTAGGTGACCCGGGGCAAAAATTTCAGGGATGGTGGGAAAATGATGCAGTGAGAGGTAGAGCCCTCAACCGCGGCGCTGCGCCTCATCGTTTTTCTGCTATCCCGGAAAAACCTTAGGGGGGACCATCGATGACCTTCCCCCGTGGGGCGAGGGTTAATACACATCACAGGCTCTCAACTAGGATCGATTGATGTTCTAAAAACAGATTTCATAAAATTTATTATCTGCCCACTGCAGTGCAAGTTTTCCCCCGCTCAACTAATCGTTTTAGCTGAAAATTGTATTTTTGTACCACGAGGGGAGTGGTGTGTTAATATTTTTAAGCTTGTTCTTATTTTTAGAAAACAAAGTTTGGCCTTCTCGAGATGTCCAATAAATTAACTGAGTGATCATTGCGCCTGAAATCCTTCAGTCTCTAGCATAGCAGACACCTTCAAATAACGAAACGGCTCGAAACCTAGTTTTACGAATTCTCCCAAGTTCTGACATAAATGTGTTCAGCGCTGTAGGTTGGTGAATTAGCATCTCTCAGTAGATTATAGAAGTAGGGGTATGCCGATTTGTATCAAAATCGACGTAGATGAGAAAAAGTTGTTCCCTGTGTGAGACACCTCGTGAGAGTGCCCATGTAGAACGCCAGTGCACGTGCGTTGTATTCTAACCAACACGTGTCCGCAGTCTTTGAAGTCAGTAACGCTGTCGTCGAGCTGATATCTGTGTTGAAGTCCCGGTCGCCGAGGCTGGCGGCCCTGCCGGTACGGCCGGACTGGCCACCCTCCGATCAATAGCCGTGCTGAGCTGCCACGCCGTCCGATCAACAAGTGAATGGTGATGTAACCCCGGTCCAGTGCCGTCCGCCACTCTCCTGGAATCTCTCCTCATAGTCCGTGGCAGCGTCCTCCGCGACCTGCACCCCCTGCTTGTTCACATGATAAACTGGGGGGTCCACATATCGGTTTGCCTCTGTCCTCGTGGGCGTGTTCATAGCCAGGGCTGGGTTTCGGTATCAGAGGTGAGTTAACGCCTGCCCCAGTGAGCCTCCGAGCCACCTCCGGCCCACTGGGAGGTTCAAATCCCCCTTGATGTCGGCTCCTATGCGGAATAGCGAGAAATCATGAAGGCTGGTGGATAGCTCATACGAATTAATGAAAAAACTATATCAGTCACTTTTTGGCTCAAGTCAATATTGAGGTTGTAACATATCGAGGACTGTGACAGGTTGGAGAAGAGTTTCTGGGCTCTAGCGTATGACAGAGTTGGGTTAAAATCAGTATTTAAGCATCACTCGTTTCCTCTAAGACCCTGGAAACCCTGAACCTTGCGATCCCAGAAGCCATAGGCAAGCCCCCACTCTCCCGCTTTTGGACTTGCAAACAGCCCAAAGTCGAGTTTCTTTTCACCACACGCAAAGACAACCTCACCACAGAGGAGATTTCCCAGAAATTCTTAGAGTTCCAGTCCAACAACACTGGCAAAATCTTCATCTTCACAGACGGCTCTAAAATGGGCGAAAAAGTAGGCCTCGGCATCTGGGGGCAAAATATTTGCCTCCAAAAAAGGCTTCCGGACAACTGCTCTATCTTTACTGCCGAGGCTGTTGGCATTCTAGATACACTAGTCCTAATTAGAACCCTAAATATTAATTCAGCTGTCATCTGTTCAGACTCTAAATCTGTTTTGCAAGCTATCACTAACGTCGTCAACCCCAGCCATTACGTAGTAGCAGACATCCAGAAGGGTATGGACTATATCCGAGATGTCTCTTTTCTTTGGATCCCGGGCCACTGCAAAATTCTCGGAAATGAAAAAGCCGACGAACAGGCCAAAAAATCTCTAGAACTCAGATAGGTAACACCTCTCAAATGGTCGGGAGACGATAGCAAAGCTCTCCTCCAGAACCATATCCGGAAGTACATCCAAAATGACTGGACCACTAACCACAGCGCCCATTTATTCTATATAAAGCCTAACATCGGCTACTGGCCCAGCTCCAACCAAAACAGTTGCCGGCGTGAGGTCATCCTGACCAGACTCAGAAGCGGACACACCAAATTAAATGCCTATGGGCGTGTAGGTACCTGTGGTCCCTGCTCTGCCATGGAAAATCCCTACCATATCCTCATCAACTGTCCCCAGCACGATGCCCATAGGCGGCCCATGCTATATTATTGCCGCATCAGAAATATTCCAGTAAACCTTTCCACCCTTCTCGGCAATGATCACCCTGAGCTGCTGGACAAGCTCTTTACATTCCTGAAGGCTACTAGGCTCGAGAGCTTTATCTGAACGTCTATGGTGGCAGGTATGAAAAATACCTGCATCCGAGAGCACCCCTCATATTAGAAATAACAATTACACTATAAACGTCCCTCCGACAAATTTAAACAATAGGTGCTTCAAATTAGGTTTTAACTGTCTGGTCCTAAGGTATGATAGACTCAGAATAACTCCCACCATAAAAAACAAAACCAAAAAAACAAAAACAAAAAAAGTTCAACTAACCAACTAACCCTATCTAACCATCCGTTCATGTTTGCAAACCAACTAACCCTAACTTAAGGACTACTAACTATACTAACCACATCTAAGACTAACAACTAACCAACTCACACCCCTCCCTAACTCTATCTGTTCTATTACCCTTCTCTCTTCCTCTATGCGGCGGCTACCCAGCCAGAGAGGGTGCTGTAACCTCACCTCCTGGTTGCAGGATAAAGACCCGCGGCATCACGTCATGGTGCTTGCGGGTGTTTCTAATAACCCAAAATTATTCTTTTTCAGTGGAGGAACTCGAGTAACGTAAGCAAACGGTTATTCGATAACAAGGAACAAAATTTAAAAAAACTAATCTTTACGCTGGCAAGCCTCTTCACGTACCCTTTTAAATCCTACCTGTGCCCCAGGCTCGGCATCTCTGCTGTAGCAATCCCCTTCCCTCGCTAGTGTTGCTACACTTCGCGACCCATTCCTTGAAATAAGATTCGTCCCTTTGTTCTGCGACATTAAAGTAAACACCCCTCCCGAAAAATTATCCCCCACACTTTAGAGGCGGGGAAAGGTGCCTTGCACAGAACGCCTTATAAAAAGCCCTTAACTAACTAACTAACCTCTCGTTGCGGAAAATCGAATGATATGATATGACCATTCTAGCTTAAAACAATAAAATGACCTGACCTAAGGTCAGCTTAATGTCACAATCTGACCTAACATAGTAAATATGCATATCAATCGATTTTCAACAATAAGCCAAACGTCATGGTATTAAAGTGAAAGCTCTGTCATCATTTCCGGAGAAATTATTGACTTAAGTCTGAAACCCTGCTTAAGTAGTCCTAGATGACCTCTCAGAGGCCACAGGTCAAAACTTGCAGCATGAGCCCGGAGAGGGGCTCTAGAGGCTACGATTCGAGATTAGGAAGGTTTTAAAGCCGTATCTACATAAATGGAACAATTTTGCGGCAAATTCCCGTTTTCCCCAAGCCATTCCAATAGATAAGGAATGATCCTTACCTTTATGAGCCCATTATGCCATTATTTTTGCCTAGATAGATTTACTCTGTTCTTAGCTATGCTATCTTAAGCTATTAAGCGTCAGAAAGTGTCGAGGGAATCAATCCGAAGCCTTGACACATGTAATGCCACTATATGTTTCTAAACAGCAAGTACGGCGGAGCATAGCGCTACCGTTTCTATTCTGCCTTCGAAAAACCCGAGAGAGGTGAATACCCACCGCCCGACCCCCCTCTCGTCAATGCAGATGTTAAAACATACTAAAATTGAAAGATAGAGTTGTGCTTTGCATTTTTACATTCTTTGAAGGTCATCTCTGAAAATTGGATCCGTACATATATTATCATCAAACACGATGGGTAAACACAATAACAGGGATTAAAAAAACACAAAACATCATAAACAGGCCAGAAAAGTTTTGAATTATCATAACAGTTTCTATTCAGAATAGAAACAAATTGAACTCTCATAACAGGCCTATCGAGAGCTGTTAAGATGGATATGCTATAATAATGCTTAGTCACAAGGCGCTTGCATCACTGATTTAAAAATGTCATCCAATGATTTAAAAGAAAACTTTCTCCATTTTTTTAACAAGGCAATACCAGCACTCAAAACCTAATTTTGAAAGTAAAAAACTATTTGTCCTACCACCATCAAACACCTACTTTTTGTCCCACCACCATCAAATCACGTGACCGGACCATAGGTCAAAGGTAAAATTGAATTTTGTTTTTATTTTTAGATTTACTTAACCCAATTATCATTTAGGTTTTTAAAATTCCGGAGATTGAAAAATGTATGTAATTATTATGGTCAGTCCCGAAGATATGGCGATTCGAAAAGTAGGGTTTATCATTGGGCCCAGGACCTGCTTGAGGTCATAACTTGAAACCCACTGGACGGACAAGGCTAAAAATAAAACGGCGTTAATCTGCACTCTGGACAGCTCCTTATAAAATGTTTCAGAAATATCTGAGGTATTATCACTTGGTCGATTTGACGTGGAATGCCCCTGTACCGAAGTGTTGATCAGACTGTCGAATGTTGATCAGAATTTCGGTAAATACATGGGTATGGATTGCCTCTTATGAAACGTTAAAGTGGTCTTAAGCTATGCTTGGAATTTTTGTTTTTTATATAAAGAGCCTGGAATCTGTTTTTGTTCAGTTCAGTAGGGCCCTGGAAAAGCTTAAACATTATATACTACACTATCACTTTTGAATATGGTATTTTATTGACATTGTTTCAGATTTGAGCAGCACCTCGAATCATTTTCAGAAATCCACGCCCGAGGGTAAATAAGCACATGTAACACACTTTTAAAATCGTCAGATTAACCGAAAGGCATTTGCACTTCGATCCATGCAAAATACAGCTATGTAATTTACGTAGCTATGTTTTGCATGGGGCGGGCTGAAAGGTGAAAATCTGGTCACAGGTGACCGAATTGAAATTTGTCCGAAATGTCTAGGTTCCATCTCGAGGCGGTAATTTTGGAAACTTAACGCAAATTATGGACTATAAATTACGCAGCAATTATTATTAATCTCGAAAGTTTAAGAACATCTAAATATGATGTGAAAGCTTGGTGAAATATGAACATCTAAATATGCGTCGAACGAGTCATCGCAACCCCATATATGTAGCTTTGCAACATCTGGCATGGATAACCCACGTCGACTCTGGCGGGTTGTGAGCCGCCCCCTTCCCCTCCGCACTCATCGCTCCTGAACCTCAACGCCATCCTCCACGGATTCTTTTATCTGTATATCTGTTCTTTGTATTTCTTGTAGAGTGTATTGTATTTTTTGCCTTCGTATGAAAGAATGAATGCATGTTATGGGTCTAAGTGTAGGGTGCAATGGGCAAAGCTCTATATGTAGAGACCACCAGAGGTCACAAAGGGCCAAGCACGTTAAAACCTACTTTGAAAGCTCACCGAATATAGCCAATAGTCAACTGAGGCTAAAGTTCGCCTTACATCCAAGCTCCGTCCAAAGGAAACCCAGTGCGAGGCTTAGAAAGCCGGCAATCTCTATTACATTCTCAATGACACAATAGCTCTATTTTAGTCTTAACCAATTGGTTTGTCCTAACCACAACAGTGTGGGCTGAGCCACCACTATTTTTGAGCCATAACATGGAGAATTTCAGGAGGAGAGAGGGGTGCACAAAACCCCACGTAGGGATTGACTGGTTCGTATATTTGATTCCATCCAATTATCTTTGGGTATTTCAGGAATCGATTTACAATACACACATACCCCCCACAGCGCGCTAACCAGCACACAGGCAAGAAACCCAGACACATGATATACATAGTTTTAAGTGATCCAATGATGGGTAAGGATTTAGCTTTATTTATGTGTTTTAATAGAGTTGCCTGGAGTTTTTAGGCTGACTAAATTTGCTTAGGATACTCTCATTTTCAGCCATATCATCAGATATTGTCTTTTCTCTTGCCATTTTCTTTGTAGCATCTGTTTTACTTGTCAAAACAAAAACTTTGACGGGTGAGTTCTCTCCTCGTAAGAGTTTGGCGCACTCTGACGCCTATGACTAACGCTTGCCGTTTGTCACCCAATGTGTTTTGAAAACAAAGCCGCATGTTCCACTTGGAAAATTACTTGTTTGTATATCACACAGTGGTTCGCTGTTAGATGATTGTCAGTTTTGAAATTCAGAAAACGCTAGTGCATTACCAATCAAACTTGGCACGCATAAAGACCAGCTTGGATATTGGGCATCTTAATTTAATCGAAATTCCCGGGTGGAAAAACTAAAGATGAAAACATCTCCATTTTCACACAAGTTAATGGTTTGGGGAAAGGAAGAAAATAACATGTTTTGAATTCCCCAGCATCTCGTTTACTGCGTCTGAAACCGCTGCTAAGCGATATAGAGATGCCGTTCCGCTATTTTTTACATCCCAGATACGCTGTCAGTTTACGTCAGCACTGGAATCACTATTGCGTTCCGGATTTCAAGGACACCCAGCATCATAGCAAAACTTTCGGATGCGTCGCCAGATTCTGGGCAAGATGGAGCGAAGCACCGAGGATAGATGGGATGCATTTTACAACCACCCCATCTCCAGACTGCGTAAGTGAGCCAAAAAGAGAAAGCAGGGCTCCTGTGGGCTGATGAAGCACAGATGTGAGGACCGGACGTTACTGATGGAGATGCTGGAGAACGTGATTCCCCCCTGGCGTAGGAGTGTCTGAGGTGTCAGTGGGGGCAATATGGCGTATCACCAGACCAATAATGTTCTGTGCGGGAAGCAGAGCTAATTGGAAAGCCCTATGTTTACGCCTATAAGAAAAAGTGCCGTTTGGTAGGAGCACATTCCACTACTACCTGATGGGCCATTTCTGAAGCCCCGTCGGTTGTTCCAAATTATTCCGAGCCAATTTGAAAGAGAGACGTATTGATTTTGAAAATGTCTCTTGTTCAAATTGGCTTTCATTCAAGACGGTTTATATTGATCATCTTTCAGGTGATCAATTTAAAGCACCTTGGCTATCAGGTCTAGTCAGGCCAGGTAAATTATCAATGGCACCATTACTAAACCCATGCAAGGCGATTTTGCCCCTCTAAAACAAAATAGACCAAACCAGGGTATCAGTCGGCTTCTAGAGGTGCTAAACCAAGTTTTTAGATATCATTAGATAGTTTTTGGAAAAAATTGGTAGATCTTGATATTTTTGGTTCAGGTAAACAATAACATCACAGAAAGTCACGAAATATTACAATTTAAATATTTTTTGATCTGAGATTCAAAACAAAACAAGGTTTAATATCATACCAGTTCAAAAGTGAATTTGATATAGTAGCCAGCATGATCTAAGAATATGAATGATATTCAGCATGACTTTAAAAGTTATTTGAACTTGGCCTGAGGTAAAGGTCGCCATTTGACCTTACAAGCGTATGTCATATATCATGTGACCCCTTTGGTTCAGACAAACCAATTGATAATATTGGCTTTGTTTCAGGTCCAATGGTCTCCAATGTATAAACAGTTTTCTCAAATTGGGCTAAATTTGACTCATTCTGGCCTCCTGTCACGCCAAACCCAACAAACATGGTCGAACTAGGTACTAGAGTAGAAAACAGAAGGACAGTACAACGCCACTTTCAGTTTTTCACACCACCATTGGTTCCCGAGATCTTACGGGGGAGGTCAGAAATGACCTCCAGATGGTCATGAGTGCCAGAAGAGCCCAGGTGATGAGAGTTCATACAGGCTGTGCCAGGCGAGGATATGGATAGTGTCATTTCATGTAACCAACTGCAGAATTGGCTCCAAAAGGGGGGGCGAGGTGACAGTCCTATCTTGGACCTACTTCGGGCACTGAAAAGTGCCGCAGAGAAGGGCATGCTGATCTGAGGGGGCACCAGTCTGCAAATTGAGGGTCCTGAATTGTAGCCTTTAAGACCACCCGGCCCCTTGAAAGCTGAAATAATGGCGTATCTGAGCGCTCGTATAGAAACTCCGTGCGCTGGTTTAAAGGGACCTCGTGATTCTAGTCGCAGAGGGCTGGGTTTTCGGATGGTTCATGTAGGTCTTCCTAGATTTAACTAGACATAACATTCGTACAGAATAATGGGGCCCCTAGGGATGGTCTGAGGGCTACCCTTAAAGTTGGTCTGAATGAGCGATTCTCTGATAGATACCGGTCTGGCTCGACAAAGGAAAATTAAGATGTAAAATTTGGAATGTGTGTTTAAATACAACCTGTATATTTTCGCAAACATATGAAGCAACAAAAAAACGGAAAAATATGGGAAGAAGTACGCCCTTCGAGCGACCACAGAGGGATCCCCGGCCCGGAGGGCCAGACATTCATCGTTTGCCGCTGGAGGAAATGACAGGCCCATCCCTAGTCCAGGCTGTTGCCGAAGAATTATGCCAGAGCTTATAGTCATAAGCATCGCCACCGGCAAAAAAGTGAGGGGGCATGCCAAATCTCAACCTCATGCTGACAACAAACTTTTCACGTTAGAACCAAAAGCTCTTGGAATTTGGACTCCTCGTCGCCTTTCACAGAGGCTCGTTATTAAAATTTCCGATTTTCTCTCATTCTGACTGAGATTAGGAAATTTTTGGCCAATAAAGGGGGCAGACCCCACTGCCCCCTTTTCCGACTCTTATGCTTATAGTATTACTCAGAACTTGGCCACGTGGCACGCAGACTACGTGCAACGTGGCACGCAGACTGGGTGTCCACGTGACACGTAGACTGGGTGGCCACGTGGCACGTAGACTGCGTGGCCACGTGGCACGTAGACTGTGCGGCCACGTGACACGTAGGCTGTGTGGCCACATGCCGCGTAGACTGCGTGTCCACGTGGCAAGTAGACTGCGTGTCTACATGGCTACGTGGCACGCAGGCTGCGTGTCCACTCGGTTAGTAGACTGCAAACTCGAGCAATAACCTCCTGTGCATCGAATGCGATGCAGTATTTTGAACTAAGCTGCAACGCAGCGAGTCCGCAATCAATTATGGATCGTCACCAGTTAACGGGAGGCCAACGACTGGGTCACCCCACCGGGAAATAATTCAAGGTTATATCCAGTGCCCTCATCCACTGACCGTAGTTGAGAAGCGTCGCGAACACTTCTCAAATGCTGAGAGTGTTCCATGGGATGAGGTGCGCACGATATATTTCGGATAGCTGGTATTTGTTCCCCTAGATGAACGTGTTCAACCCCGTATCAGCACTATCCCATCCGAAGTGCGATCCAGTTGATAGGGAACGCTGACAAAATGTACTCAATATCTTTCGGCGCGTTTTTCAATGTAAGCCATCGGCTTACCCCACCGATTATATTTCCACATTTTATGCACAGCCTGATGAGCTCCTTTTGTGTAGAGTTATCCACGGATTTTGACAGATCACGCATGCAGGCAAGGAGCCCGCATCGCCAAAGTCATCCTTCTTCGTTAGTGATCTGATATTGACTGAGGGGGCGTGGCAAATGATCCTACTTTCTGAGATGGTATTGGCCTGCCTGTTTCCTGAGGCCAGGGTGGATCCATTCATCTTAAAATCCAGCACATAATGGTGGGATGAAATCAGCCTGAATAGAATAGACTGACAGTTTGAACACCCAATGATTCACTCTTTAACGAAAAAGATGTGTACAATGGAACTCACAACAACTGAACTGTCATGCCTTTGGTCTTCTTTGTTTTTCCATATCCAGGGACAGTGGCGGATGCAGGCCAACATTCGGGGAGGGGCTAGGGGGCTCAAGGCTCCCCCATCATTGCCTCGGAACAGCCTTCGACTTTGCACTAACTATAGGCAATCTGACATTGCGGGAGGGGTTGAGCCCCTAGCCCCCTTGTATCCGCCACTGCCCAGGGGATCATAGAGGAGTTATTGAGCCGTAAACTCCATGAAATATCTCTAAAGCTGACAAAACAATGTGTTAAGCACCCATTTCACGGGTGGATACAACTGACTGAGGTTTGAACCGAGAAATACAGTGATCGGATCGAAATTTGGGCCAGGAACAGATACTGGTCCACAAACATTGCAACGTTCACTTCGACACAATCAGTGCTTTGGCTGCCTGGGACCCCTAGACCCCATAAAATGCGCTAGTGAAAATTTGTGTGTAGCAAAATAAAAAAACAAATGCACCTGGTAAAACTGCGATCAACGGAAGAGTGAGTGGGTGAGGGCATACATACAACTCATCACCGTGTTGCAAAGCTATGACGAAAAATGACACCTAGTTAGCTTGGCTTAGTTGTTACCTACACAAATCGACCCATAGCGGGACAGTAAAGAAGTGCAGTATCTTCCCTGTAGTGTGCAATGTTTCAGCTCGTCAATATCGCTCGGAACTGGGTCGAAAGCTAACAAGTTCAGTGGACCTTCTGCTTGTTTACCCGTCGCTCCAATAAAGCTGAGCGTGCAGCGTTGGCGAGGTTTACTGCCGCCATACTCCCGCCCCGGCCACAAGAGGATCAGCTGTGGAAGCTTGCATCCCCCACCCACATACGAGGTAAACAATTTTCACTAATTATTTTAATGAATCCACACTAACATGGTGCTCTAAGGCATGTATACACCGAGCAGCGCCGCCATTGCAAAATAAAATAAAATAGGGGCTGTGAAGGAAACTTTATCTCATAGCCGACAGAGAACTACTCCCGCTAGTACCCAAATCACTTTGATTTTGTATTTGTATTTGTATTTGTATTTATTCACTTAGATCAGCAACAGGTATCTGGCCCAATTACAGCTGAAGTCATGGTAGAACTAGAACTAATAATAAAATAGGGCTGTGAGAACTTTTATCATCCACAGATAACTACTCCTCTAGTACCCAAATACTTTGATTTTGGACTAGATTTAATAATCTGCACCTACTCTCTTCAGAATGTAAATTTTCTGCATTAGTGAATTTACTGTGGGAAAAGCAGGGGACGCGTCCCGTACCCCCCCCTCCCTCCCTCCGCCGACTTTTGACACCCCTGTTTGTGCCGATCGGGTTGAAACATCTACGATATTAATGTTTAATAACTATATATTTTGGTATGCCCTGAAACAAATGGAGGCTTCCACCAAAGCCCAGAGGAGGCATGTGGCACTGTACCAGTGGCTATAATTGCATGTATGCACTTTTTGGGTCAATCAATAAGCCCTGAAAAGTTGATAAGTTCTTCAGAATCGTCGTTTGTCTTGCATCTACGCGTTTGACCTTTACATTTATTTGATACCTTCACAACGGGTTTTGAATTGAGATAGCCATGTGATAGAGCATGCCGAGAAACCTCTTGAATAAAAATTACATTTTCCCAGAACTCATCGTTCACTGAGAAAAAAGGTCAAAATTCACACTCTACCGACCCGTTCTCCCCGGTCTAGGCACGTGACATGAGTCGATCTAAGGGAAGTGACGTCATGCTCAAACCCCGCTGTGCGTGCCGCGTGTACAATTTTGTTCTTGCTTGGACATCTTTAAAACCCACGTGCTAAAGATGATGCTGTCGATTATATATGTGTATAACTTGCTTTATTGACCAGTTTGAAACGTGGAATATGTTTCAATATATTAAACGCCATGACGGGGTCTGAGCCACCTTCATTGACGGGGGCGGTAGCCCCTAAGATCTCGAGAACCACGGTAGGTAGCGAAAACGGTAAACGGCGTTGGCTGCCCATCCACTTCTCCATCGAAAACATTTGAACCATTTTTTTCAGATCACATTTAAGGTCACGAGAGGTCAAAACATGCCCGTCATAGGGATAACATGTAAAATTCAGTTTTTCGGGCATTTCATCTGAACAAGTAAAGATAGAGCAAAACGGCTTGAACCATATGAATCCTCTTAGCAAGCCGAATCGAATGATATATAATTTGACCTTGCTAGGTCAATCGGATTGACCTGACCTGAGGTCAGTCAAGGTCAAATTATATAAAATGCATATCATTAGAACCGCAAAGCCCAGGCGAGTCTAATGCAGCTAAAATAAATGCTCTATCACCATCCGTTACTGAGTTATTCCGTAAAACCATTTTTCCCATGTATTTCCATGAGAGGTCATGGTCGTACCTGACCTTAGGTCATCGATATAAAAATACCGGAACATATTTTAGAGAACTCGTGGGGCCATTATGTGATATGAGTTTCAATCGGATAAGTTCACCCTGCTCCGACTTATGCTATCTTAAACTTTTAGGTCGGGTCACTTGACCTGTACTGGTGACCTGACCTGAGTACCTAACCTTAAAATTTTACAAGTTGTAAAATGATGAGGAAAAAGGTATACCAGTACGGCGCGCTACGCGCCGCCGTTTTTTACTATCTCCAAAACCCAGGGCGTCCCCCATTGTTAAACAAAATAGAAGAAACGAATCAATATCACTTTACTTTCTTATGTTAATACTTGTTGCTAAAAATGTTTAGTTTGTGTTTGTTCTCATTTTTGGCGCAAATTAAACAGGCTCAGCCTGTCACAAAGTATTGCTAGGCCACACGATGCTTTAACTTCACGCTAATTTGGGGCTCTTTTTACTGCTAACAGTGGAAAAACGAAACGTTAGGCTTATTTACCATTTTCAGCCGAAATGAGGCCAAATCCATTATTTTCAACAGAGACTGTATCCAAACAACCATCACGGTATGGAATTGCATCCAATGTGACACGTTCCCTTTAACTCCCAAAATATTGTTATACATAATTACAGAGTATCACAGTCTCCCTCGAAATGAGCCATAGCAGAGCCCGACGATCCAATTTTTCATTTACCTCTCGTTCAGCATTTCTTTGAAGTTCAAACACAATTCGGCTGCATGGGGATAGGAGCGTCCTGGATATTGAGGAGCCAAGGGATATTTCAGGTCATTTTTCACGGCACGCCATGAGGTTAATGAATAGGAATGTCAGTGAAAGGATAGTCAATGGTTCCCTTGTTATCACGCCGGTACTCTGCTGGCACGGTTTGGTTATTGTTTTGAAATGATGAATACAGTAATTCTTGTCAAATACTTTAGCTCTACCTCCCGTTTTTGGCTTAAATAAATCCACGTTGGCAAAGGAGTTTAACCCTGACCTAAGCTATCCAATGAATACCATAATTTAGTCATGTTTTAAGGGTCAATTTGTTCCGAAATAATATAAGATATTCACATGAGCATCTGTCTGTGTATCCGAATACATGCGAAGTGCATGCATTGTGCATTGTACACTTCACTGCTCTGGGGTGGGGGATCCGATCAGACCCTCTCCTCTTCGGTTTTTTGCGAATAATTCCAAGAAGACTTAAAGGAGTCGTGCGTCGCTTTACATGCCTCTAGGGTGATCAATTCGACAACTTATTAACAAAATTTGAAATCAGGTCAATGTGTTATAACATCATTCCTAAACCCATGTTAGGTGATTCTGTTTTCCAAAACGAGGCTGATAAAACAAGGGTGTAACTCGGCTTCTAGAAGAGCTAGATCGAGTTGTCAAACATCACTCAATAACTCTTGCACCGATAAATTTCCCCGCTGCCATCCATTTGGAGGTTAGGTCAACACCAAGTTAACTAGAGGTCACCAAAGGTCACGGTCTTTGAAATTGTTTGTCTATACATTTTGAAAGAAAGGTAATAAAAATTGTTGGGGTTTAACGACGACCACTGCGGGTCGGCGTCGCCAGTCTCCCCTGTTGGAGGGATTTTGGGGATCCGACTATTGGTCCGCGGTACCGGACGGGCGAGAAGGGCACACAGCACCACCCTAAGAAGGTATTTGTTGTTGATAATATACAATTATTAATTGGGAATAAATAGAGAGGCCAATGCTACCTTAATGTGACCTTACAAGGTCATGCCACATATCATTTGAGTTCTTAGGTAAAGACAAACACATTGATGTCTCTTGTTTTGTTCTAGGTCTAATTGTTCCCAAGTTATAAGGGATTTCCTAAATGGGTCTAACTTTGACCCATTTTGACCCACTGTAACATAACGGGTCAATGGATATGGTTCAAACTCGGCTCCAAAGTAGAGGACGGTATGGCACTTTCAGCGCCTTTTCAATTTTATTCCCTGCCACTTCCGGTTCCCAAGATCGTAGGAGGTTAGATGGGACCCCAAGTGGTGTTGTGTACGAAAAGAGCCAAGGCGGTGCTGGGTTATAGAGAAAGAAAACAAGGAGCCTTTTTAAGAGGTTCCTCATTTGTCTACTACAAATACTTTGGGTTTCAAAATGCACAATAAATGTTTGATAGTATCATATTCTACAAATACTAATACCATATGGAATTTTTTTGCCTTGGAAAATAACTGAAAAATACGGTCATTTTTGCCTTCGAAAACAGACATGTATGGTTGATGGCTTACAATTTAGCATTTAGCATACAAAGAATAATAGGCATGAATGCTCTGGATATCATCCCGGTGCAAGGAATTGATTGCTGGTCCCGGCCGGGACTAGGCTAGAGCTAAGTCGGGACTGGACTGGGACTGGGCCGGGACTAGGCTGGAACTGGGCTGGGATTAGGTTGGGACTAGGCTGGTCCCGGCCGGGACTGCCTGGGCTAGGTCGGGACTGGACTGGGACTGGGCCGGGACTAGGCTGGACCTAATTCGGGACTGGGCTGGGACTAGGCCGGGACTAGGCTGGGCTAAGTCGAGACTGGGCTGGGACTAGGCCGGGACTAGGCTGGAGACTAAGTCGGGACTGGGCTGGGACTAGGCCGGGACTAGGCTGAGACTAGGTCGGGACTGGGCTGGGACTGGGCCGGGACTAGGCTGAGACTAGGTCGGGACTAGGCTGGTCCGGCCGGGACTAGGCTGAGCTAAGTCGGGACTGCTGGGACTGGGCCGGGACTAGGCTGAGACTAGGTCGGGACTGGGCTGGGACTGGGCCGGGACTACACTGAGACTAGGTTGGGACTGGGCTGGGACTGGGCCGGGACTAGGCTGGAGCTAAGTCGGGACTGGGCTGGGACTGGGCCGGGACTAGGCCGGGACTGGTTCAGTCCATACCAGGACCACAGGAGATCGGATGGTGCCAGTTGATGCATAATATGTAGCTTCATGAGCTATTATCACGGCTTCACGGTATGCGATGACAACCGAAGATCTTGTGCTGGCAATCGATGACAGTCGAAGAAAGTAAAAAATTGGTTCATCAGCATTGGCAAGTTCCAGCATTGATTACAGCATTTCTCTCAACCCAAAATTTATATGAGGTCTAAATGTATAAATAATATGAATTGTACTGAATCTTACGTGCCTTTAAATCGTGCAATTCTTCCCAGACCAGTGCCGCGCACAGCGTTTAGCGTACAGGGTGTAAGCTTAGCTCGCCGGCATCGGAACCGACGCGGAGGCCAAAACTATGGAAATGCTGGATCCGTGAACCACAACCATTCCGCCAGAACCATCCGTGCGGGTTTCTAATGCGAGGATGGCTGTGCCAGGCTGAAAAAGAACTATCAAGCAAAAGCCTTTCCGTACGGATTAGGGGCTATCACTGTTGCCGGCTTTCCGAATAAGGGAAGAACGAAGAGTGTAGGTCCCGCTTGAGCGTTGCGAGGGCATTCTCTTTCGCACGGAAGAACCCCGTTTCGGTTGGCTCCCCAGGAACACTACTAGAGGGCTCCAATTGTCTCATTGGAGACCCCTTTGGACGTCGGTTCTCACTTCCAACACATGTAATTGTGAGGGTAGAAGCATGTTCCGTGTTAATCAGCACGCAACATTTCAAAGGAAGACCAGGGATATAAAGGTAATAATTAAACCCATAGCGAGAAGCGGTGTAACCCAAAAAATAATTAACAAGCCCGTGTAAATATTTCCTGATTATTTTCTGTGCCAGATGAGTTGATTATCGGGAAGGACAAGGACACCCCTGCTCAAAGGTGTGGAGTTTTGAAAATTTGTTGGGGATGCCCAAATTTGTAACAACACCAATAACTAATCATATCATACATATACATCTATCATACTAATACATGTATAAATTTATATAAATTAAACAGGGATGTGCATTTTTATCTCCTTAGAGGTGTCTTCTGCATATATATATATATATATATATATATTTATATATATATATGCAGAAGACACCCCTAAGGAGATAAAAATGCACATCCCTGTTCCTGCATACCTATTCATGGGCAAATAAATCATAGGCAGATCCAGGGTTTCCGATCGGGGTGGACATGGTCGAGGTCGTCACTTTTGCACGGCAGAGATTATCAATTGGGCCTATCATGGGAGTGCCAATAGCTGCATCCTGGGGGGAGGGGTGGGAAGCGACGTTTCAGGAGTCATCGACCTTTGAGATGGAGCTGTGAACATTTCAGGGGGCGCTGACGGTCGATCGGGGTCAAGCACCCCCTTTGCCCTCCTCTGAGTCTGCCAGTGAGAGACGTAGAAGACATTATGTTTACCTTTCTGAGGTATTGTATGTTTACACATTTTACCTGATGGCTGCCATGGGCTATAAAATGTGTGTGGAGCCTGATGATGGTGGCGATACCATAAATAAGCGCGTTGATTTGACCCCTTTCAATTCTCCTGAACACGCATTCATACCACTAAAACACCTTTAGGTACATGGTGGGGTATTTTTCATTATAACCACAAAAATCTGCCGGGTAAGTCCGAGCCACGAAGCACAGAGATGGCCGAGGCGATGAGTTCCATACCGAAACACCCCACCACCCGAATACAATCACACCCCAACAAAGCATTCCTCCACTGCAGCCATCCCGATAGCACCCTCCGTACCAGCAGCCGTCTCGGCACTCGAAGACCCACCTGGCCCGGTGTTGTTCCTCTCCTCTGCCGCTGGTACCAGCCAGTAGCGCCCGGCCTCCATGCCCTGCGTCGTCCTACTGTCAGCATGCAGGAACTGGATGCTCGGCGGCGGCGGCGGCGGCGGCGGCGGCGGTGGGTGCGCAGCTGTAGCAGCAGCTATCGAACAGCTGATCACAACTTCGTCAGCGAGCCCGATAAACGCGCGTGCTGAGTATCTGGAGCAAGATAATGTTTTCTTCCGCGTTGACTGGGAGAATACTGATCAGGATTACTGATTGGATTCAGTGCATTGCCAGGCAATGGTGCATTTGGCTATTTGATTTATCACAGAACAACCCTTGTCTTCTGTTATACCTCACGAGCTTTGAAAGCATTAGGTGTGATTTCCTAAGAGGTCTCGTGCCTAATTGAGTGGGATTCCGAGGTGTAGCTAAGTGATCATTAGAACTTACCCCCCACCCCCAGTGGTTGATCCAGGACTTCATTTCGGGAGCTAGGAGGCTCAAGCCTATCCTGTCTCTGCCTGGAATCAGCTAGCCGCCACTTCCCCTTTCCCTCCACTTCGAGGGTTGTGGGAGTGCCCTTGGTCCCTAAAAATATGATAAAGCAAAAAACAGTAAAAGCGCTAAAAGATTTAAAACCTACCCACAAAAATCCACCCGTTGGCCAAAAAAAGTATAAAAAAACTAAAAGCTAAGACGAAGACAGACCAAAAAGGCAAAAGATGCAAAAATTCAGAAACTAAAACACCTAAAACCTAAAACGTCCAAAAAGCTAAAACACGGTAAAAGGAAAAGAGTATGGGACAAGGCAAATGCAACGTTTTGGACATTGACCGTCATCAGGCAAGGAGTGTCACTCACAGTGACACTCACAGTGTTTTAGCCTTTTTGGGCTTTTTAGGGTTTAGGCGTTCTGGTTTCTGAATTTCGGCATATTTTACCTATTGGGTTTTTTGGGCTGTCTTTGTCTTAGATTTTAGCTTTTTTGTTTGCTCGTTTTTTTGCCGACGGATGTGTTCTAAATCTTTTGGCGCTTTTGCTGTCTTCTGTTTTGTCATCTTTTTAGGGTTCAAGGTTACCACCACAACGCTCTAGGTTTGATGGTACCCTACCTTCAGCAGGCTTTCCGAGAACTGATCATTTCCTCTCTGCTTTGTTGAGTGCGCGTAATTTCTATTCCATGAGAGTATTAGAAGCTGTATCTAAATAGCATCATCAACATTTTGTGATGCTTTTCACGCGTTTGCTCGGCAGCATCGGTATTTAAGAAAAGGAATAATAAATAGAAGATTAGATGTTCTCCCTTACCCTATGCAAATTAAATGTGTTAATGTTCGTTTAAAAATCAAAATAAAAAGTTTAAATGCCAATATAAAATAGCCTGAACTTGACTTCACGTCATCTTTAGAAATCTGGACCTGGAAAACTATTGGTCAAACTAGCTCCCGATATGTTTTAATTCGCTGGTTTCGCACAAGATCATATCTGATTTATATTGTACGTATGTAGGTACATACAATGTGTTTTGTTTTGTTAAGTTTATGACCATCCCAAAGTGCACTTAAGGCAGATTTGTGGAAATTAAATCAGGGATATACGTATCATATTGATCGTCTTATATTTCGGTTGAACTGAGCTTCAACTTTCAAATCCGGCCTTGGGATAAAAAACAGCAAAATTAGCCAAGATCAAGTTTGCTATTTTCTTGGTCGGCTTGCGCTTGAATTGCCCAGTGCGCACAAAGCTTAACTCAGTCTGCTTTCCACTTGTGGTGCAGGCTTAGCCAGCTATTGGCGGTTTGACGGGCAGATACAGTCACGAAGAAGGCCCTCTCATCAGTATGCTCTGTGAGTTGAAGTGAAGATCGAGGAGTCCCACCAGGGTCCTACACTGTGACCCGGTAAAATACAGCACCAGACGGATGGGGGCTTCCTTTCTCTCGGACTTGTAATCATTTTTTAACCAGCCATGTCTCTTACAATACTCTTCAGAAAAAATCAGTGGTTTGGTTAACCATGAAAAGAAGATACAGGAACATATTTTGGTTCTTCCTTCTAAAAACCCCCCCAATGCTGAAAAAGAAAACTCGGTAGAAGCTTGCCCATCTAGCAGTACGGTATGGAAACCAAATCAAACTAATTATTGACAATGAATAAACTTCTTAAGACTTGTGTCGACAAACCTTAATTTACATACAATTATAGCTTTTTATTCATCTCAGCTTGGCATTTATATTTTTCATGTTTTATTCATTTCTCACTTGTATATATCAATGATGGCTCTAGAGATGGCAGTTTATTAGGATTTACTTGTTGGGTTGAACGTTAGGGTTGGAAGTACTTATTACGGTTTAACGGCGCACCAACTGACCAGGTTGAGTGGTGGCGCTAGCTCCACCCCACTGGAGACTTTTTTGGATTATATAGCACTTTTTCGATAGTCCGTCGAGACTTTTGGCTCAAGGTACATGAATTGTACCCAATGAACCGAGCAGTCACCTTAACCCTCGCCTCACCGGGAGCCATCGATGCCCCCCTCAGGTTTTTTCGGGATAGCAGAAGAACGACGAAACGCAGCACCGCGGTTAGGGCTCTATCTCTCACCCCATCATTTTCCTGCCATCCCTGAAATTTTTTACCCCGGGGACACCCATGGTCAGGTCACCAGGCGAGGCCAACCAAGGTCACCTCACTTCAAATTTTGAGATCTATAAGAGCTACATCTCTCAGTCAATCGATTTGAAACTTCCTACACTTCATGACCCCTCCAGGGTCTACAAGGTGCATATCCGGGATTTTTCAATTTTGTGACCTGAGGTTAGGTCACAAGGTGACCTCTCCCATTGGAAAACTATGGGGAAAAAAGCTGTCTTATGATCTAAAAATCACAAAAATTATTGCAAATGCTCAGCTTGCTCAGAAAAGCATTCTTGGACACCCTTTCACGGATCTCAGCATTTCCCAGCGCCGTCTTTTATTATTTTCTTCTGACGCGGCCCGACCATCTACACCAGAGTTAGACTAATGAGTATGAGGGGTTGCAGTCTGTGAATATCGTTACGCACAGTGGCCTTGGTAGGCTGCACCAGACGCCCACCACGCAGCGCGCCAGCTGCCTGCGACATGGAGGCTTCCAAATCGCATGAGCCTGAGCCTGAGACCATTCTAGGCTTCTTTGCAGCTACGCAGCGGCAGGCCTAATTCATTTTAAGACCGGCATCCTGGAAAAGTTGGTCAAAGCACCAATTGAGGGCTTATGTGTCATGAAAGTTTTTAGTTTTGTATAAGTTTTCCTCAGACTTTAGATTTGGTTTAGCGTGATTACAGTTATTAACTTCCATCGCCAGCTGGTGTTTGACATTTACAGATTTCCCCGGGATGTTGTAGTCACATGGATTATGGGTATTGGTTTGGAATTATAATTTGAAGATAACATGTGTTGAAGTTGATGAAACTCATGTGAAATATATCGTAAGAAATTGTTTGATTTCCAAATGTAGATTTTGTGGTTTCAAAATTGTAATTGTAACTGATATATCTGATCATTTACCTATATATATAACTTTAAAAAAAGATTAGTTAATACAAAAACGGCAATTATGATAAAGACTTTAGACTGGTCCAAAGAAAAAGAACTCAATGATTATATTGTTTCGGAATTAGCCAATTTTCAAAACATCAATGATCCTGATGAGGCTTGTGAAGTTCTTATAAATACTTATAAAACTGGAATTGATAAATTTTCGAAATCATTTAAACCATGTAGAAGGAAAACTCCAATTAAACCGTGGATTTCTCCAGGGATACTAGCGTCTATAAATTATAAGAACAAACTGTATCATAGGTATATTTCACACAAAAATAGGAAAAAAACAAATAGTGAAAATGATCCTGTGCTGAGACAACATGAAAATAAATATAAACTTTATAGAAACTACCTGACTAAAATTATTAAGGAAAGTAAGAGGAAATACTATATGTCTGAGTTTGAAGCTCATAAGGGGGATGGAAAACAAACGTGGAAACTTTTGGATGAAATTATGAATCGAAACACTGTGAAAAGTACATCATATCCCTCTGTGTTTTTTGATAATAGTTCCGGGGAGCACAAAGATGATGACATAGCGAATGGATATAACAATTTTTTGCTACAATTGGATCAACACTTGAAAAAGACATTCCTGTTTCGAACATAAATCCTATAGAATATCTCGAAGATTACTCACACCCACCATTTACGGCTGAACTTTCATCATCATCATAGTTGGGGTTTAAGGGCGCGTCGACTGCAGTGGCCATATTGCGCCCATAACTTAGCATATTGCGCACAGAGGAAAGACATGTAGATATATAACGAGACTTTTGAGTTAGGTAGTAAGATAGGTCACTGTGTCTTGAAAGGTGCTGTACTTGTAGAGTGACATGTGTGAATCGAGGGTCAAAGATACTGGTTCACGTTATATGTCTATGTCGGCGAGTAAATTACGTTGAAGTCAACACTTCTTAGAAACGATATTATGTCGGAGAGCTCCACGGTTCGATTTTGTCCCAAAAGAGAATGCAGTGATGGCGATCCTCCAAGATGCCGCAGTCTTTCCACCTCAAAATCCTGGCAGTCTGCAAGAACATGCTTAACACTAAGCGGCTCTCCGCATCGTGAACACTTTGGCGGATCGCCGCCACCCAAGCGGAAGGAGTGGTGGCGTGGGTGTGGCCGATCCGCAGGCGGGAGAGGATAACCTCCTCTCTTCTGCAGCCCGCACTGCTGGATTTCCACACCCCTAGCTTTGGTTTAAGGCCTCTAAGCTTGACTCCTTTGGGATCACCATCCCACCTGCTCTGCCAGACACGAATAGCATAGTCTTTGGTAAGACCATATAGGTCAGAGAACGGAACACGGAGGCCGGGGAGAGAAGCGCGTTCACCCGCGGACTTTGCAAGCCTGTCCGCCCGTTCGTTCCCGCCTATACCGCAATGGCTTGGCACCCAAACAATCTCCACAGTTTTTCCTTTCTGCCCTAGGTTGTGCAATTTCTGTCTTATGAGGGTCAGGAGATAAGAAGATGATGTACTGTGGAAGTAAAAGGACTCCAATGCCTGTAGAGAGGACAGTGAGTCCGTGAAGACCACGAACTTTCTCGCCCTTCGTTTGGATATCTCATCCAGGGAACGAAAGATGGCATACAGTTCCGACGTAAAAACAGATGCTTCCTGGGGTAGGCTAAAACATTTTTCAGTGCGGCCACAAACATACGCACATCCCGTACCACTGTCACATTTTGAACCGTCCGTGTAGAAGTGAATATGGCTTTCATACATTTCCGAGCAGAGTTCCATGAAAAGCTGGCGTGTTGTTTCAGGAGACGAGTCTCTACAACGCTCGAGCAAGTCTGTGTTTGTGTTAGCTTTCGAGATCAGCCATGGATTGATAGCAGGCAGGTCGTATGGTTCAACAAGGTCTGTGCTTATATAAGCCTCCGCTAATAGGGCGCGAACTCTGACTCCCTGGCGTGCCGCAGCACGCGACCCAGTTTCAACTATACGGAGGTGGGTGTCCCCGAAGAATGTCTGATATGTAGGATGTGTTGTATGTTGTTTAAGTTTCACGGCATATCGCATGGACAATATCTTCCGACGAAGATCTAGAGGCATTTCGTTTATGTCTACGAGCATACTGCTAACTGGTGAGGTCCTAAAACGGCTGAACTTTCAACAAACCAACAACAGATAGAAAATATCATCAAATCACTAAAACAAGTGGGTGGTGGCATTGATGGAATTAGCACAAGATTCTACATCGTACATATAAAAGTTGTCTTTGTAATTTGACATATTTTTTCAACCTATGTCTTAAGAAAGGTATATTCCCAAAGATGTTAAAAGAAGCAGTAGTGGCCCCTATATTTAAATCAGGTGAAAAAGATAGATTTACGAACTATAGACCCATTTCATTGTTACCCATCTTCTCCAAAATTTTGGAACGGGTACTATACCAATATATATCTGATTATTTGATCGAAAATAACATCTTATATTCATTTCAGTTCGGCTTTAGAAAAAGCATAGTACGTACATGCCTCTGGTACATCTTTACGAGAGCGTAACAAAATCTTTAGAAAAGGGTAACACATCATGTGGAATTTATTTAGACTTGAAAAAGCATTCGATACGGTTAGTCTAGGCATACTATTGCAAAAATTAAATCACATTGGTATTAAGGGTAAATTGTATAATATTATTTCTTCATATCTAACTAACAGATTTCAGAGGTCTAAAATTAAGGGGGTCATCTCTCATGCAAAACAATTAAGGACGGGAGTACCACAGGGATCAATACTAGGACCACTATTATTTATTATATACATTAATGATCTGTATCGAGTGTCCATTGAAACTAGATTTTACTTATTTGCAGATGATACTGCTATTATAATCTCGGGGATGATGTGAGAAGTGTACAGTCAAAAATCCATAAAGTTCTTCCAGAAGTGTCAAAATGGTTTCAGTCCAATCGTTTGTCTCTAAATGCTTCAAAATCTCATTATCAGCTTTATTCTAGCGCTAACATTAGAAATTTTGATGTAAGACTAAATGGAATGCAGCTTAAACGTGAAGAAACTGTAAAGTATCTTGGCGTTTATATTGACGAAAAGCTTAAGTGGAATTCGCACATCCTTCATGTGTCTTCGATTATAAGTAGAAATTTAGGAATCATGAGCAGAGCCAAGTATTTCCTATCATCGCACGAACTCACTCATTTGTATAACGCCTTTATATTGCCCCATCTAAATTATTGTGCAATGGTTTGGGGTAGTAATTACGAATCCACTCTCGATAAGATCATCAAATTACAGAAACGTACTATTCGAATCATCGACAAAAAACCCTATTATTACCACACAAATGAATTGTTTCTAAAATTAAAAATACTTAAATTCCCTGAACTAGTCTCAGAACAAAAAGTTATGGTATTGTCGAAAGTATTGGATGGTACAATGCCAGATGTGATATCGTCTCTTTTTCAGAAATACAGAACAACTAATACGAGATTGATTAGACACTTTGAAATACCTCAGGCTACAACAAATTATAGGAAATTTGCTCTGGCATGCTCTGCACCTGAAATTTGGAACAAAACTATATGTCCAACCTTTAAATGTATAACGGAAGTTCCTCTAAACAAACATGTGCTTCAAAAATATATCAGAGAAGTATTCTTTTGCAATTATAGAATTCTTAATAATGAGCCTCGATGACCGGCGCTGATGGTGGTGATGATGCACCGGAGCACAATGTGTGTGGGTGTGGGCGTGCGTGTATGTGAGTGGGATAGTGTGCTTGTAGGTGGGCGAGAGGGAGTACTTGTGGGTGGGAAGGTGGATGTCTGCCGTGCGTGGGTGGGTGACTGCGGTAATCGGTGTGTGTGGGTGTGTACGTGCGCGTGTGTGTGGATGTTTAGGCAGGCGTGCGTGCGTGGATTCGGATGTGTGTGTGTGTGTGTGTGTGTGTGTGTGTGTGTGTGTGTGTGTGTGTGTGTGTGTGTGTGTGTGTGTGTGTGTGTGTGTGTGTGTGTGTGTGTGTGTGTGTGTGTGTGTGTGTGCGTGCGTGCGTGCGTGCGTGCGTGCGTGCGTGCGTGCGTGCGTGCGTGTGTCTGACCCTGCTGCGCTTGCTTGCTAATTTGCCTGCTTGCTTGCTTGCTTGCCTATGCCTGCATGTCTGCCCTAATTTGCTTTCTGTCTTCCGAGTTCTCTGGCGAATGTTACTAGGCCTCTATCTTTTCGCCAGAATCTCGGAGGGGCTAACACGAATCTCCAGTTTTGGGTAGTCCCGTTTGGAAAAAGACTAACAATCTAACCGGTAATGAGCTAAATTATTGTGCATTTAACCTAAATAGACCTGTATTCCTGCTCCCTGTATATTTACAGGGAGCTACTACTGGCAGTTTTTACTAATAGTATGATATTTATTATGCTTTCTTTAAGTTACTTTCTTTTCCTAGCAGGGCGTGCCGCGACTTGTAATATTTTATGTTCTGGTGGTGTTAACGTAAGGGTACTGTTGTCGTTGGGATCGCGGAGGGGCACGCCTGGCTACCCGTTTAAATGGATGGCGGACCTTTTCTAGCAATAGAATTGCATGAAAAATAAAATAAAAAAACGCATGAGTGAAGACCAAAATACGTTAGAAGTGTTATATCATTTTAACCATTTACCTGGGCAGTAGTTTGCACGGGCTAAGAAGTGAATGCCAGGCTACGCCTGGTAGACTGCGTTAGCCCATGGTGAGCCGGAGTTCTGGCGACATTATCGCGAAAATAGATTTTTTGAGGCTAACATTGCTTTATTACTGCCCACTTTTCAACCGCTGTCTAAGCCACGGCTGGCTTGAACTAATTCCGTCCAGGAAGTCTGTAAGAACTCTGAGCTTAACTTTAAAAATTATGAGTTTATGATTACGCTGTGAAAGTGAAATATAGAGCTAATTAGTGATTATATACATAATCGCACGATTCCTTCTTAATTTGGCTTTCACTTACGCGTTTGATAATATTTTCTAAGCTAAGTTCAGCATTACAGCTGTCTATCCACTCTCTTTTCTCATTTACGCAAGATCAAAACGTACATGCATGTTAAAGTTATCAATTTGTTGGCACTACCATAAGTTCCGCCCTTTACTATTGTTCACGATGATTTCCTGTTTTGCAGTACTTCCTGGAAGTTTTCCGTGTGCGGTACCAATGCATTTATAACAGGAATATAGACATGTTTTGTATTTAAGTACAGGCGTGAAAGTAATGTGCCAGATTAAAAACCAAGGATAGGTTAACATCCGCTGAGATTCGTATTCTAAAAGTCAGGACAGTGGACAAACCACAGGCAGACCGTCACCATAAAACTGAATATTAAATACGTTCAGTAAATAAATACTATGCTAATGAGAATTCAGTGACTGGTTTAAGGACAGACAAAAGTTTCATTGATAAAAAATTGCATGGATGTAGTATGCGGAGCAGTGTACGGAAGGGAAGGTGCTTGGCTTTGGGTAGCAGAATATTTGCACTTGAAACCGAAACTCTTCGAATTTCGTCCTCTTCATCATCCAACTCGGCAAAAAAATGGGAGCACAGATCTTATTAACATTAACAAGACTGATGAAATAGAACTAGTTTGTATAGAGCGGATAAAGTTTGGCAAAGACATAATGATAAGTGCAAAGATGTTGGTAATCATGAAATGCCAGAAAATGTATGAAATTTCATATTTTTAGAAGAACCAAAATTCAGTGAAATTTTCACACTCCAGTGCATGATCAGGACTATAAATTACTGATAAACTACCAAGTTTAATACATCTTCTGGAAAATCATGATCACCAGCATATTTTCTCTTAAAACTAGCATGTTGTCAAACACAAATACTAAGGATCAAAGCTGAGCTTTCTCTACTGGCAAGAAGGTTGCTGCGGAGTGCTTTTGATTGATAAGACTCATCATAAGCCAAGCAGGCCGTGTCGATCGTTGTGGTTAAAAATGGAAAAAAATCCGGGCACTTACACCACCCGATAATGTTAAGCTGGGAGCCTGAAAATGTGCATACTTCTTACGGAGGCATCAAGGAATGGGGAAATATCAGGAGAGTTGAACTTCCGCAAACTTCAAAATATCTGAACAGGTCTAGTCGCCATGCTGGGTCAAACAGTAAAAAACCTGACTACATGACAGGTTAGCGTTACATGATCATTTAGTATAGTTATAACGTATATCAATATTTTTCCAGTACCTGGTCAAATGCAACAGAATCAGCATTGATGCCAAAATCAGAATCAGTTTAAATCTTAATCTCACTTCCATGCGACCTGCGAAATTCTTGGCAGAAGGAAGATACTATGCTCAGGTTAGCGGGGGGTTAACGGAAATCTACAAAGTGCATCGGAAAGCTCGTGTGAATTCAGTAAAATTTTAGTTCCCATTTCAAAGCGCTCAGATCAATGGTTTGACCTGCAGAGGTCAAGTTAGGTCACGATAGGCTATTTCCAATAAAATATGCAATCCTTAAGAAACTTGGGCATAGCTCTCATGTCATAACAGCTATTGAGATATGGTAATACATTTGATAGGAAAATCCCAGGGCTTTCTCCGCTATTTGAACATAATGACCTCCCACCATTGGTTTGACCTCCAGAGGGCATCTCTCGGCTTAACATGACCTTAAGCCACGAAAGGTCAGAAAGAGACCTTGGCGTATATCAAATGAAAGCCAGTGACGAGACATACACGATGATGTTTAATCCAGCGCTCTATCTTGATTGGCTCAAACTTTCTCGTCAAATACTGTTTGTTACCCTTGGTGACCTGTGATGACCTCAAATAGATCAAAGGGCAAATATCGCCCTTTGAATCCATCAAAGGGTTGGAAAGAATGTTTCTCTAAGGAATCGGAACATTTCCAATCATTGTGGTGATCTTTAGATCATAAGACTGCTTTTCCCCATGCTTTTTCAACGGAAGGGGTCATCTCGTGACCGGACCTTAGGGCACAAAATCTAAAAATCCCGGATATGCATTTTGTGGACCTTGGAGGGGCTATTAAGTGTAAAAAGTTTCCAATCGATCGGCAAAGAAATGTAGCTACGGTAGAGCTCAAAAGTTGAAGTAAGGTGGCCTCGTTTGACCTCGCCTGGTGAATTGACCTAGTGTGGCCCGGGGTGAAAGATTTCAGGGATGGTGGAAAAATGATGAAGTGAAAGGTAGATCCCTCAACCGTGGTGCTGCACTTCTTTGTTTGTTATTCTGAAACAAATATTAGGGGGGCCGTCGATGCCCCCGGTGGGGTGAGAGTTAATCTGACCCATAATTAATGGAACACTCCTTCTGTTTTTCCCCATAGACTTATGTGCTGGCCAAAGATCAACCCGACCTTAAGTCAGCAATACCAAATATCAGAGGTGGAAAGATCTACCAACCCGCGAACAATTTGCTAAAATTAAATCAAGTCGGTGACAAAATAGGAAAGATTGTGTTCGCCAGCGCGAGAAGTTAACGCTCAGTCTGCCAACACGTTCCTGAAGACTTAGAAGGACTTATAGTGTCTGACAAACAAGCCCCTTTCGGTGTCAAACCTTAACATTTTTTGTCGCACAAGTTTGGTTTTAAGCTTCGCTAGTGACACTAAGGCACTTTTTCCAGCCTATGTTCCAGGCCTGCAAATCTGTAAATCGTACGACCTCATGATATGGTAAAATCTGGGTATGATCGATTGGCAGATATCCCGGTGACTTTGCTTTAAACACGCGATTTTTAGTTTTAAGGCTGGTTCCCATGATCTTGAATCACTTCTTCACCAGACGTCAACGGTTATGTTAGCTACGTGAAATCAATCAGAGATAAAGGCATGTAAGTCATTTTCTGCATGTTTCGTTACTCAGGGAAAACCAGAATGGGGAGAATATGCGCCCCCATGCCAAAAACGCACGCTAATTAATATATCTTAACACTGTCATTAAAGATTCTCTTAGCTTTAAAAAGAAGTGCTTTCTTTTTTAAAGTATTTTCATCATAGCGAATAAACCTATCACCTATTGCTTGAACGGACTGAAGAGCTCATATGCATTTGGAAACGAAATCTCCCCCGTTTTCCATCCTCTCCGGTGATTTCGGCGGAACTCTCAATAGATTAATCAGTCGACGGACTACGATTGGGAAGCTTCAGTGTAGTGTATTTCAGGAGGTCTATTCTGCGACTTGGAACCATTTCCTGGAGCTGGCTTATCATTTGGTCCATCTTCCCGTCTAGTCGAGAGCCTTGACTAGTGGGGATGGTGTGGGCCGGTGGCAGACATAAGGTGTAAATCGAGCCTATCACCGTGCGTTCTATAGCCTCTGAATAGATCGGAACATCATGACCTGTAGAGGAGCTGATCAGTAGCCCTGTGCGTGCGAGCCATACAATCTCTACTAAATCCATCATTTATGCTAAATTCCAACAGCAAGCCTAGTTAATCAAGTCACACCCACATTGTTCAAAATTTCACTTAAAACGCTTAGCGAGACTACACTTGATTCATAACAAACAGTGAGTTTTGCCATTGCAGCTCGTTTTTTCATTAATTGTGTTCACCTTGCCCAGCCTGTTGTTTCTTCCTCTCCAGTCTGATTCTGCGGTGACGGAGGCTTCACCAGATGTGGAAGTCCTGCATATGATTTGTTTCGGCCTGGTACGAATTTATGGGGGAAAATATGCCAATTTACCGGCGAAAGACTCAGGTAGCGGCTGTGCGTTTGCAATCATTGAGCATAAAAAGGTTGATATTTAATCGAGGAGGGGTTTTAGGGCACGTCAGCTGCTCAGGCCATGCGTGGCTTGATATCTCATCATTGCATCTCCATTTGGTAGCAATATACCTTCTCTTGGACTAGTCCACTGAATCGAGGGAATGCAACGAGCCGCTGATGAGCAGCTGACGTGTGCTGTTTAGCTGATTATCTTTTAGCAGGGCTTGCAATGCGTCAACCATTTGAATGATAATTATAGCACGATACATGCAGAACACTCTAGTTCTTACCGCGTTGTCTCATTTCCTTTCCTTTGCAAGTTTTGAAAACAGCGTCTAAGAGCTCTTCAACGGAAGATGAGATTAAAAGAAGCACAAGAGGCGGGAGGTAGCAACTAGGTCTGCTCATTCAGACCAGCTTAGGTCCTTGGGCTTGTACTCGGCCACATGCTCTAATCCGGCCAAATACTGGTTTTACTCATTCAAAACTCTGGCTCCGCAGATGCGCTGCAACTAAACCATTTATACTGTGCCAGGCAGCTCTGAAAGAGAGATAATTTGTATTTGATGAATGCTCACGTAAACCTGACAAAAACAAGCGATTGGTGCAAATGCTTGGCCGGCATATAAAAAGGCTCCTTTCGCAACAAAATACAAAAAAACCTCTTCTTACCTAACTCTTTTTTAATTTCTTGATTATTGAAATGGTGCCTATTGTCTCTAGTAGCCTGTTCCAAAGTCTCGTGGTGGCTGGGACAAAAAAAAACTATTTGGAACAAAGAGGTTCGGTTTGGGGGAAGGGAGAAGGTCAGGGCATTGCGTAGTCTTCGGTATGTGTATTGTTGTCAAGTTTGCGGAATCGTGTTTAGAATAAATTCTGGGAGTCTGCCGTTGTTGTTGACAAGTCAAAGGTAAAGATTTAGGTTGTGCATTTTGCGTCTAGCTGCTATTGTGTTTCACCCGAGGTTTAAGCGCATTTTTCCGATGGTGTTCTGAATAGTGTACCAATAATAAGTCTCGCCGCTTTATTTTGTAGCGTTTCAAGCCGGTTTGCGTCATAAAACGTCCGTCGAGAGCCATAGACGGTGTCACAATATTTGAAAATTAATAGCACATACATATTATAGAGTTGTGTTAGAATGTTTCGTGGCAAGAATTGGCAACAGGGCTCTGGTGTGACCTTTGACCTTTCCGATAAGATCTGACCGTGCGCAGTATTCCCATCTAGCCTGAGAGTATTTGTTTTTTGGCTGTTTTTATCCTTTCCTAATGATAAAATGTTTTTGGGGATTAACAGAACACCAACTGCAAGGGTTATTCGGCGTCGCCAGCTCTAACCCTGCTGGGAGGGATTTGGGAGATCAGATTAACTTATACAGAGGCTCCGCCGGGACTTGAACTTGGGAGTGGTTGCTTCGGAGACAGGAACGCTATCCACTAAGCTACTCATCCCTCTATTAACCCTCGCCCCACCGGGGAGGGCATCGATGGCCCTAAGTTTTTTGGGATAGCAGAAAAACGGCGAGGTGCAGCACTGCGGTTGGGGCTCTACCTCTCACCCCATAATTTTCCCACCATCCCTGAAATTGTTTACCCCGGGTCACCCAAGGCCAGGTCACCAGGCAAGGTAAACTAAGGTCACCTCACTTCACCTTTTGACCTCTATAAGAGCTGCATTTCTAAGTCGATCGATTTGAAACTTCCTACACTTCATGATCCCTCCAGGTTCTAAAAGATTTATATCCGGGTTTTTTGATTTCGTGACCTGAGGTCAGGGCACGGGGTGACATCTCCCATTGAAAAAGCATGGGGAAAAGTTGTCTTATGATCTAAAAGTCACAAAAGCGATTGCAAACGCTCGGCTTGCTCAGAAAAGCGTTCTTGGACACCCTTCACGGATCCCAGGGGCGATATCTGCCCTTTGACCTCTCCGAGGTCATCCAAGGTCACCAGGGGTCAAAAACTGCATATTGACAATAACTTTTGACCTAGTTAAGCTAAGTTAAGCTAGAGCGCTGAATCAAACATCATCGTGTATGTCTCGTCACTGGCTTTCATTTGATATACGGCAAGGTCACTTTCTGACCTTTCGTGGCCTCAGGTCATATTAGGTCACGGCGTGACCTCTGGAGGTCAAACAACTGGCGGAAGGTCATTTTACAATCCACATAGCAGAGAAAGGTCTGGCATTTTCCTATCAAATGTACTTTACCAGATCTCAATAGCTCTAATGGCATAAGAGTTATGCCCAGTTTGCTTAAGCATTGCATATTTGAGTGAAAATAGCCTATCTTGACCTAACTTGACCTCTGGAGGTCAAACCATTGACCTGAGCGCTTAAACATGCTAGTTAATTTCTAACTGAATGCACGTGAGCTTTCTAATGCACTTTCCAGATTTGTACTAACCATCATATGTTCGGAGTTAGAGGGGACCATCGATGCTCCC
This sequence comes from Lepas anatifera, assembly GCA_034440635.1. NCBI lineage: Eukaryota > Metazoa > Arthropoda > Thecostraca > Lepadidae > Lepas > Lepas anatifera. The sequence goes on from JAOTON010001018.1 coordinate 276,107, forward strand.
GTTGGGGCGAAGGTGGCGCCGGACCCCCGGTGGGGCGCGGGTTAATATTTCCTGTGAAGATACGTTCTGCTTGACCCACACTGATCACTCTGCAATGATTAAGGCTACAAAGTTTATTTGATTCTTCTTTGATTAAAGCAGCTCCAAGGGCGGAGCTGTTTTCTCTGGAGTTTGTTTCTAACTTGGATGAAGGCAACAGCAGTAACTGGGGCACCGAACTCTGGAAAACACTGAGCATCCTCAGTCGCAAAAGCTGCCGCGAACGGTCCGACCGGCTGACTGCGTCCACAGTATCTTTGGTGTACGGATCCCCAGTGCAAATCAGCAGCGCTCCGGCCAACTTAAGCAGTGCAATACTCACTACCTTCCTGCTGCTATGGACGTACGGTCAGATGCTCGCGTCTGTTGGCAGCCTGTTTATTAGCGACATAGCGTTATGTATAGAAAGCACAACACTGGAGAAGTATACCGAGGAGAAAGTCTATATTTAATTCTGAATGAATTCACTTCGGTCTGATCAATGCTGAATCTGCCTGATTTATGAGGACTTTCAATTTAGTTGTGCCCTGAAACAAGCGGACAAATTCAGCCTGGGATGGTAGCCACGTAGAATGAGCAGAGATACGTAGAGTAGGACAAACATGCCGAGTCAGTTTCTGGATCAGGGCCACTTGAATTGGTGATTTGCCACGTTTCTTGCCAGCATGTCTGCCTCCCTTTTCATCTGAGGCTGTCTATTTGTCTGCCTGCCTGTCTGTTCATATGCCCAGGGGCAGATCCTAGGGGGAAAATCCGGCCATGGCCCCCTCCCCAACGCAAAATAGATGGGCCAAGCTCCCTTTGTCCACTCTCCCCCCAGCAGCCTAGTGTTTTGTAATTGATCAATGGGGAGGACTTCTTCGTCAGGGGAAAACCACATTTAAGTATTTTGGTCCGTTCGAAAGGCACCTGTTTAAAGGTGAAAGAAAATGTCCCTGAAGAGGAAGAAAAACCGAAGGCCTTTTTGCTTTACGAAAACGAATGGTTTTCATAGTAATGTGGTACATAAATGGTTTGTCATGGCGCGCTACTGATATCTGAGGGACTCTATCGTTTGAAGAAATTGATGTTGTGTGGCTGATACGAAAAAAATGGGTTCGCTACATCAGTTTGATCCTGCTGGCCGCGCCTCCATGGCTCAGCGTTTTTTCTTGACGATTTGGGTCTGACCTCCCAAACCTGCCGACTGGATCCGCCCCTGCTTATGCCTGAACAATACCTGGCACTGATACTTTAGTACCAAGAGGTTGAGGCTTCCGTAACTGGTGGACCTAATTCCACCATGTTCGGATCAAAAATTGCCTTGATAACTCCATCAGCTCCCTCGAAAGCCGTGATTTTTTCATTGCATAGATGCTATGCTCATTACTTCTGATGTTCCTCCGGTCTTCCGGTCTAAAGCTTCTTATCCAATCTGACTTCTGCCAGAACAGTATAGCCATTGGCAGCTGACGAGCACCTCAGCCCCCATGCACAGTCTGAGCTACGTGGTCTGGGCATCATCCTTTCTGAGTCAAAACGACCCTGCAGCATGAACGTGGCACAAAACCTTCGGATCAGTCGAGTGGACTCCTCACTTACACTTTTTTCTATATTATTGGACCATATTTGGAAAGCGTGTCACGCGTGGAAGGTGCTGGTGGTGCCGTGATCCTGGTTTCGGATATTGGCTAGGTTGGTGGGGTGCAATGTTTGTCAATTCGACGGTCACGCCAAAGGTACGGCCCCACCTGTGTAATGGCCCCAGCAGTTTCCCGGCAGGAGGCCACAAAAGCTAACAGGGTCTACAGCTGTGGAGCTGGAGGGCTGCAGCAAGAAAATGGTGTGTTCCCGGCTGGGAGGCAAAAAAAGAAGTTTCTGTATATGATATCTTTAGACGAATGAACTGTATCATCGGATCAGTTAACTCCATCATACAACTGCTGCCAGGTCATTCAATTACAAAGATGCTTAGCTGGGGCGTTAGATCACTTAATAGATAATAGGATAATTATAGGAATTATAGGAATAATTAATAATTAATTAATAATTATAGGAAATTTGCTCTGGCATGCTCTGCACCTGAAATTTGGAACAAAACTATATGTCCAACCTTTAAATGTATAACGGAAGTTCCTCTAAACAAACATGTGCTTAAAAATATATCAGAGAAGTATTCTTTTGCAATTATAGAATTCTTAATAATGAGCCTCGATGACCGGCGCTGATGGTGGTGATGATGTACCAGAGCACAATGTGTGTGGGTGTGGGCATGCGTGTATGTGAGTGGGATAGTGTGCTTGTAGGTGGGCGAGAGGGAGTACTTGTGGGTGGGAAGGTGGATGTCTGCCGTGCGTGGGTGGGTGACTGCGGTACTCGGTGTGTGTGGGTGTGTACGTGCGCGTGTGTGCGGATGTGTAGGCAGGCGTGCGTGCGTGGATTCGGATGTGTGTGTGTGTGTGTGTGTGTGTGTGTGTGTGTGTGTGTGTGTGTGTGTGTGTGTGTGTGTGTGTGTGTGTGTGTGTGTGTGTGTGTGTGTGTGTGTGTGTGTGTGTGTGTGTGTGTGTGTGTGTTGTTGTGTGTGTTTTTTTGTGTTGTGTTTGTGGTGCGTGCGTGCGTGCGTGCGTGCGTGCGTGCGTGTGTCTGACTCCCTGCTGCGCTTGCTTGCTAATTTGCTTGCTTGCTTTCTTGCTTGCTTGCCTATGCCTGCATGTCTGCCCTAATTTGCTTACTGTCTTCCGAGTTCTCTGGCGAATGTTACTAGGCCTCTATCTTTTCGCCAGAATCTCGGAGGGGCTAACACGAATCTCCATTTTTGGGTAGTCCCGTTTGGAAAAAGACTAACAATCTAACCGGTAATGAGCTAATTTATTGTGCATTTAACCTAAATAGATATGTATTCCTGCTCCCTGTATATTTACAGGGAGCTACCACTGGCAGTTTTTACTAATAGTATGATATTGATTATGCTTTCTTTAAGTTACTTTCTTTTTCCTAGCAGGGCGTGCCGCGATTTGTAATATTTTATGTTCTGGTGGTGTTAACGTAAGGGTACTGTTGTCGTTGGGATCGCGGAAGGGGGCACGCCTGGCTACCCGTTTAAATGGGTGGCGGACCTTTTCTAGCAATAGAATTGCATGAAAAAAGAACCTAGCTATTCGAAGAGCTCTATCATTCATACACCAGATACTTTTACTTATCATACGTGCTAAGCGTCCTCAGAAGATTGATTTAACTAAAATCAGGCGTTCTTTGGGATCACCGTTATGCCTTTTTTGACAGAGGGCACCTCGGAGATAGTGTGCTCCTCATGCTGAAGTTATGGCTCCACTCCTGACCTAGGTCCTGTGGGTGCCCTTTGGGAATTTTAAGAGGCACATCCTACGCGGATTTTTTGCTTTGATGCTGGTGGGTTAACTATTTTGAGTTTCCACGGGAAGTAACATATTTCGAATCTTCTCTGGGAGGCGCTACTGTCTGGGGAGGGGCTGCAAAATGTGCGGACAGGTTCTGCGGTCGGCGGGGAGGAAGCAACCAAAAACTGAGAGGAGGGCCTGTGAGCCAGCGTGCAGAGGCGGCGGATAATGAACGAAACTGTTCGGTACTTCGGGGCTGTAGGAAAAACAGGGTGACTCTGCTTCCAGCAACCTGTAAAGACAATTTTTAGCATTCTGCAGCAGGCGTGTGGATTTCTATCTCTTTGGGGGTGCCTCGGCACCCTCAATGGTGATTTGGGTACTCCACCAAAAGCTGAAGTCTTTACAAAGTGCGTAAATAGAGGAAATTATCAACAAATACCTGTTCCACAGTGCTAGAGTGGCATTCTACATCTGACCTAAAACTTGATATTTTATCAAAAAAAAAAAACGGAAAGCCTCAGACAAAATGGACAAAAAACACCGATGACGTTTCGAGTCCCGAATTAGATTTTGTGCCTTTTCACAATTCAACACGGGGCAAAGCAGCACGTGTTTCCCTCTTCTGGTATATTATCTGGTTGTTCTTCGGCAGCGCTCCCTATTAGTACTCACTCTCTTTAACTTGTCCGACGGTTAAGTTTTAGATTTATGAACGTCTCTCTCTTCCTTCCCTTGGTTACCTTGGGACCGGGCCCCAATCCTCTCCACTCAGTAGAAACCCATCGCGACACTCCCGACTTCAGCGAACTCGGCCGCCTGCTAGCCTGTGCTGACTGCCACCGTCTCGCCTGTACCGAAGAGCAGCCTCGGATGGTGTGGCAAATAATCAAGCCAATAGAGAGCCAGGTATGGCTAGAAATGTTTGAAAGGCATAGTATTAATACATTTGGTTCATGGTTTAAAACTCTATAATTTTCCTGGAGAAATTTCCGCTGAATTTCTCGCGATACAAGTGAACGCGCCTCCACCAATCAGCGGCCGCCATCCGCCGGCAGCCGCCATTGCCTGCGGGCAGAGGTTACAGAGGTCACGCTGGCCGCTGCTGACGCCAAGTTCAAGCCTCGGTGGGGATGGGTCGCGGGCGGATTTTAATGCCTACATGTGTGGTGTTGAAAATGTTGGTCGCTGTGCCTGGTGTCAGACTGAGGAGGGGGACCGGTGTAGGAGACATTCTGTGCGCGTGAGTAGATATATGGGTTAGGCGTTTGTGCAATATGCAGTGCCGATAACACTGTGCGGGAAAAACATGAGTGCGGGTTCATGAAATGAGTTTGGTATATGAGTATGCTTGGCGGGCAAAATTGCAGACACCAACTTCGAGCCCATGGTATTTTTCGGTATCAGGGTAGATAATGCGCTTTTCAAGCCTTTCAAATTGGCACACTTATTAGTAATACGAGCCACACGGTGTATGTGACCTACACGCCTACCTGACATTTCATTGCGTATGCAACACCAGAAGTTTAAAACGCTAAAATGGCAATTTGAGCGGAGGGATAAGTAGTTCTAATTGTGTAAAAAGGTTGAGGCGGAAAGATAAGTAGTTCTAATTGTGTAAACAAGGGGGGGTCCAAGGTAAAGCACAAGATGCAAAACGGAATGATCACTCGCCCCGGTGTGATAATTAGATTAGACAAGCTGCTCTGAGCCACCTTTGCCCTGGTGGGCGTTTTCATACGCCTCCAATCGAACTCGGCTCCTATGCGGAATAGCGAAAGAAATGCAAAAGCTGTTGGATAGCTCATATAAATTTCATGAAAAACTACTTCAATCACTTTTGAGCACCGGTCAATATTGAGGTCATGACAGGTCAAAGAAGGTTGCATGTTAGGGTAGTGTTTTCGGGCTAGCGTCTGACAGAGTTGAAGTAAAAACGTTTTTAGGCACCATTAGCTTCTTCTCATAACGGTAAATCAAATGATATATGATATGACTATGCTAGGTCAAAACACAAAAATGACCTGACCTCAGGCCAGGTCAAGGTTACTTTTCAACCTACCATAGTCCATGTGCATATCAATCGACTCGCAATAGCAATCCAAACGTAATGGTATCAAAATAAATGATGCATAATTATTTCCTGCAAAGTTATTGACCCAAATCTGAAAACTGCTTAAATAGCCCCAGATGATCTTTCAGAGGCCACAGGTCAGAAATTGCAACATGAACCTGTAAAGGGGCCCAGGATACTACGATTTGGAGAATACGAACGTATTCGCAGCTGAATCTACATAACTACAGTCATTTATTGTTTTCCCATCCTTTCCCATGGGAGGCTGATTCGTACATGACCCTAGGTCATCGATATGAAAAAAATCCCGGAATAGGCCAATGTTGTAGCACTCGGTGGGCCCATTATGTGGTATAAGCTTCAATTCGATAGATCCGCCCATTTCTTACTTATGCCACCTTAAAATTTTCTGGAGGTGAGGTCACTTGACCTGCACTGGTAACCTGACCTGAGATGACTCAGCCTTACATTTTTTTGGACAAAGTTGCACAATTGATCATGGATAAGGTTTACCAAGTACAGCGGCGATTCGCGCCGCCGTTTTTCCTACCACCGGAAAAACCCGAGGGGGAGGGTTTTCAAACACCCCCCCCACCGGGGCGAGGGTTAATTGATAAATATGTATATTTTAATGGCATGCACATCACTGTGTTCCTTTAAAATACGCTATTCCCATTACCAGTTACCACATTCCTTCGGTGTCGCCGCCACTCCGCCTCCAGGCAGCCAGAAGCCACTGTCCACGGCCTTCTAATCGTGATTGTCCGACCTTCTATCTTTTGGCCGATGAAAATCGGTTTGTATGCTATACTCCTCCACTATTAATCTCCCGGGTGACGTTGTCGTTCCTAGTTAGTTATTTTTTATTATTAGCATTATTTGTGAAAAGTTATGTTCCGTTGTTAGATCAAGACGTTCAACCAAAAAAACTCTCAGCATTCGCATTATACCTAATTTGGTGGAGTTGAGGCAGTGGGTGACTTCACAACTAGTGTCAAGCATTGAAAGGGCGAATACTAGCGAAATAAATTCTTTCGTTGGTAAATGTTGATTTTTCAGGCCCGTTCTGACCGAAACAATACAGCGTACTAGGCTTTTGATACGAGGATGGGAGAGGACAATAATGAAACATTAGGCAACGTTAATTAATTTCTTTCGAGCGGTGACAGTTTGTTTAAACGGCTGTTTTTAGCATGTTCAAAATGTTTAAAATCGAATTGTGAAATCTTTATTGCACGGCGCATGTCAGTGAAAACGGTAATCGGTATGAACAGTCTCTGAATAAAGCAGTTGTATTTTAATGAGTGGCACCTTGCAGGGCTGTACGCTTATACCTCTTTGGGGCTGACCGGGCACCCGGGATAAAATATCGAGGTAGTGTTAAAATACAGTTTAGGTTTTATTGTTCATCATTTTCAGGATACAAAAGTACTGTGTGATGGCAAAAACGAAGATAATACTATCCCTATCTCCTTCCAAATGGTGGTCATTAAAATTTTCCTTCCTCAACTTTGGGCACCCCCAATGATGTTTGCAAATCCACACCCCTGTTCCGCAGAACAGTTCCTGCATCCTGCAGACTTTTCTCGTCTAGGTACAGCGCCGTTAATAAGAGCGTTAATAAGACAACTCCAAGATTGTTGTCATCGGTTAAATAGTGATAGAGGGGAAGGGGGTGGTCGGTAGGGGCGTCACCCCGAGGAGCCTGGGAGGCCACCCCTCCTTGTATCGTGTCCCCCCTCCTCCTTTAAAGTGCCCTCCCATTTTTGGCCGGAAATACTATTAAAAATGTCAAATTTAAGCGGACGTAGTGGTTTCAAGGGTCTCACCACTGGCCCCGGTGCCCCACTTTGGCTCCCCCACTCAAAAATCCGTGGCGACGCCCTTGGTGGTTTATGATTTTTATCATTGTTAAGCATCTTCAAAAGAAAAATCTGCACTCCAAAACCTATTTTTCCTTGGATTTTGGCTCCTTGCTGCCTTTAGACCCTGACCCTAATAAAAGTTTCTTTCGACCCTGCAAGTTGGTCGAAATAAGATAATGTTTGGCTGATTATAAATGACTGCATCACCCTCAGCTTCACCAGTGACGCAGAATCCCTTCCCCACACTTGAAAATATTTTCTACGCCTATGGTTATGTGCTAAGATTTTTGTACATGTGCATACATACACCATTAAGAACAGAAATATCCTAAAGCTGGGGATAGAAAACCAAAAATTATTACGTCATAGTATTAAGTTCTTACACTTTGCTGGACAAAATAACACTGAAATGCATTGACCCATCAGCGGGCCTGACATAGATATTTTTTTTTTTTGGAGAGGAAGACAAATATGGTGTGTTGTGTATGAATTTTAGTGATTTCTGTGACGTCACTTCTTTAGTTTTTTTCATTAAGTGACGGCATCAACAATTTTAATAGTATATTTGATATGTTTTTATGGCAAGAAATGGCTTATGGCTCCCTCCCAACACTAAAGGGCTAAATTAGAAACGTAACTTCCCAAATGTGAGACTTGACGCGAAAGATATACCTATGTTACTTCACGCTATATATGTACACATAACTTGCATATTGTTCTTGACCAACCCATTCTGAGATATACTTTGACTCACCGATTTCGATGGTGAGGTTCATTTTACGCTATTTAGTCAATGAGTTTGTATAGATAAACAATCTATACAAAAAATTATTTGTGAATAGCAATAAAATAGAAAAGGCATTTTACACCAAGTACCACTGACGACGTCACACAAAACGTAACATGCACGGAAAGGTAATTAATCAGGCCATATGACTATATAAAAATAAAGTATGAAAATGTCACTCTCTTTTATCCAAAAACAAAACCACAAATGAAAAAGTGTGCTTTTTCTGGAGTTTCAGCTTTAGAAGATCACTTTGACGTGTAAAATTACGCCCAATTTATGTCTCGCTGCTTTTAAAGTACAGATAAATCATTTCTTGACAGGTGCTGAAAGTTTCGTTCTCTTTTCTCACAGACCAAGAATGCTAAAAGGCGTTTTTTGGGGGGGGGGTAAAAAGTCTCACCCATGTGCAGGTTGCGGGCTAAGTTGGCTTTTACTGATGCTTCTCTTAACATTTTTGTAAGGTTAGGTCACTTGACCAGAACTGTTAACCACCTCACCTGATATGACTTGACATGTTGTCAAAATTAAAGAAGGCAAATTAACGGGTATACTAAAATCGGCAGTGCCGCGCGATACCGTTTTTTTTTTGTTGCCATCTGTGAACACAAGCTCGTCCCGGTTTGTGTTAGGCTTATGTAGGGCCTGCAGGTATTTCATTTCCTGATGGGATGATACCAGTTGCTCAGTGGAAACCGTTCCTGTTTTCTAAGCAATGGGTTCCTGGTTCAAATCCCGGCACAGCCTTTGAATAAATTGATATGATCCCCCAAATCCCAACCAACAGGTCGAGAGTTGGCTATGCTGTTTAACCAGGCCATTTTTTAACATGTTAACTGGGGGACATTTGCCCCCAGTCTGCCGAAATGCCCCCCAGTGCCCGGAAATTGGCCCCCAATGAAATAGACAACAGATGACTTAAATTTCAACAAATGCACTCACCCAAAGAAAATAAGACAGAACACTACACGATAATGATAATCTAGGTTTATTGTTGGTGCCAAATTGGCAATCCACAAAACTTGTGTTAAAAAATTCAATCTGTGGCTGTCTCCTCCATCGTGCGCAGACGAAACAAAGCGCATATTTACGGAAATCCCGGCAAATCAGCCTCAGCATCAACTAATCACAACACTGGAGATGAACGCTGGCCTAAAACCAATCAAATGTCATGTTCTATACGACAGGAAGCCCACGCCTCAGCCAGTATCGCTAGATTGTATGATGCTCTCATTTCCACACGGTCATTTGCGAGCTCGTTCATGGATTAGACGGGACGCAGTGTAGTCAAAGTGCGGAAGACTGGTTGCTGGTATGGCGATGAGAAGTGCTTAGTCGTTTTATTTATTATTGTGGTGGCAGCATACATACCTAAACGTCACTACCGGAAAAAGTGAGGGTGCCAGCGAAACTTCAACCTGATGCCCCGGTAGCTCAGTTGGTAGAGCGTTGGGCTCCGCCCGCTGCTCGAAGCATGAGTGGCAGTGCATGTCCAGGCTTGGGATCGATTCCCCTGAGACGCTCCGGCGCTCAATAGTTTACCCGACGTACAGGTCGGCTGGCAACTGACTGGTGAGAGGGTGACCTGAGCGGGGCGGCCGTCCCTGTGCTTTGTGGGACGTTAAACTTTGGCTTCTAAATTAACCCTCCATTGAGGGAGTTGCTCGTTCGGGTGGTGGGGTCGGGGTCTCCGTGACAAGTCCCTTGATGACTTTAGTGAGACTCCGACTCCACCAGTCGTATAGGAACAGCTTGAACAAAATTTCTAAAAAAATGCTGACAACGAACTTTCCACGCTAGTACCAAAACTGTTCGAATTTAGGGTCCTCGTTGCCTTCCGTAGCGGCTGGTTATACAAATTTCCGGTTTTCTCCTATTCAGACTGAGCCAAGAAATTGCTGGTCAAAACGTGGGCGGGTGTCGGGGGACAGGCCCCTGGTCCCTCTTTTTCCGACGCTTGTTGTAGCATACGTGAGATTTATAGTGAGATCGCTGCATCAATTTTTTCTGCAGTCGATAAGTTGTTAGCTGGCCTTTCTCATAGATTCCTTGATGTGGAAAATTGGAAGAGATTATATATTCGACCACAGCCCTTCGTTAGCCCGAGGAACCCTTCCAACAAGGGAAAGAGCTGGCCACGCCATATGACCCTGACAGTTGGTGCGTCGATAAGCCTAAACAATTATTAACCTGTTTTTGCACTACATTCCTTCGATGATTTTAACAGCAACAGCCACACATCATAACAGGTATATATATATATATATATATATATATATATATATATATATATATATATATATATAATAACTTATCTAGATTTAGCCGATAAAACACTTGTGTTCGATACTTTAGGAATCTACCTATCTTGTCACACTCGTAAAGAAAAATAAGAAAATAACCTTTTCATTATGTATACATTGCAGCAGCGTCAGGGCTGCCAGGTTGGTTATTTTGTGGCCAAATATCTCGAATTTGGCCTTTTGTCGTGTTTGGCCCCGTGATTTTTCGGTTGGCCCTTTCTTGGAATCTGACTTTTTGCCCTTTTTCTAGCTGCTGGCACCTAAGTTATTTCTGGTTTGTTCCTTGTATAAATATGGCTTCTTTTGACCTCTCCACCCCTTGAATACGATATTCTGAAACTTAAAAAGCAGCAGAGCAGCATAAAACTGGAATGGTGGTAGGAGGAGGGACAAAACTTTGTTAAAAACGCAATCCACAAAAATTATGGCCACCGAAAACCGGTCGCGAAGGATGCAATACTATAGGCGCCTTTTGGGTGAAAAGTTGAATGCAAAGTGCGCCCTCTGAGCCTCCGCTCTCCCCCACTTCCAAAATCCTATATCTACCACTGTTCAAGAGAAAATGCATAGTTGGTAAGAGAAAGCACATTAAATGTTAGCGGGGAGTGGTGCGGCCAAGATGATTAGCACGCGCCCGTAGGGTCCTGGCATGACGCGCCCCGCTGGGGGCGTTTTTCGCCCCCTTCGTATCTCATTTCCCACGAAGCTAAAGAAAAATTACGGGGGCGTTCGAAAGCTCTTGAAAAGACGAAGAGATTTTATATGTGAATTTTATGTCAGGTCAATATTGAGGTCAGCATAGGTCAGATAAGGTTCCAAAGGCTTACAACAGAACAGTGTAGGTTTCTCTCTAGATCTGTCCTCAGGAAGCTAGAGCAAATATTTGTGCATCACTGGATTCCTCTCATCGCGGCAAATCGAATGATCTATAATATGACCTAGCCAGGTCAAATGGTGAAAATGACCTGACCTCGACCTAGGTCAGGGTCACAGAGTGACCTGGTATGGTCATGTTGCATATCAATCGGCACCCCGTGATAATATAAGCACATTGCAAGAAAATGGGAGCTTTACCTCAACTCATTGAGAAGTTATTGGCAAAACAATCTTTCTATGCTCTTGTGACCTGACATGACCTTTGAAAGGTCAGATGCTCAAAAACTCAACTTTATGGTCAAGATCGTGGTAAGAATAGACGGTTTGGGCATTTTCAGCTTTATCTATCCGGTATTTACTGAAAACGAGCTCATTCAATTTTTTCACCGTATAATGGGGTGACCAAAAATTGACCTTACCATAGGTCAACAATAACGAAATTCCGAGATAGCAGATTTGTAGTCCCTAATGAGCTTATCATATTTTGAAAGTTTCAAACTGATCGGTTCGCTGATGTTTCCTGGGGCCGCTTAAAACTTGTGATTTTAGGTTTTTAGGCCTGGTTACTTGACCCTGAATAGCTCCTTGACCTGACATGACCTTACCTCAAAATTTGGTCAGACGTGTAAAATTGATCAGGGATAAGGTATTGTAAGTTTCGTTGTTTTGCGTTTCTTCGTTTTTGCGTTATCTGGGGAAAACCAGGAGGGGACGAATTTCACCAGCGGGGCGCGTGTTAATGATGCTAACAAATGAACTGGTTATGTAAATAAGATCATTTGATGATAGCCCGGGATTGGAAGGGCATCCCTGGCTTCTTATTAAATTAGAAGTATGCTAAACAAGTATTACCAAGTAAATATCAAATTGTCAACAATTAGTTTTAAACAGTGATACAAGTCGCTTTTTCTGTGGGCGTATGACTACCGCTTGGGGTTGTTTTAGACTCAAATCTGGCTTTTTGGTATTTATTTGGCTATTTTAGTGAAAATAGAGTTTTGACCCTCTTTGGCCTTTTTCTGACTTGGTTTGACCTTTTCCACCGAAAAAACTTGGCAGCAATGGGCAGCATCTATAATCTGGAATTACATAGAATAACACAAAACTGAGAAACAATTTATTAACATTAACGCGTCAGTTTTATCAAACCCCTCAGAATGTCGTCTTGATCCCTTGAAGACACTATAACGGCCAGCACAAGAAATGCCCCCACTGACTTTTCCTTAAAAATGCCCTGTGTTTAATCCGCGCCCCACCGGGGGTCCGGTGCCACCTTCGCCCCACCGGGGGGCCATCGATGGCCCCCTCTAACTCCGAAAATATAGGGGTTAGCGCAAATCTGTAAACTGCAATAGAAAGCTCGCATGAATTCAGTAAGACATTATTTCACATTTTTAAGCGCTCAGGTCAAGTGTTTTGACCTCCAGAGGTCAAGTTAGGTCACGATAGGCTATTTTCAATAACATATGCAATGCTTAAGAAACTGGGCATAACTCGTATGCCATTGGAGCTATTGAGATCTGATAAAGTACATTTGGTAGGAAATGGGCAGACCTTTTTTTGCTATGTAGAATTTAATGACCTCCCACCAGTGGTGTGACCTCCAGACGTCACCTCGTGACCTTATATGACCTGAGGTTACGAAAGGTCAGAAAGTGACCTTGTTGTATATCAAATGAAAGCCAGTGACAAGACATACACGCTGATGTTTGATTCAGCGCTCTAGCTTACTTAGGTCAAAAGTTATTGTTAATATACTGTTTTGACCCCTGGTGACCTTGGATGACCTTTGAGAGGTCAAAGGGAAAATATGGCCCCTGGGATCCGTAAAGGGATGTCCAAGAACACTTTTCTGAGCAAGCCGAGCATTTGCAATAGTTTTTGTGATTTTTAGATCATACGACACCATTTTCCCCTTGCTTTTTCAATGGGAGAGGTCACCTCGTGACCAGACCTCAGGTCACGAAATCGAAAATTTCCGGATATACACCTTGTAGAACCTGGAGAGGTCATGAAGTGTAGGAAGTTTCAAACTGATCGACTAAAAAATGTAGCTCTTACAGAGCTCAAAAGTTGAAGTGAGGTAACCTTGGTTGACCTCACCTGATGACCTGACCTTGGGTGACGCGGGGAATATAATTTAGGGATGGTGAGAAAATGATGGGGGAGAGATAGAGCCCTTAACTGCGGCGCTGCGTCTCGTCGTTTTTCTGCTATCCCGAAAAAACCTTAGGGGGGCCATCGATGGCCCCCGGTGGGGCGAGGGTTAACCCTTCCTGTTGGTCTGTCGTGAAATCCGAACACTTATTATTACTTCCTTTGTTGCATAGGTCATGCCAGTCATTAGGCAGTTAAGATGCTGCCACTAATTTTATTCATGTTTCTGTACGAACCCGGTTCAGATACGGGAGGACTCGCCGATTTGCCTTTGTATGTAGGTAAAATATCTGAACTTATCTGGGTAACTTGGCAGGTAGTTACTATAAAACCAAACGATAAAATCATACTACCCAATCAATTAGTTTCCTGTGATCATGAATTGTGTTTGTGGTTGACCTTATGTTGTACAATGGGAGTTTAGCACCGGTCAGTTCGGGTCAGCTGGTCACGTGCCGCAGTGGGTGGGGTGACCGCAAGCGCTGTACTCGCTGGTGCGAAAACCACGAGGTCACCGGTATAAAACACGGTGTTTCGGCTTGTCTGACCAATGCCGCGCCATGGGGCTTTGTATTCGGCAGTGTGTTCTGCTGTTTATAGTGGGTTTTACCGCAGTTTGCTTAGGCTCACGAGTTGACGACACTAGCTATAACTACAGCTATCTAGTAGCTGACGCTCAGGGAAGGCCAGGATTCGCCCATGCGGAGAGAAGAGAAGGTGATAGTGCCCGTGGATCCTACCAGGTGGCTCTGCCCGATGGACGCATGCAGCATGTCGACTACAGTGTGAAAGGTCGAGGGGGATACATAGCCAGGACGGAGTATCTCGGCTGGGCGCACCACCCACCACCCGAGCAGTACCTCAGCGCCGAGAGAAAGCATCAACTAGAGGCGTCAAATCACCTGAGGCCAAATCCTCAGGGCAAGTATAACTTTACTGCTAAGAATGCAAGTGTAGTGACAACAAAACCTGACAGAAGGAAAGCCCTGCTCAGTGGAAAATCCAACGTGATCAGGGTCAGAATATTAAAGAAAAAGAATCTCAACAAAATAAGGGCAATTATCAAATCAACCCCGTGTCCAAGCTTCGCAAGAAAATTGGTCAGACTTCGAAGGTGCCATACCACGGTCAGGCTTCAATCTCTATGGTTCCATCAAGCAGAATGGGTTCTGTGAGAAGGGCTCAACGACACCCACGGAAATCTTACGGCAGAGATTATGGCCACAAGATATCTGGTGTCGGAATAGCTGCCGGGGCGCGGGGAGAAATCGACGCTCGACATCAGGCACCGGTCATCCCGCCAGACGTTCTTCAAAGGAGACTTCAGAGACGTCAGAGGCTAGATACACGTCACAATGGTGGAACAAGTAAGGACCTTTTACCGAATTCATCACCAGTGACAGCATCGTCGGTACATTCAGCTCCATCGTCCTATTCGGTGTATGCTTCCCGTCGAAGCTCCCAGCACCCATTGGTAGATGACAGCACTAAAAAGTTGTCAGGTGGCAGCACCATCGTAGGGCGTCGGAAAAGCCGACACCAGATCCTGACAAAAAGACGGCTTCACACCGCCTAGTTGTCTGAATAGGCATTTGATTCACGACAGGCTGACTTATGTCTGATGTTGTCTTGTCCTATTTTAGACGATTATTATTGCATACTGGCCAGTCGAGCCATAAGCGTAGGATCTTTGAGAATATGTGGTGGTCTGAGCAAGGTGTACAATATGTGCAATATGTGGGTTGAGCAAGAGAATTTAAGTCATTTCTTTCCTTGCAACACCATGAAAAGGTGAATGGGTAAAAACCTGAAAATTAGTGAAGGGGCCATAATCTCCTTGAAGCCTCTGTTCCTACGCCTGTGAGTGTGATGTGTTCTGTTGTCATGAAAATAGAAAATGTAAGCTTGAACGGGCACTCACGAATGACCACTTCTGTTCTAGTCGATAATTCTTAAACACTGGAAAATGTCATGCGCATCTGTGGAATAAGGTATTCTCAATGCTGTGGAGGCAATGATCCTGCCTCGAAGCTACAAGTGCTATTCATTTTTACGGGTGAGACGGCTTCTTCTAGGATAACGACCAATGTCCTGCGAGGATCATGTCATGACCGAGCACGTGCCTCTTCCACTCCCCCTTCCCGTTGATTTTTACTGGGATTAGTGAGCATCCATAGCTGAGAAATGGAGTGATGCAGTGCAAGAATATGAGTGATAGGAGAGAAATTGAAAAGCAGTTTGATGTGATCTTGAAGTGTGGAATTTTGTATCATATATAGATGTATCATTGCCAATTTCATAAGTGCCGATGCTACAAGTAATGCGATAATTCTGTCGTATGTGGGTCGTCTTCCAAAGGGAGTTACACCCTCAATGGGGTCAACCACATCCGAGGAGAAAAAGCTCTAGCGGTCCATTACTCGGATAAAAGGTGTCAGATAAATCGCACCTTCAATAGGGCCAATCGCATCCGTGGTGAATGCTCTAGCGGCTCATTGCTCGGATAAAAGAAGTCACAGAAATCACACCTTCGTAACATTTTTTAGATGGTGTTAATCTAGCACCCAGAGAGATATGCGAACTTGATAAGCTTTGGCGACGGGAAAGACTGCGGTTAAAAAATGCGGCACCTTTATAATGGGATTTGAAATAAGGAAACAATGTGATAGAACTAACCCGAAAATCCCAGGGTTGGTATTTAAATTGTCCAAGAGCTCACTGTTTGAGAAGAAGCAGCGTTTAACTAGAGTTGGTGCCTGGCCCCATCGCACGGAAAACCTCTTATCCCGAGGTCAGGGCTTCCACCACCAGCGGCTCACGCCCATCGGGAGGCGGGGCCTATATATCCGTGCACTCCAAAAGTTGTACAATTATGAAGCGCAGCTTTTGGGTGAAAGGTGAGCTTCAAGGGATGCGAAATATGAAGCTGGGAGTTTTCATCGGTATACTCTACATGACAGATAGCCCAGTTCATATCCCATGGAGTGTCATATTCCATATGCGTTGGAACATGAGGATGGTAGAGGCGGCATATGTCTCCAGTTTTGAAGAAGAAAAAATGCTTCGGGTCTACGGAATGTGGGAAACATCGGAAAATGTAACTTTCAAGTGCACAATGTATTTAAGATCCAAAACCCGACTATTTGTGGGTCCTAGGGGGAAATTTGCTTGTCAGCACAAGGCTGAGGATTGACTGGTCCCCTCCTTTTTTTCGGTGGCGACACTTATGTCATATTCCTTTTAAGAATAGGACATATCAGTGCAGTGGAGTGTTTACCCGGTTCCCCTTCCTTTCTGTGAAGTTAGATTCTGAGTAAAAAGCCTTCTACGTTTTGAAAGATCACAAAAAACATCTACACACAACACAAGTTTGTATGACCCAGGGTAGTAAAGGTATGACCGGCATGCTCAGTCTCCCGTTCAAACTTTGTTAGCGCGTAAACCCGTCGAACCACACGCTTTTGTTTAAAGAGCTTTGCATGTATTGAGCATTATGGTACCGCATGCTATTAGAGATGCAATGAAACTCCATGTAGCATTTTTCTGCTTATATTTTACTTGAGTTATTCGCCAAAAGATATGGCACTCCACTAACAGGCAGTCACCTTACTAAGAATATGTATGACATCCCAGGTTTTCAGCGGCGTACAAAGGCACATATGTTAACACGCGCATTGACGGGGGGCGGGTACCCGCCCCCTCGGGTTTTTCAGAGAGAAGAAAAAAACGGCGGCGCGTAGCGCCGCCGTACTTGGCATACCTTTTTCCGCATCATTTTTACAACTTTTGTGAAAATTTTAAGGTTAGGTCATCTCAGGTCAGGTCACTAGTACAGGTCAAGTGACCTGACCTCAAAAAAAGTTTAAGACAGCATAAGTCGGAGCAGTGTGAACTTATCCGATTGAAACTCATATCACATAATGGGCCCACCGAGTTCTCTAAAATATGTTCCGGTATTTTTGATATCGATGACCTAAGGTCAGGTACGAGGCATGACCTCTCCATTGGAAATACATGGGAAAAATGGTTTTTACTGTATAACTCAGTAACGGATAGTGATAGAGCGTTTATTTTAGCTTCATTAGACTCTCCTTGGCTTTGCGGTTCCAATGATATGCATTTTATATAATTTGACCCTGACCTGACCTCATGTCAGGTCAAATCATTGATTTGACCTAGCAAGGTCAAATTATATATCATTCGATTCGGCTTGCTGCGAGGATTCATATAGTTTAAGTCGTTTTGCTCTATCTTTACTTGTTCAGATGTAATGGCCGAAACACTTAATTTACATGTTATCCCTATGACAGCATGTTTTGACCTCTCGTGACCTTAAATGTGACCTGACAAAAAATGGATCAAATATTTTTGATGGAGAAGTGGATGGGCTACCCAATTCCGTTTACCGTTTTTCGCTACCTACCGTGGTTCTCCAGATCTTAGGGGGCGGGTACCCGCCCCCCCTCGTCAAAGCGAAGGTGGCTCAGACCACCGTCAATGCGCGTGTTAAAAGTGTGCGGGTGAAATGAAACAACATGCTGAAAATTGGCAACAAAAATGCTTAAAACGGTGTAAATCTGATTACCCGCCCTTTGCAGCCCTCCATTCAATAATCCTCCGAACGACCCTCGTATCCGCCATGGTTTGAATTCATTTCAGCGCACTTTCCGGTGACCCACCCTCGTACGCAAGGTGTGGCAGAAATTTCCCCATCTCGTGAATAAAACAATATCTCAAGCAGGGTAACGTGGGAGGTGTATCCCGAGAGGCCTTGTGTTGTGGTCCTGTAACGGGACTGTATCGAAGAGCCGTGGCGCACGAATATTCCCTGGTGTCGCACGGATGCGACAAGAAATTGTCTCAAAATCGTAGGAAAATTGCGGGAAAATTGGGATAGTAAGGTTCTGTTTGAGTTGCCACACGCCTGCTCCAGGCGACAGACCACCGGTGTCGTGTGTTGTGGGCGAGATGAAAAAAGGCTTTGTTCGAATACACGTTTTGGTTTGTTAAAAGAAAGCGTAGAGCAAGGGTGAGCATGGTGGATACGACTGGAGTGAGTGCGTGATACAGTGCAGAATGTTTTCTAAGTGTAGCGCCGTGCTTGTATATATATATATATATATATATATATATATATATATATATATATTTTGCTGGTTGGAATTTTGCTAACATACCTAATGCCTAACATTACCTGCCCACTGGAAAGGTAAAAAAATCAAGCCGAGGGCTGCCGCGTATGATGCACCGATCCAGAATGTTAATAGTGTAGAAGCTCTCGGTGAGACAAAAATTGTCTCTCAGATTTTCGTGAGCGACAGATTCTGACATTCGCAGACCTCTGCCTTCCAAGCCCCCTCCAGTGCGCGTTAGTCCAGTGCCGGTTAGTAACCCCCCCTCCAGTGCGGGTATTAAATTAAGCTTGAATTAAGCTGGAACATACAGAGTTAATCATAGTCGCCTTGTAAACCTGCGGTGAAAGACCGACTCAGGGAGTGAAAGTTAGGTATTCTGAACCCCATAACCCCGGTAAGCCCATACATAGAGCTGCGAAGATTATATCGTGAAGGTCAACAGAAATGTGATCAAAGCCTGCACCTCTTGTACACGTCGAGTAATTAGGTATCCCAGACGACAGAGCACCGGCGAAGTACGAGGTTACGTCCTCGTACTAGATACTACTGCATTGGAATGAAAAGTCAGCCAAGCCAGTCTTTGTTATTGACTTCGTACTCTAAGCCGCTTTCAAAGATGCCCCAATAAATTGGTATCAAATCCACTCCAGTAAGCGAGTTTATCCATTTTTGTAGCTCAGTAAGCGGGCGATATAAAATAAGATTATTCTTACTTTCAGTAGGGGTGAAACGATAAGCAAACAAATTCATCGAATAAGTACGTTTAGATTTATTTCACACCTAAACTGAAGCAACCCGGTATTGCACATCACGGTATACGAAAAATATAGCATTAATGAAGTGCTTTTACGCTTACGCAACTTAGCGTAAGGGAAGTCTACTTCTAAACGTTATCCTATCAACTTATTCGCTTATCGTTTCACCCCCTACTGAAAGTTCGAATCATCTTATTTTGTACTGCCCTTTGTTCGGATATTTCACCGCCAACATGTACCGTAGACATGGATGGAAATCCCGGTAATTCTGAAGGAAGACACATTAATCACTTAGACGCTTAAGAGATATGGTTTTCGACCCTTTCCACCTCACTCTCATCGATGCTCAACACAGTTATCCGCGCCAAAGCACCAATTCCCCCAAAAATGAAAATGAAAATCTAAGTAGTAGTATACCACACCACACACGGCGGAGACCGTAACCAGTGTGGGAAATGTTGAGACGATACCAGATATGGTGCTTTCCAATCTCGCATTGATGCAAATAAAAACCTTTAGATTGATAAAAGTTATTTTAAATAACTCTAGATGGTAACAAAAATCCTTTAAAACGACAAACTTTTCTTTGAAAACATGACATAACCTAACCGTACCTAACCATTTTTCGATTTAGTGACGTTGCCTGCGGCGCACCTAGCCTGCGGCGCCGACTTTCGCCTCCGGCGTCCTCGGCTTTGCCGGCTAACGCCGGCACAGACCGGGCCTTCGGAGGACTCATGTCCGCTCGCTTCGCTCGCGTACTGTCCTGATTCGCGAAATCTTTGGACCACACTACGTTGATAAATCTGTATGTTCCTTTACTGTACCTGCCTCATCGCTGGTGGGGGAGATCAGTCGAAAGTTGAGATTGATTTCTCTTGGCGGGAAATCTGCTGATTCATATATCGTTTTTCTGGAGTATTTTATCAGAGATATAGAGTGTTATTCTTGTATTGAATTATTATTCGGGAATCCAATCTGGCATCGTGAATTAACGTCGCATTTGTTTATTACACGATTTTTCCATTGGTGCATCGGTACTCGTGAGATACATGACGGATTTCGTGCCGGATGATATCGTAATATTAAATCAGCGCGGGAAGTGAGTATTATATTTGAGCTCAGCATGTCTGATTACAAAGGAAATCACGCTTTACGAGTCCGTAATGCATTAATTTGGCTTCCTTCAGTTATTCCGAAATCCCGGGGGGAGTTGGGGGTCACGACCCCCTGGATTTTGGGTCTCCCATGGGCTTTGTATAGGGCCTGTATGGCCGTAACAGCGTTAAAGCACCCAGGACCCCCCCTGGATCAACAAGAGATCTCCAGCCATGATCGTAGAGTTGCGATTACTGATACCATCATCGCCGCGTGACAATCCAGACTAGAATTCCTCGTTGCAAACTAGTACCAGTACACAAAACCACTCGCAACTGGCGAACCTTTGATAAGATTCCCTTCATTAATGATATCGCTGCTAATGAATGGAACAGTGCTACAGGGCTCATTTGATCAACGATGGGATACTTTTGCCTCAACGTTTAACAGCATTTTAGATAAGCATGTGTCCATGAGACGTTCTCGTGTCCGTAACC
This sequence comes from Lepas anatifera, assembly GCA_034440635.1. Classification (NCBI taxonomy): domain Eukaryota; kingdom Metazoa; phylum Arthropoda; class Thecostraca; family Lepadidae; genus Lepas; species Lepas anatifera. Next base: position 297,028 of record JAOTON010001018.1, read on the forward strand.
AATCTCCTCCCCTCGTTAGCCAATAAACATTGATTCTTATCAGGCGGCGTACAGAGGCTAAAGAAAACAAAAATCCAACTTACAAAAACCTTAACGTCATTACTAAACGAACGATACGAAAGGATTGCAGGGATAATATTTCCAGGACGATAAGCGAGTCTTCTCCGTCTGCACTTTACCACGTCATACAGCCTGTGATTGCTAAAAAACGGGAGGAACCCTACCCAGCCATTTGATCTCACTCCAAACAAAAAGTCTAACTTTGAAGATGATGTACCTGTAAAAATACCGAACATTTGTTTCGACATAATCTGACGGTTTTCACTTAGAATAATCAGCAAAAGCTTTGCTGATGAAATGGTTCCACCCAGTTGGAAGAGTGCTGTAATTTTTCCGATACATTAAACGAATGACTCATCTGAAGCCTCTAATTTTAGACCAGTCACACTTGTCCCAGTGATTTGCAAAACAATTGAAAAACTAGTTCAGTTCCATGAGGCACTGTCAACTAAAATCGATATTTTACCAATTTCGACGTGATGGTTCAAGAGCTATCTGAGTGGACATACTCAGTGTGTCAGAATTGGTGAGAAAATGTCTGAATCCCTTCTGATAACCATAGGCACATTTCAGGGTACTTCTCTGGGCCCATTGTTGTTTAACATGATAAGTAATGATCTCACAAGTCACATTCCATCTCAACTCGATGGGTGCGGGTCCAAGTTGTTTGCTATGCAGATGACACACAGATGGCTATCACTGAACTCCGAAAATGATACTAGACACAATGTGCACATGGTTCCAACAACATGGAATGCTGATTAATGCTGACAAAACTGAGCCTTTACTTTGCGGAGATCGCAGACAAATCGCAAATCTAACCCAGTCCCCAAGCATCCGATTCATGGGCAAAACGCTCAAATGTACCGATAAGGTTAAAAACCTAGGTGTTACAATGGATAACAACCTCTCGAAGAAATATAATGTCAAAAACCTAGCTTGTCGATGTTTGGACATGCTACTAGAATTGCTTCATGCAAAACATGGCCTGCTCCTTTCTGCATTGCCTCGCCTGATCGACTCACTCGTCATGTCACACTTTAGATATTGTGTTCAAGTGCATGGCAGCGCAAATTCGTGTGTGCTTTCTGAGCTACAAAATGTGTTACAGTTTGCGGCAAGGGTGATATCTGGGCGTAGAAAATATGAACATATCTCCGAAGTGCTCCGACAATTAGAATTACTGACGATTCCCCAGTTGATGCCTACTTTGATGTATCCTTGCTGCATAAAATGATCACGAACAAAACGCCCTCATCCATTAGAAGCAACAAATTATTAAACCACGAAATTATAGCTCGTGAAACCCGGCAATCATTTTTTAAATTATACCGAATGATCTAAATATTGCCCGTACCTAAGTGATGGGGGATGGGTGGCTTACTGTATAGCATCTCTGTCTTCTAAGCCACCGGTCCCGGGTTCAAGTCCCGGCGGATCCTCTGAAAAAGTTGATCTGATCCGCCAAATCCCTTCCAACAGGGTGAGAGTTGGCGACGCCGTATGACCCTGGCATTTGGTGCGTTGTTAAACCCCAACAATTGCTATTACCGATGTGTTCAAATCTCGCATTAGGAAAGTTAAAAGAAATTCACGTTAGTTTCGCAAGATAGTTGTTGAAATCATGTGCACATACTTTCGTGGTGACTAGTAATGTGCCTTATGTTATACTCATGATGTGACTGTGGTTATTGTGACGATGGTTTCAGAATAGCCCAAATTGAGTGGAGAAATCTGGTAATGTCCTGTAAGCTGTCGAAATAAAATAAATAAAGAGGTGTCTCTCTTCATTGGTACGACTCAGGGTTACAGCTGAGAGGAGACCGTTCGCATCGTATGACCCCATTGCTGCACCGATTCCGTCTAATGTGTTACAGTGTACTGTATGTGTTACAATATACAGTACACTTCATATAAGTACTTACCTCTGGTCTCCCGCATCCAGCTGTTGAACTTCAATGTTAGAAGTGGCATCGAAAATACTATTTTCCTAGTTTTTTTCTAGCTCGGTTTCTTCGGATATAACAGGCAAAATTCGTAAGTATTTGAATAAAACGTTCTAAACACATCAGGGGCCGGGGTGGCCTAGTGGCTTCGTTGCCAGTCTATGGATCGGATAGCATGGATTAACGTGGGTTCAATCCCCACGGCGGGAAACCGCCTTCCGTTTCCGATCTGACCCGGTGGAGAGGATCCTTAAACACCCACGCGAATACTCCCTGTAATTGGGCAAGTGTGCCTGTTGGGAGTGGCCCTAATAAAATAAAATAAAAATAAGAGGATGCTCAGCGCCCTGCCTCCAGAATATTTCGAAAATAATAGTTATTTCGTCCTCTTTCATACCACTATAAAGAACATGTGCCCATAATAAAACCCAGGATATAGAGGCTGCAAACAATACTTCCGTAATTATTGATGATCCAACATATTTGATTAGTATTTCACTCGATAAACACATTTTCCCCGACTGTCTAAAGCTTGCAGTAATCATACCTATATTTAAAACTGGTTCAAAGGCCCAGCTTAACAACTATAGGCCGATTTCTGTTCTACCTGTTACAGGTATCTGTCTCCTTGCTAAGCAAGAGGTGATATTTTCATGCAGAAGTGATATTGGTATATATGTTGAATGTCTCTTTCTGAATCAAAATTGAAAGTTGGATATTATATTTTGTTCTTGTAAGTAATGCATCAGATGGTTGTGCATCACCCACCCTAATAGCTTAACAACTATAGGCCGATTTCTGTTCTACCTGTTATTTTTAAGGTTTTAGGGTGGGTGATGCACAACCAACTGATGCATTACTTGATTGATTGATTGATTATTGGGTTTTAGGGGCGCACCAACCTGCGAGGTCATATAGCGCCCATAACACTTCTCTGCAGTCAAAGCTTATAAATTTGTCTGTCTTTAGGGGAAAGTAAAGTCTCGTCTACAGTGAACTAATATTTACATTAAAGAGTGATTCTTTCACATCGTAGTTATGATTCTCACTGCACGGATGCATGGTCACAGATTCAAACAGGTTTACCGCGCCGGCAGGCGCCCGGCGCGGGGCGCCGGGGCATCACTTCCGGCGCCCACCCCGCGCCAACGGACCCAGGGGCCCGGGGGCGCGGGGGCAGCCTAGACGCCGGACCCAAGCCCGACGTCTAACGGAGGCCCTCCCCGTCGCTCCGAGACTTGAAAGGCCCCGGAGCGAAAGGGAGGACCCGCCAAATCGGCGCCAGGCGCCTATCAGCGCGGTTGACTACCACAACACACGCTTTTAACCAGGATCAAATATTATCGTAAAGTCAATGTCTCTAAGATAGGACAGCACCCGTTCAACCATACTGGAGTCACGGCCGATCAATTCTAAAAGTGTGGACTCCTGCCGGTGCACGCCAAAATGCAAAGACCTGCGTCTAGCATATTCCGGGCATGAGACCAGCACGTGTCGGACCGACAGGGGCGCCGCACATCGCTGACATTGTGGTCGAGGTTCGCCGCATAACAGATATCGATGAGTGGCCAGCGTGTGGCCAGTCCGCAATCGACACAACGCCACCTCCTCACGGCGGTTAGGCCGCAGCGAGGATGGCCACTCACCGATCTCAGGTTTGATAACTTTCAACTTGTTATTTATTATATTATTCCATTGTTCTTGCCATACACTGCGAAGGTGGGTACATATATATGGGTACAAATCTCTAGCGGGGATTCGTTGCGCACGCCTGCAGGGCCTACGGGAAGCACGTCGGGCCGCTGCGTCTGCCACTTCATTCAATTGTATTCCAACATGACTTGGGATCCAGCAGAGTGTTACATACTTTCCCAGTCTGGCAAGGCGAGTTAAGCGCAGGACAATGTTTAAAACAAGTCCATCACTTGGGTTAAAACCACTCACAGCTTGAATGCTGCTAAGGCTATCGGTGAAAATAACGTATTTCGTGGCATCACTAACTTCGATAAAGCATAGAGCCTTATCCAAGGCGGTGAGTTCAGAGGTGAAAACCGATGCAAAAGATGTAAGTGAGAAATTTCTTGTTACTGTATCCGTAACAAAAGCGCATCCCACTCCAACATCAGTTTTTGATCCGTCAGTGTAGAACGACACATGATCTGCATACTGTGCAATGTGTTCGAGCGCCAATTGTTTAAATTCAGTAGGGATAGTATCGGATTTGGTTTTCCCTGCGAGAGTCATGTCGGTTTTTGGGCAGATAAGTTCCCAAGGAGGGATGTCTGAAAGCTCGCTATGAGTCACAACACTCGGCTGGTTACCACTTTCGGCCGAGAAACGTTGGACGCGTACGCCCAGTGGGATTCCTCTTTGCACGTTCACAAACAGCCGTAGCATGTTCCGCGAAAAAACTGCGTTATATGTTGGGTGTGACGGAGACTGAGCCAGCTTACAGGCGTAACGCTGCCCGAGCAGGCGCCGTCGCAATGCGAGAGGTGGTTCATTTGCTTCCACCAACAAGCTGGAGCACGGTGTTGTCCTAAACGCACCTGTGGCCACTCGGAGTGCACTATGGTGAATCGTATCTAAACAGCGTTTAGCTGATTCCGACGCAGAATCGTATACAAAACAGGCGTAATCCATCTTGGAACGAACAAGAGACCGATAGAGAATGAGAAGTGTCTTCCTGTCCGCTCCGTACGATAGACGAGATGCACATTTCAAGGCATTCAATGATTTAAAACACTTGTCACGTATATTCCTAATGTGTGCGTTGTATGTCAGCCGTTTATCAAACGTTACTCCGAGAAACTTTGCTGTCGGTTGGAAAGTGATAGTTTTACCGCGCAACGATACCATAGGTTCCGGACAGGTCCTGCGCCTGCGACAGAAATGAACACCAGCGGTTTTTTTCGGTCGAAAAATATAATCCATTTTTACTACTCCAGCGTTCCAGATGGTTCACGGCCATCTGGAGCTGACGGGAAAGTGCCGGCGTTGTTGAAGCCTTTGCCCATACTGCGATGTCGTCCACGAAAATGGATGCCTGAATGGAAGGTGGGAGTGAATGTGTGACGTCATTTATGGCCAGAGCGAAGAGGCAGATACTAGAGACGCTCCCCTGCGGAATGCCTTCTTCTTGATAAAAGGTGTTTGAGTATGTACCACCTACTCTGACACGGAACGTCCTATCAGTCAAAAAATTTTTCATAAAGAACCCCATCTGACCTCTGATACCACACTTATGCAACTTTAAAAGGATACCATGTCGCGCGAGAAACAGGGACACCGGCACGTCTGGTCCCCCGTACTGGAACAGAGGCCATCGCGCGTCGGCGCCGACACCTGCTGAGCCGGCCAACGGCACGGTCTTCAGCGACTCCAGGGGAGCGACGCCGAAAAGTGCCGTGGTGACCGAGGCAGCGGCCTCTGGCGGAGACGAGAGTGAAATTAGGGGAGCGTGTGCGATAGCTGAAGGCTTATGAAAGGTAGCCACCTTTAAGTGTTCTTTTCCTCCAGTGGCTATATTGTGCTTTTCAAACAGTGCGTGGTTCCGTCCGTGAAGCGAAGCGGTGGTTTTTTTCACTGCTGGAGAGGCACCGGCTCAGCTGTTGCGCCGCCGCTCGTTTGACGGCTCCAGGCCTGGGGCCCTAGAAGGGACACGGTGCGTCGTGTCCTCGCAACCGTCCGGAGACACACTAATCTACAGGACTCTCAGCGCAAGGTATCGTTTAAGAGTGTTTTGTTGCCTGTATAGTTTTTTGCTCGCGAAGTAAAAACTGTCAGTATGTAGGCATTGAGTGCGCAGAATGCGGGTACTTATTTCGTAAATTCACAGATAAAACATGGCGAGCTTCTGTTTATCATTTTCAAGGACCTAACAACAGTAAAGCTTTTGAAAATTAGGACGAGGGTTTCTGTAACTATTGGAACGTGTTTTTGTGACCCCCACCCCGGTCGCACCAAGGCCTCGCCTCTTGTACCGTTCGTGTTTCCGATGTACACTTATTTTCCAACACTGATGTATCTTTTTGCAACATGCACCACACAACACGCACTAACAAGCGCATACCGAGTCTTAGCTCCGAACCATCTTGGTAAGCATTGCAGATCAAGTGCATTTTCAGATAAACTGGTCGTTCTCCCGTTTTGCTACTCAAATCAACTGAAGCGACCCAAAGTATATCTTCTGAATGAGCGCTCCCGGTTGTGGTGAAACGGGTATAAAATTAGCGTCAATAAACGTAAACGGGCTCCGCTCGCAGATAATTAATGGAATACCAAAACGGCGCAAAATATTTACATGGCTAAAAAAACTGGAAATCGATGTCATCCTGTTACAGGAAACGCACTCGTCGTTTTTGGACGAAAAGGTCTGGGTACAGGAGTGGTCAGGATTAGGTGTTTTCTCCCACGGTGAGAACAATAGTAGAGGTGTGAGCATATTGATCAAGCCAGCATCAGGTGCTACGATCAGTAAAGTGTATACAGATGAAAACGGTAGGTTTATTGTACTCCAGTTGGATTATAATGGTTCATGTATCACTATTGGGAATTTCTATGGGCCCAACGTTGACAACCCTCGTGCCGTTGAAGAATTTTGCACCAGGATCGATGAATATGAGAACTCCACGATCATTCTCGGGGGAGACTTTAACTTGTGCCTGGATATAAGGAAAGATAGAGAAAGCTCAGCAAAGAGGATCTCAAATAACGATAAATGCAAAGAGGTACTAAAAAAATTCATGTTGGAAAAAGGGCTCATAGATATATGGCGGGAGTTACATCCAAATGTAAGAAAGTATACCTGCATTAAAAAAACCCAGCCAGCAAATCTCGAATTGATTTTTTTGTAACCAGCAGAGACCTGTTGTTATCAAAATGTCCCGCAACGGCTGATATAAGAGATGGTTACCTGTCGGACCATATGATGATAACAATATCTGTCAGCGTTCCCTCAATCAAAATGGGAAAATCGTACTGGAAATTTAATAATTTTCTTTTGAAAGATGAGGATTTTGTATCCATGATGCGTCAAAAGATTAAAGACATTATTGACGAGAACGATTCGAGTGATCTATCTCGTGTCTCTCTCTTTGAAACAGTTCTGTGCGTATTGCGAGGATATGTTATAGAATTCTCGTCTCGTAAAAAGCGTCAAAGTCGGGCGTCCATTGACAATTTGGAACGGGAAATTTCAGTACTACAAAGTAATGGAAACCCAAACCCTACACTAATAAAGGAACTTTCTGACCAAAGGGATACGCTAATACGCGAAATAACTAGCAGAAGCATGTTTATGGCTAAAGCGCGCTGGCACCATCTCGCCGAAACCGGTAGTAAGTTCTTTCACGGTTTCCAAAAACGTAACCAGCCTCGAAATGTAGTGAAGGCACTATTTGTGGGTGACAAGCATGATGATAAAGAAAACATAACTAGCGACACAGAGGAAATGCTTACGGAGGCAAGGAGCTTCTTTTTGGATTTATATAGAAACAGGCACACATCAGTGGAGATTGAACCCTTCACTCAAGGGCTGTTACGTTTGTCACAGCAAGACAGAGAAGTTTGCGATTTTCCGATTGATTTGGAAGAGCTAACGTTAGCAGTTTCGTCTATACGGAACAATTCTTCACCTGGTCCCTCCGGCTACACAGGGGAGTTTTATAAGTTCTTTTGGCCCGAAATAAGGCACCTAGTGCTCTCCGTTTGTCATGAAGTTTTTGAGCGACGTAAAATGCCAATAAACCTGAAAAGAAGCGTAACAATTCTGATTCCAAAAAAGAAAAAGACACTCGAATGATAGAGAATATGCGCCCGATTAGTCTGCTTAACACGCTGTACAAAATTATTACAAAACTGTTGGCAAACCGCGTAGCCAGAATCATCAAGACTATAATCAAGGACGATCAAACAGGTTTTATAAAGGGGCGTTTCATAGGCGAAAATGTTCGGCTTATTCTGGATATGATGGACTACTGCACATCAAGCGACCAGTCGGCTCTTCTGTTGTCATGTGACGTAAAACAAGCATATGATTGTGTTGACTGGTCGTATATGAAGCGAGTTATGTCAGTGATGGGGTTCGGAGACACCTTCCTAAGATGGATCGATATATTGTACGATAGTGACCAATTCCATCCACCAACATCATGCATTCAAATCAACGGTAAGCTATCGAAGGACTTTCAGATCGGACGTGGCCTGAGGCAAGGCTGCCCCTTAAGTTGTTACATATTTTTGATATGTTTTGAGCCCCTTCTTGAGCGTATTCGGCAACATGAAGCTATAAAAGGAGTAGAGATAAATGGGACTGAAATCAAAATATCCAGCTATGCAGACGATGTCACTGTAATAATGGACGGGCACCAAGAATCATTTTCAAAATGTCTTGACGTGTTTACGGATTTCAAAGAAATCTCGGGGTTGGCACTGAATAAACGTAAGACTAAAGCGTTTTGGATAGGTAAAGACGCGAAAAGCAAACATCCGATTTGTCCTAGTCTTGGTGTTCAGTGGCCACGCGCTAGTATTGAATTATTGGGCATTACAATATCTAATGATCCGAACGTGAGCTTGACGTATACAAATTACGAAAGGAAAATAGAAAGCATGAGAGCACGACTTACCCCATGGAATGGAAGGGGTCTGACCCCTTTTGGTCGGATACATTTAGTGAAGACAGAGATGTTTTCGCAGCTGATATACCTGATGACAGTCCTCCCATCTCCATAGATAAATTTCGTTAGAAATCTAGAAAGGGAAATATTCAAGTTTGTCTGGGGAGGGAAGAGGGACAGAGTAAAAAGAGCAACGCTAAAGGCAAAATACAAAAATGGGGGCCTGCAAGTACCGGACTTTTTGTCCCAATCCAAGAGCCTAAAAATAAGCTGGGTTAAGAAATATTTAGATATAGAAAACAATGCAAAGTGGAAAAGTGTGGTGAAAACTAAGTTCAACTTAAATGCCAGCACTACATTGTTTCACTGCGATTGTGATTCGAAAACGCTAAAGAGATTGCTGAACAACATCTTCTGGGAAGAAACATGTGAAGCGTGGACAAATATAAAACAACAACAAGGTCAATGTGGCGGGGAATTACTCAGCCAAGTGATATGGCACAATAGAAATATCAGCTTGGAAAGAAATCCATCGATTAATAAGCGATTGCTGATTGGGAAAGGAATTCTGCGTGTTTCTGATCTATACAGTCTCACTGAAAGAAGGCTAATGTCACCGAACGAAGTAGCACAAAAATATAACATCCACCCGATGAATGCACTCACTCTGACGCGCTCAATCCCTGGAGACTGGATACGTCAACTTGTTAGGGATAAACCTAATGCACCAGAGCAATGTGAAATCCTAGAGGCCCTACGGGAAACAGCCAAAACGGCGAAATGGGCTTACGAAAAATTAGTACAGGAAACCCCTCAGTTGAACACAGAAAAATGTCATTGTAAATGGCAAGCCGAGCTAAGCCCAGCTGAGCCAGCACGGATTGAATGGCCGACAATCTACCAAGTACTGCATAGTTCGACTAAAGACATTAATTTGAAGTGGATCCAGTATCGCATCATCAAAAGGATATTACCAACAAATAGACTACTTTACATTTTTGGATTGGTTGAGAATGATAAGTGCAAAACATGTCCCATTTACTCTGAATCAATTTTACACAAGTTTTGGCTCTGCCCGTCCGTGCGGATGCTATGGCGTGAAGTCAAAGACTTGGTAAATCTGCCTAATGATTTCTTCGACCGAAACACCTTTCTTGACGTAAAACGGGATGACATTGATGATGAATCGCGAACAAATACAGTAATAATGCTGACAAACCAATTCATTTGGAAGTGTAGGGACAATCAGGAGCGCTTAACCTGTACTGAACTAAGACGGCACATTCGTGAATATATTAGTATTGAGAAATACGTAGCAAGGGTTACCGGAAGAGAGCGCCAGTTTATTGGTAAATGGGGAGAACTGAGCGAACACTTGCAATAAAATAGCACGCTTCTCTAGTTTTACACTGATAGGCACACGCGACAATACACACAAATTGCACACGCACAGCGCACGAACGCAGGCAGCCCCATCTGCACGCACTGACGCATCACATGCACACACACACGAGTACACGTGCACAGACACACACACAAACATATTACTCATAACACAACACAAACGTCATGCTATATTAGGAATTATGAACGTGTCAAAGTGCAAGAGCTCGAAGTGAAAACAGCTTACGCTGTCCCTGTTGCTGTTCTTCATTAGATATACGTAGAGCTAAATCTCATGTAGAAGAAGTGTCATAAAAGAGCTAGGAATTCGATTGAGTCTGTCAAAAAAATATGCAAAATGTATTCAGTGGGCCAGAATCTACATACTATGCTACATCGCTAGAATATGTACCCAAATATTTGCTGTTTAAAAATACGTGTCCAATATAATGGCCCTTTGTTGACATTGCGTTAATAGTAAAATTGTTGTTAAGAATATTGTGTTGACTGATTGCGCATGTAAGTGTATTCGTCTTGACCAGCTGTTTTCAACTGAATGTTCGGAGCCAGACATGATTGGAGCTTTGCGCTCGAGAACTGTGGTTAAGCAGTCAATAGTATGTCTTATGTGCATGAACGGTATGTTTTGGGTGTAATAAATTGTAAAAAAAAAAGAAAAAAAGGATACCATGTCGCCACGCTGTATCATAAGCGGCAATGGCGTCAAAGAAGACGGCTCCCAGGTGACGCCTCTCTTTAAATGCAATTCGCACTGAGGTGTCAAGTGATACCAAGTGGTCCACCGTACTGCGGCCTCTACGAAACCCACACTGGTTGTTATTGATGATGCCCCGGCTTTCCAAATACCAAACGAGTCTTACATTCACCATTTTTTCGAACAACTTGCACATGCACGAGGTAAGCGAGATCGGCCTAAAGTGCAAAGGGTCCAATCCAGATTTACCAGGTTTAAGGATTGGTATCACTATAGCCTCCCGCCACGCCGGTATAAATTCGCCGGACTCCCACATCATATTGAATGAGGCCAGCAGTACCCTGAGTGCGCTCTGCGATAGTGCTTTAAACATATCATTGTGAATTAAATCCGGGCCCTCGGCCACAGGGTGGAGCCCACGAATGCTGCCGCTAGCTCATGCAAGGTAAAGGGCTTATTGTATGACAGTGTGCTGGTGGTTCCAAAATGTATACTTTTCTGTTCAGCTAGGGTTTTATATCGCATAAATGAGACATCCTCCCTAACTGAACTACAGCGCTGTGCAATCGCATTTCCTATACAGTCGGCTACTTCTGTTGGATTGAATATATTCCTACCACCAATCTGCAGAGTTGGTAGTGGTGTGGAGACCGACCTACCTTCGATACGGCGGATTTGACCAAACACTTGAGACAATGGCGTAAATCGATTCAGTTTACCTACGTATTCTCTCCAACATTTTCTCTTAGCTTGTTTTATTGTGCGCCTGCAGGCGGCTCGAGATTTCCGATACATATTTAAGTTTTGCTGAGTGGAATTTCGTTTAAACTGTCTGTAAGCGCGCCGCCGCTCTCGGACAGCGTCACGGCATTCCATGCTCCACCACGGTACCGGTGGTCGCCGAGGGTTTTTTGATGTTCGCGGTATAGAAGCATAAGCAGCGTCTCGGAGGATAGCTGTAAATTGGTCGACTGTGAACGGTGTTTGGGTTGAAAAGGTTTCCAAATAGTCATCCACGAGGGAGCTAAATAAGGACATATCAGCATTTTTCATCTTCCAACGTTGCGGTCTCGTGCCTAAAACAGATGTGTTGTCACAAGTCACTAAAACAGGGAAATGGTCACTTCCCATGGGGTCACTGCACACAGCCCAGCTAAACAGAGCAGATAGCTCTGGGCTGCAAAGGCTAAGATCCAATGCCGATTCCCGACCGGATGGAATAGTAAGATGTGTTGGTGCTCCGGTGTTTAAAATACAAAGGCTCACACCCTGGATAAAATGATCGAGGTGCCGACCCCGAGAGTTAATATCTTCACACCCCCAAGCGGTGTGGTGAGCATTAAAGTCTCCCAAGAGAAGGATGGGCGGTGGTAGCTCAGATATAAGCAAATTTAGTTCACGAGTGGGCATGTCTACCCCAGGGGGTAGGTATATAGAGCAGAGCGAAATCTGCCTTCGAGCGATATATATACGTGCTGCCACGGCTTGCAGCCGTGTTTGGAGTGATATTTGCTTTGCTGGTATATCATTATTGATTACGAGAAGAACACCACCGTGGGCGACTGGGTTACGTTGTAAATCCTTTCGAAATATTGAAAAACCTGTAAGGGAGAATGGGATCTCAGCTGGGAGTTTAGTTTCTTGCAGGCATATAGCTGCCAGTCCCCTGGATCTTATAAAAGCCTGGAGATCCCCGGCGCTGGTGCGAATTCCACGACAGTTCCACTGCAGAAACGTGTTAATGATGGGGGTGGAAGTTAGGGTGAGCGCCTACCAGAGCAGCTACTTGCTATTTCCAGTATGGGCCTCCTTGCCCATAGGTTTTCTTTGGGGGGCGCAGAGGGCACCCCACTTTGCCTGGGTCGAGACGATGCCCCAGGCCTAGATGTCCCTATTGATGCTGCTCGGGCTTTAGAAGGTTGTGGCTGGCCTGGAGGAGTCCCGGATGCCACACGTTTGGTGGGAGATCTTCCCCTAGTGCTATCCTCCCTCCGTGACCCCTCAAACTGCCTCCTGACAGCCGCAACCGACGTCGGCGGCGGTGGGGGTGGCGGAGGTGGCTGATTATCGGACAGAGGAGAAAAGGCAGGAGTAGAGGGCTGACCGTCAACAGAGATTTCAACGGGGGGCTGGACTGGGGACGGCAGTTGACGTCGCTTCCCACCCCTGCCCACCGTCGTCCAGCCCTCAGTCGCTTGAGGGGGTCAGGCTCCGGTGTCGCCAAAGGCACCCTTTGCCTCGGAGTGGCGGGAGTCTCAGACGGGGTGATGGGGGCAGGAGTGGTCCCCTGCTCTCCGCCCCCACCCCAGCCGGGGCCACGGGTGGCGGGGGAGGGGCGGGAGGGATGGGTGGAGGAGGTGCCGCCTCCGGCTGCGATGTCGGGGCGGCGGGCTGGCCAGAAATGACCAGCCCCATCCTCCCTGCCAGGCGGATAAAGTCCGCCAGGGTCAGGGAACGGATGACCTCCTCCGGGGTCATCCGCGGTGTCGGCGTCCTTAAAGACGCCGCTACGGTGGGTGCTGTACTACGTACTGCCTCTGCATAAGAACTCCGAGGGTGGGAGGCCTCGTAGGTATCATTTGCAGCTCTGAATGGGATGCGCTTTGTAACCATAATGGAAAGTATTTCTTTTTCTGTCTTCATACGTGGACAATTTTTGTCGCGTGCTGAATGGGGTCCTCACAGTTTATGCAAAACAGATCACGTGCATCACATTCCCTTCCATCGTGCTCGCTTGTTCCGCATCGTTCACACACTTTCTTTCCTTTGCAGAATTTGGCTGTGTGTCCGTAGCGCTGGCAGGAGAAGCATCGCATTGGGTTGGGGACATAGGGTCTAACTCGGACTTTAACATAACCTACATTCACATCTGTTGGTAGGTCCACACTATCGAACGTCAATATCAAAGTATCTGTCTCCTCAAGGATCCCTCCTACTTTTCGTCGTACTCTCCTCGCTTCCACTACCCCGCTTTCCGTGAGTCCATCTACTATCTCCTCTTCAGAAACTCCTTTCAGATCAAAACATGTAATGACACCCTTTGAAAAGTTCTTAGTCTTGTGTGGTACGATAGTGACATACACAGTTACTACTTTCCTCTGGCCAGCTTCTCGCTTTGTGTATCTGAGTTCGGTTATATCAAGTGCACGCTGTGCGTCTGCAGAACTACTGAGCTCCACCTCCAGGACACCGTCCCGAAGGCAGCTACATCGCATCACCTTACCCAGTCGGTCGCATGCCTCCTTGCGTTGGAACGGTGAAAGTGACGATAGGGTGGAGTCCACACCCCGAATCATCACAACTCGTAGATGGGAGGGCTTCGGAGGTGACCCTTTGAGAGCCGGCAGTTTCGTTCTCACCACCCCCGATGGGGGAGGGGAGGGGAAGGGTTTGCGGTGTTGAGTGTATCCATGAGAAAGTTATTAAATTCAGCCAGCCACGTGCGCCCCCTTCCGACGAGGGTGCTACGAGGCGAGACGACGCACGGGCTGGCTATACGGGGGAAACGCCGCCGTTACAGAGGGGGAGAGAGACTCACCAAACCCCCCTGCCCCAACGACGGTCCCCCCTTGCACCTAGCCTAGACGACCCCGGGCGGGGCCGGACACCCCACCCTCCCCGGGTGAAGTTGGGACCTCACCCAAGGAGGGAGGAGCAGCCGAGCCCCACCAAAGGCCGACAGACTTTTACAATGCTGCTTCTCTTGTCGATGCCCTCAAGAGTTCCCCGCCCTTGCGGAAATCCAGACCAAAGTAGAGTGTTGCTAGAGGACGACGAACGAACACAGCGCCTCCCTCAGCTCAGCTACCAGGACTCCCTTCATCCCGGGGTACGGGTCGGTGCACAGCTCACCTTAAAAAGACAGGCGCCCTCGCACGGCCTCATCGGAGCAGGCGACTACCACCTGCTCGTCACAACTGATTCCCGGCTGGTCCGAGAGAAGCGAGCCCCCCGGCCCGCAGGGCCGGCGATTAGAGGGATCCAATCGCCAGCCACACGAGCCGGAGGCCCACATACACCCAGACCATCCAGGAATCATAGGCACGTGCAAGGACGCCCATGATACTGGGATAATGTGGGTAACTGGGAAGTTATGAGTTGGAAAAGGAAGAGGGTCGGTCTGTGCTGTCCAGCCCAGACACGCGCCGCGTGCGACCGAGGTGCCCACACTCAAGACGAGCAAGAGTGCACACACCCCCGCCACCCGCGGAGACACGCCGGGCCAGACAACGCAGACAGTGGGCAGGAGGGGTGTTTAGGAGTGGACAGAAAGGATACGGGTGGAAAGGCATGGAGAGACAAGGAAATAAGGAAAGAAGAGGAAAAGGAACAAGGAGTTGGTGGGATTTGAATTTAGGAAGGCCAGGAAAGGATGAGGATGGCAGTTTCGATTTAGCCTCTCGCCCGAAGGCGGGAGGCGAAACCCATCCTGCCAACTGGGGTCGCGGGTGTCGTCACATCCCGTACCCAATTATCCATGTGCCGGACCAGTCAGCAGGTGCCAACAAGTCCAGCAGATGAAAATCGGTCCCCTGCGGGGAGAGCATTACTTACAAGAACAAAATATAATATCCAACTTTCAATTTTGATTCAGAAAGAGACATTCAACATATATACCAATATCACTTCTGCATGAAAATATCACCTCTTGCTTAGCAAGGAGACAGATACCTGTCGGCCTGTACTTGGATTTGAAAAAGGGATATGACACTGTGGACCATAAAATCTAACTGCGAAAAATGCATAAATACGGTATTCGAGATGGTGCTCTAGAATTATTCAAATAATACCTAGAAAATAGAGTTCAAATAACTAAGTTTAGGGATGTCTTTTCAAAACCCGAAAAAGTAGGAATCGGAGTCCCACAGGGGTCACTGCTGGGCCCCCTCTTATTCAACATCTATGCTAACGACATTGGCAGAAGCACAAACACACCAACATTTTATGTTTGCAGACGACACTCTTACTCTCTGGGACGTCGTTGAATGAGAAAAAATATCATCAAAGAGACTATGCCCAAATTTTGTGACTGGCTCAGTGCGAATAGATTGTCCCTAAATACTTCTAAAACCTAGTAACAAATATATGCAATCACAGAAAAAGTTCAAGACACCGAAATTATCGTCAACTCTTAACACCATTTCAAGAGCAGAAACAGCAAAATATATCGGTGTGCATCGTGACGAAAACCTTAAGTTCAAAGCGCATATACAAAACATTTTCAACACCATATGTAGAAACGTCGGAGTAATTGCAAGGTCAAAATATATATTAGGAAACAACATCTGATCATGTTATATCACGCTCTAATTCGACCATACCTTGGCTATTGTGCTTTTATATACGGTAGTAATGTTGAAGGCAATATAGAAAAACTATTACGGATTCATAAAAGAGCGGTGAGACTCATTAAAGGAGCGTATCACAGGGCCCCAAGTTCCCCAATCTTCAAGAAATTAAACCTACTCAAGATACATGATATGATTAAAGAACAAACACTACTAATTCTTCACAGCTTTATAAACGGAACACCACCTGAAGCGTATGCAAGGCACTTCCAATATCACGAGAGTCATAGAAATACCAGACAGAACCGACATTTACAACAAAAACAAGCAGAAACGCTGTATAGAACGTTCGCCTTCTCAGTCACCATACCTAAAACCTGGAATGAGGTTGTAGTTCCCCATATACCATTGCTGCAAGAGGTCCCATTGGCTAAAGAAAGCTTCAAGAATCGTATCAAACAAATTTTGATCCAAGGATATAAGATCCCTGTAAAAAAGCAATATAGATTGATTAATATCCATGTAGAATAGTTATACTAAGTGAAAAGCATGACACTAATAGATATATTACTACTGAATTATATATTTCTGCATATTCTCAGTTAGTTAGTATCGCTAGTTGCTTAGACCTAGACTAGAGGAGTGATTCAGACCAAAATAAATGGGCTAGGGGGCTAGAGTCAAGGTTTTCTTTACCTTTACGCTCCTAACTTAGATACATCATGTATTTGCCCTCTAAGTAGGCCCTTGTAAAAATGATAGTGATGATAATAATGATGATGATGTAAAAAATTAAGGCTTACCCGATCTAACTCTGTATCGTATCCCATACTTGTTCTGCAGACCGGGATCAATTTATCTTACCTTCCATATGTAAGCCTCCCATGCATCTAACACATACTTATAGGTGAAATACTTGGCCCAAAGGAACAGAAAATATGTTTAAAATACCCTGATTACTTGGCAACGTATTTACCGAAACAATTCAAGCCTCATGACGATAGTATCGTCTCTTTAAACCCTTCCAGTTCCAGTAAGTGCTACTTACGCGCCGACGGCGGGTACAGACTTATCGACGGATGCCACTGGGAGTCCAGAAGGCAGACTCCCGGATACATAAGTCGAAAATTCCGTTTCTGAAAGGACATACTGATACGGCTCACGTATCCGGGGTAAGTGTGCGTCAGGCTACTGATCCAGACCCGGATGTCACTTACAAGCTTTGGGGATGTTCTCCGTTGTAAAAGGGATCGTTCTGCATTCAATGGGTTTTGAATTTAAATAGTAGTTTTGAAGAGCGTGTCGAGAAATCTCTCCTGGTATATTGTTTTTCACTTAAAGCTCCCTTTATTAAATTTCCGCACAACTTTAAGTTAAAAATGAAGGCTCCTTTTGGGCTTCGTGTCAGATTTTGAAGGAATCCTTTTCATCTGGTGACAGTGGTTACAGCAATTTGATTGGTATAAATCCTAAGCTCCTTTCACTCCTGAAAAATGGCATGCTAGCGAGTGAGCCATCCTTTAGGGCAGAGTGCTTGATGCCATAGGTAAGCTAGCACCAAAATTGTTTATTGTGACAATATATTCTAAATATTGTTTAGATTTCATAGTCTTTATGTTTTGGAAATCTGTAGTTTATACACATGAAAATTGGTTGTAAAATGTAAATCATCGGGTGCAAAAATATTCCCACTTAAATATCAGTTGTGCGTACCCATTCCGATGACGAGGGAAGGGCCGTTAACTTCCTTTCGCGTGTTATACGCAGAGGAAAAATGAAAAAGGGAGCTCGTGCCTGCTCGGGACGGCTTTTATAGCTCAGGGTTTTTGCAGTGTTTCTCTATATCAAACTGTGTTATGCCAATATTTTTCCATGTTCTGTGACGTAGAATTCGTCAAACTTCAAGCTTCCAAATGTTTCCATTTTTGACGCAATATTCGTACTCAGCGCCTAAAAGCGCATCAAATCAGATGTGGTGACAAAACTAAGTTCTGAAAACTTTTGGAAAACAACGGCTAGTCTACTGCCTGCGCTGTCATTGAGTGGTGGACGCTATCATACTATTTGTTCAATTTTTTATGAAGTCATGTATATGATATATCATAAAATAGTACACTATAAGGTCAATTTCCCGCATTGCTAACCACTGAGCAGTCTCTGTGCAGACTTGTCAACGCGCTACAAGTAGCGCTGATGGTCGTCGCGACTGAGGGTTTTTAATATTTATTTCAAAACACGGCTGCAAACTTTGCAAACAAACAACTCTCCTTCACACCTGCTTCACGCGTCGCGACTGAGGGTTGGCCCAAGGGCTTTGAGAGAGGTTAGCCTGTGGCAACCCCGAGGTTGGTTGGTCATGGCCATGGTCGTGGAGCGCTGCTCCGGTAGGTCGAAATAGCTCCCGAGCGTGGCGTTACGCGGTGTGTACGTGTAGGAAATAATTTCGCTGTTCACATAGACTTGCATGCAATTCTGCCATCAGGCGATTCCCATGGGCAACCCCTCGAGTTGGCGGTGTGTACGTGGTTAAATGAGTGCAGCGTAAACGATTATTATAGTAAATTCATCAGTCATTGGGGCGTAGGGAAGCGTTATCTATTTTCTTTTAACACTGGCACTGAAGAGGGGTCTGACGCTAACCAGCACCGGAAAGGGGGCCTGATAGACCCACCTCCTTTGGATGTTTTTAAAGGCTGTCGTGATCTACTTTACAGCCAAGTTTTTTTGGAACGGGCCAATATCCTCAAGGTCTACCGAGGTAATCAGGGCCAAATATCGGCTGTGCTGGGAGCCTATTGGAGTATGCTGGGATTTTAAGGAATAATGCAAAGATTCACCATGACATACTATAAACGTGAAGAAAATGTTTCCTGAAAATTTAGGGTCAATGTCATCCGAATTAATTTTCTTAGGACGTCACGCTATGATATATTCCCACATTTTGAACTTAGAATTAGCACTAGAAGAAACTCTGGGTTTGAAATGAGGATATCAGCTTGACCTTGACCCATAGCATTTAACCTTGATGGTATTGCGCAATTATGACGTCATATAAAATAGGGCATATTGGATGAGGGTTACACGGGTGAAAGCCCCAGGGTTAATGACTGAAAAGACAGCGACAGCGCCATTGCACCGCTCTCAAAAGAAGTCTAAATTTGAAAGCATCTAAGTCAAAACATGATCAACTAATTTTAAAATTTATTTCACCATTCAACGTGCTCATCAACTCCCCAAACGTCAGCAGCTAGCCTTTCCAGTTTAAACGATTCTTTGGTCTTCCTTGACTAATGGATATGGGCCTCCGAAGCCCCCTGCAGTGCACGCGCTAAATGGTTCTTTGGTCACCTCGGACTAGTAGAAGGGGACTTCCGAGGCCTCCCTCCAACGGCCTCGTTGAACGATTCCCGGACTAATATGTAGATAAGGGCCTTCGAGGTCCCTCACCAGTGCACAGGGGTCTATAAATGTCAGAATCTGTCGCTCACAAAAATATGAGGGCGATTTTTGTCTCCCCGAGATTTTCTGCACTAATAGTTTCTAAATCGATAGTTTCTGAATCATAAGCGGAAACCCATTTGGCTTTATGTGGCTTTTGCAGCGGGCAGAGGGAGCCTTTCATCCCGGGGGAATCCAAAATAAGAAGCTTCTTTTAGTTTTATGGTATTTAAGATTGTCAAAAATTAATTCAGTTTTAGATTATAGGTAAACCTGTTCAAAACAAGAGATACGGCATTAAATAAATTCGACATTATCCAATTAAGCACGGAAACTTTCCCAATCTCCTTAATTACTGGATTATAAATTGTTGCCAATAGCATTAATGGAAGCTGGCAAAACTATTAGTGTGTGTTTAAGGAATAGTTATTTTTCATTGGCGGTCTGCTAGATGTACTATGCTCAATCTGGTTTGCCCTTCCCAAATCGACCTGACCGCCACTGCACAGCCGTTTAAATAAAATCAGCTTTAGCATAAGGCAAATAGCATTTGCATAGATTCAAACTTACCTGGTCAGTTTCTTTCACTTTAAACTTCTCCAGCATTGGGTGTGCAATCAGTTTAGGCCGGCCATCCTTATGAACTGCCTTAAGGTGCCTCGAGTAGAGCCGTTTCTGGCCGTTGAAACTGCACCCTTGGTACCCACACCTCACTTTTCCTCTCGAAGGTTGTACTTGCGCCGGCATAATGCCAACCAGTAAAAAATATATATACAAGCGGGGAGCAATTATACGCACTCACTCAACTCGCATTCGCCACAGTTTATCACCTTTTCTCCACGCTTCCTTCTGACCAAAAGATTAGGAGAGCAATGCCTCTACTTTCCCTCGGATCCCGCGCAGACGTGGTCATACGACGCGCCAGTGGTCTTCTGTCGTCTGGAACAACCATGTGGCAACTCAACCGGAAGCTTCCTATCCCAAATAACCCGCAATTATTTCGTGTCGCATTCGTGCGACACTAGGGAATTTTCGTGCGACACGGCTCTTCGTTACAGTCTCGTTACAGGGTTCCAACAGAGGGCCTATGGGGATACACCTCCTGCGTTACCCTCCTTGGGATGTTGCTCTATTCACAAGATGGGGAAATTTCTGCCGCACGTTGCGTACGAGGGTCACCGGAAATTGTGCCGAAAGTGTCTCTATTGCTTTGGTGCCGGTGGATGAATTCAAACCATGGCGGATACGAGGGTCGTTCGGAAGCATATCGATTGGTAGTCTGTATGGGGCGGGGAATCGGACAATGACTATGATTTCATCGTTTTGGAGTTGCTTTCTTTAGGAAACACTGGGGGATCCATTAAGGCGGAGGAGAGCATGCGGGGGCTATTGCCCCTAAAGGCTGAAAACGTATAATTTGCCTACCCAACGGTCCAGTGGCGGATCCAGGAATTCATTTCGGGAGGGGGGACTAGGGGGCTCGATCCTCACTCGTCAGTACCTCGGGCAGCCCCTCGTGTATGTATTAACAATAGGAGCTCAGACATATTGGGGGGGTGGAGCCTCCTAGCCCCCCTTGATCCGCCACTGCAACGGTCTACTGTCAAAGGAAATCACGCAAAATTGGGCGAAAATTGTACATTATCACTTTAAATGCAACAGATGTTAAATACTGCACGCCCCACCCATCCCTTCCCGTACTCACATGTTGAGTTCAGGAAGTCATTTTGCGGTCCAGTCCCCCCCCCCCTCCCCGCCGCTGACCATGAATCTCGGCCCAGTTGGAACCCCCCAAATCGGAGTCATTGATCCTTCCGTGTTTGGAAACAATGTGAGGTACCTACTTCCCCGACCCAAAATTTGTCGCTTCAGACCCTGAAATTTGTCGCTCACGCCCGTTACCCCGTTACCCCAAAAATAGACCCCTGCCAGTGCAACGCGTTAGGTCAGCCATCCCAATGTCAGAGGTGCAGAAAGTATGCTGGCTGTCACAAACTCAAAGCGACGTATGCCTCCTCTGTCACACAGAGCTGGAAATCATAATTGTATACTTGAATACTATTTCCAATATGCTGAATGTCCTCTACCTGTCTCTTATCTTTTGCAGCAGACAAGGTTCTAGCACCAAACCATTACAGCATGAAAGTAGTAAACTGTGTTTTCATTTTTAGATCATGTTTTTGTTTTTGGAAGGAAAATTTCCAATTATGGGTCATTTTTTCCAGTATTTGGGTCATAACTATTATTGGCAACTCTGACCGCAGTTTCCCCCAATGACATGCATTTCCCTTTTTGAAGAAGTGTCCATTTTTGGAAGGACTGTTCCAATTATGGTATTTTTCCACATGATTAAATGTAATTATTCCACATGAAAATAGTTATTATTGGGAACATACCTATCTATTAATGGGAGCGTACATGTACACACAATTGGGAACCCTAACCACAGCTACCCCCCCCCACTAAACTTCTATCTCACATATCAACAAAAGGGACAAAAATGTCAATGTTAACATAGTATTTGGATCTACCTAAAATGTCTTGGTAAAGTGGACCTTAGGTAGCACTTTTATAAACATACCAAATGCTTAAAATTTGCCTCCCACTCACGATTATCACCTGCCTGGTCATTCCTTCTTGCAGTAAAAACTCTGAGGCAACTAGCCTGCATAGATGTAAAATTATGTCTATTGGCCTAATAGGTACAGAGGTATTGGAATTCACATACAAAAGAAAGATCCAGTGGAGTCAAAATCCTGCTTTAACTCCATGCAGTTCAGGTCCTGTGCGTTGCTTACCACCACTGGTAGTAAGCAACACACCCCCAACCAGCGTTTTTCAAAGTCTATTTCTTTCTGAGATTTGCTGTGATTTTCTGAGATGAGAAGGGTTCTACTCGGCCCCCTCCAGTGCACGTTAGTGCCAGGCCCCTCTCCAGTCTGGGTGTTAACACTTTGTGGAGGACAGAGGTGCAGAAATATGCTGGCTGTCACAAACTCAATGCGACGTATGCCTCTCTGTCACACAGAGCTGGAAATAATAATTGTATACTTGAATACTATTTCCAATATGCTGAATGTCCTCTACCTGTCCCTTACTTTTTGCAGCAGACAAGGTTCTAGCACCAAACCATTACAGCATGAAAGTAGTAAACTGAGTTTTCATTTATAGATCATGTTTTTGTTTTTAGAAGGAAAGTTTCAATTATGGGTCATTTTTTCCAGTATTGGGGTATAACTATTATTGGCAACTCTGACTGCAGTTTCCCAATGACATGCATTTCATTTTTGAAGAAGTTTCCATTTTTGGAAGGAGTGTTTCAATTATGGTACTTTTCCACATGATTACATGTAGCAATTATCATGAAAATAATCATTATTGGGAACATACTATTAATGGGAGCGTACATGTACACACAATTGGGAACCCTAACCACAGCTTCCCCCACTAAACTTCTATCTCACATATCAACAAAAGGGAAAAATGTCAATGTGAACATAGTATTTGAATCTACCTAAAATGTGTTGGTAAAGTGGACCTTAGGTAGCATTTTTATAAACACAACAAATGCTTAAAATTTGCATCCCACTCACCATCACCACCTGCCTGGTCATTCCTTTTGCAGTAAAAACTCTGAGGCAACTAGCCTGCATAGATGTAAAATTATGTCTACTGCCCTAATAGGTACAGAGGTATTAATTCACATACCAAAGAAAGATCCAGTATAGTCAAAATCCTGCTTTAACTCCATGCAGTTCAGGTCCTGTGCGTTGCTTACCACCACTGGTAGTAAGCAACACACCCCAACCAGCGATTTTCGAAATCTATTTCTTTCTGAGATTTGCTGTGATTTTCTGAGATAAGAAGGGGTCTACTCTCCCCTCCAGTGCACGTTAGTTCCAGGCCTCTCCAGTGTGGGTGTTAAACTTTGTGGAGGACTGCATTAGCACACATTTGCTATCTTACAATATTGATATCATTTGATCATAAAACTCACCTGAATCACTGTTGTTGCCAGCCTGTTGTGGCGCCAACGTCCCAACTTCCAGCTCCAAATCTATCTACCAATCTAGGGCACAAATAAACTAAGGCACAAGCAGGCTAAGGAATGAAAACCAAGTTGATATGGAAAGTGCATATCTTACAATAGCCTACATTCATCTTAGATTAGCCATGGGCAGAATATTTATTCTAGTAGTTTTAGCCTGCACTTATCTCAAATATACCTAATGAATATGCCCTCAAATAAGTGGCTTCCGCCTGTTTAAATTTTGGCAGGCTCTACATCACATAAACATTTTACTTGTCTTGTCGCTGTTGAGTTTAGTGAATTGCTGCATTGTTTATTTTTACATTAGTACTTTTATTAGTAGCCTTTAGGCGTACTTAATACTAAATTCGAAGCAATGGGGCCAATAAATCGAAGACACTCAAACGGTAAATATGATTTAACTGAAACATGGACAGAAGTACTTGATAAAGTATCTTCATTATCGTTAATGTCTTAATATGCCCACCATCGTGTATTTTCAAAATGACTTCACATTTCCATCTAGCGACAACTTTCTAACACTAACAATCAGCCCATTGGCTGATGTTAAAATCTGGCAACTGTGACAGCGTTTGCGGTTTTCTGGGGGTCCTGTTTTATAGAAACTGAACACAGTACAATATTGTATTATAATGGTACGTGCGCAATTGAAGAACAGAGCTGCTAGTTAAAATATTCTTACACGCTTCATTCTCTATTTCGAAATATGGGGTTTGATCTTGCCATACATCAGGATCGCTATTTTGTCAAATTATGCACCTCATTTTTCAAATGTGTCACAAACCCGGTAGCCGAGTTGGAAGTTTCTCACCTTGGTGGAGGACTGCATTGGCACACATTTGCTATCTGTACAATATTGATATAATTTGATCATGAAATCTCACCTGAATCACTGTTGTTGCCAGCCTGTTGCTGGCGCCAACTCTCCCAACTTCCTCCAGCTCCAAATCTATCTAACCAATCTAGGGCACAAATAAGCTAAGGCACAAGCAAGCCAAGGATTGAAAAACCAAGTTTGATATGGGAAAGTGCATCCGTCTTACAGTAGCCTACATTCATCTTAGATTAGCCATGGGCAGCAATATTTATTCTAGCTACTAGTTTTAGCCTGCGTTTATCTCAGATATACCTAATAATATGTGCCCTCAAAATAAGTGGCTTCCCGCCTGTTTAAATTTTTGGCAGGCTCTCTCTACATCACATAAACATTTCTGACTTGTCTTGTCACTGTTGTGCAGTTTAAGTAGAATTGCTGCCCAGCTATGTTTATTTTGTTCACTCATTTAGTACTTTTCTTAGTAGCTTTTAGGCGTACTTAATACTAAATTCGAAGAAATAGGGGCCGCTAAATCGAAGTGACTCAAGCTGTAAATATGGTTTAACCTGAAAAAAGGACAGAGAAGTACTTGATAAAGTATCTGCGTTATCGTTAATGCCTTAAATATGCCCACAATCGTGTATTTCTCGAAAAAATTGACTGTCACATTTCGGGTATCTAGGCGACAACTTTCTGGCAACTACTAACAATCGGCACCATTGGGCTGCATGTTAAAATCTGGCAACTGTGACAGCAGTTTCCGGGTTTTCTGCAGCGGGGGTCCCTCGTTTTAGTAGAAACTGAACACAGTACCAATATTGTATCACTAATGGTAGGCTGTGCAATTGAAGAACAGAGCTGCTGAGTTAAAATATTCCCTACATGCCTCATTCTCTATTTCGAAAATATGTGGTTTGATTTTGAGCCATACAATCAGGATCGCTATTTTGTCACAATTATGCACCTTAATTTTCGTAAATGTGTCACAAACTCCGGTAGCCGAGTTGGCAAGTTTCTGCACCTCTGCCCAATGTAACCAGCTCGGGTGCCCTCATGGTCTTATAGTAATGCTGTTCGATTTGTTGTTGTTTTTTTTTCATTTGGGGTTAACCAACACAAGTGCTAGGTGGTATGGCGTCGATGGGAAAGGGAACTAACTAGGCTCGGGCTGGAGCGGGGCGCCTAATCCGGTCACTGGGCGGGCTCGATCCCGCCCACTGCAAAGGTCACATGATCGAGCCGATCGCGCGCGCCAGCCGACTGCGCTGCCCATATCCGCTAGTTCGAAAATTCCCGGTATGGAAACTAAACAGTGACCAAAGGTAAAAAAACAATATTGACCTTATAGTTTGGGAAAATCTCTGAGAACACGAAGATGAAATATTTTCAAAACTGAGGCTGGTACCCGATGAGGTGCTAACAATCCCTTTCGACAAGTAAGCACTCTTCAATTAGCTGCTTTCTAACGTTGAAAGGTTTTGAAGTGCTGCGGCGAGGAGCTTGATGATAAGTTGATAAGGTGTTCGCTGGCCTGTCCCCTCGAATCCGGAAATGTAAAAAACACTGAAGATTAATCTTAAGTTGTTAAGAAGATTAATCTTAAGAAGATAAATCTTAAGAAGATTAATCTTAAGAAGATTAATCTTAACAAGATTAATCTTAAGAAGATTAAGCTTAAGAATATTAATCTTAAGAAGATGTTTTTTACATTTCCGGATTCGAGGGACAGGCCAGTGAACACCTTATCAACTTAGCTGATTTCTAAGCCACTCCTGTGCGTTAGGGATAATAGTTTTCTCTTCTGTAAGACCCCAAAATCCCTTTCCGTCTGGGGACACTTCCTTATCCTCGAGTAAGAATTAGTCACCGCTGGGAAGTAGATAATTGCTCTGGCCTCTGCCAAACCCTTGGCTAAGCGCAGTATTTCTCACAGTTTGAAGAAAAACGCTGTTCATCGTGATAGCCATGTGCCCTGTTACCAGGCGCCCACCCGTTCAGGAGTCACCCATTGAAGCCTGACCTGTGATTATGCTGCGTCATCGAACGTGGCGTGGGCCGCTGTTGCTGGGAGCGCACGGGCTGGCGGAGTCAGCAACGCGTCTAGAGGTGCTAAACTTGACTGCTAGGCTGGCGTGGCAAGTGAAGTTGATTACTAAGTAGGTATCTAGGACGTGTTGCGGAGCAGTTATACACACGCCCTCGGGTCCCCTTTCTTACTTTTAACTGTCCAACTTCCTTGTTTTTTCATGGCTCCCTTTATCTGTTCTGCCCTTCCCCATCGTATCTGACCAACTTAGATCTGCTCTGCCCTCGCCTAGAATACACTGTCTTTTTTCCCTGCACGTGCCCTCGTTTGTCCTTGCACCGAACTTGTCTTGGCTTCCCTTCGCTCTTGTCTGCCCTGATATCGACTTCGTCTATCCTACTCCTTGCCTGTCATGCTCTGATAAGCATCTGTCTTGCCCTCACTCTTCTGCGTTGAATGCTTTTGGCATGTTTTGCTTATGCTCCACCCACCTTGAGAAAGGGAGGTTAAGGCACGCGAGTCAAGGGCAGAAGGTGGAAGGAAAGACTCCGGAGGCCAGGCAAGTGCAGTGGTCTTCAGTGGCTGAAGGTCAATAGAACACCAACCCTGAGGGTATGTGCCCCCCACCCCCGCCCCCTCTCTCCGAGATAATACTATTTGATATGCCTCCAAGATGCCAAACTGAAGCGTGG
Source organism: Lepas anatifera (assembly GCA_034440635.1). Lineage (NCBI taxonomy): Eukaryota > Metazoa > Arthropoda > Thecostraca > Lepadidae > Lepas > Lepas anatifera. The sequence continues at coordinate 324,064 of JAOTON010001018.1, forward strand.
ATTTAAATCAGGTTTATATAAATGTGTCTGACCGAGGCATTTCCGGGGACATGCCTATCACCATCCTGAAACAGATTCTTATTTCATGGGACGCTTCCCTCCGTTTCTTGGGAACAACTTGGTGCTGAAGACCCTATTACAAGGGTATGGGCGGGGGAGGAAAAACCTCAAACCTGTCACCAACCTGATGTCTAACACTGAAAGCTGTCGCCTTAAACTTTTTAATGTAGGGAATTAGTAAAGCACACATAGTACGACAAATAGTACGTACATTTATACAAAACAACCAGGTAACATTATTCCTGAATTTGCAATGAGTCTTACTGAACATCACACATAATGCGTAAACCTGCCACCTGTGTAAAAGGAAGGCTACCACAATCACTGCAAAACGACGCTGACGCAAAAATGGTACGCCCTGGAATTGAACCCGCGATCCCTTAATCGCTAGTCCGCCGCTCTACCAATCGAGTTACAGCGATCATAATTCAATCAGCAGCAGTTAGTAAACTATATGCCTTTTAATCAGTTAAAGTTTCCGTAATCGTCATCATTCAAATCAAGGAGAATCTTAAATATCGAAGATAGTATTCAAACTTTGCACGGTAATTTTTCCGCTCTTTGCTTACTTTTCGAGCTAATTGGCGCAGCACGTGTTAATGGCTTAATTGAGTTTGTCAAATGCGCCGAAAGCGCAGCAAACTGGTTTCTGCCTGCAGGTACGTACTGATAGTGAACAAATACCTCCCAAATACCCTTCAACCAGTGGTCAAATCTGACTATCAATTGAATAACTCACGAATTAGATGAATAATTATGTGTGTGTGTCAGTAATTCTTTAAATTCATTTGACACTGAACAGAGGCTCAGGTACTGAACAGATACTCCAATCACCAGGAACTGCCGTCGTACCCTATGTATCCGGAAACTCTGGCTGTCACTAGCTGCCGTCTTCCGAAGGTCATTGCTGGCCATAGTAAAGCAGCAAAGGGACGTGACTACTAATTTGATATTTGTGAGCCACTGACTTTATTTGCCACAAAGTATTGTCTTTTGAATCGTCTATCGTGACATAAGCGGATCCGGGATTTCCGATCCCGTGGAAAAGCGGGTGCACAAGCTGGGGCGCCATCTGGACCATGCTGGGGCGCCATCTGGTCCTTTTTGGGTGGGAAACCCTATTGTGGGGGCTTGCATCCTGAAGGGGGAGGAGGTGAGAGGCGACATTTCAGGTGACGCCATCAACCTTTCAGGAGGCCAGTGACCATTTCAGGGGGAGGCGAACTTTAATGGTGGTGGGGGGGGGGTTAAGTGCCCCGTTGCCTCCTGAATTCGCTTATATATCCAGGCTTTCAGCTGAGTAAATGCCCGGCTCCCTGGGAGCTTGTTCTTTTCTCCGCGGCTGCCGGAGTTTCTATTTCGTAGACGCTCTCTGTCGCACTGAATGGTTTCAGTAGCCAAGGTCTGTTGCAATCCCTGGTTGGCGAGTTGGCGGGTTTTTCCACCCCTGGATATGGGATTTATATTTATTTATGGGTGCCCGGATACCCACAATGATACGTCAAATTAGTGTTACTATATATTGTTTGAAGTTTCGTTGTTTTCAGTACATTTCACTGATTTTATAAAGTTCAACAGGCCTGTGGGAAGTTTAAAATTACACGTTATTCTGTAATATCACCTTTGCGTGGTGGTTACTAACATTTGCCCCAAACTTGGGCACACACAAACATTTTCGAAAATCCACGGCCCTGCCCTTGGGTGAAGTACACTCAGCAGGGGGTGGATTTCAGAAAATTATTGGGAGTACCCGAATTGCCAATAGCCGAATTGTCAATGTCAATAGCTACCACATAAAAAGAGATCATAATATTATCCCTGTTTTAACACTCGTGAAGGCTTTTTGAAGCAGATACACTTTTCATTTCATATTTTCAACACAACACAATACAATATTCAACACAACATTCAACAATTCATTGTCCTGAAAATATAAGATAACAAAATTTGAAGGATATTTTAACATTCAGACGGCCTTTTACTGGGAGTGCCCGGGCATCCCTAAAGATGTATAAATCCACACCCCTGACACTCAGATTTAGCTCCCAATACTGTAGAATGGTTAGTTTGTACTTCTCAGAATTGGAAAGAGAAATCGGTCTGAAGTAGAGTTTTGTATGCCTCAGCTTTTTAAGGACTGAAGCAACGAAATCTTACAAAACAAAAGCTGAAACTGATACCATCCATTATTTTAGTGTATCAACTCATTTCTGGGTGCCGTTTTGAATAAAATGTAAACATCACCTTTTAACACCCGCCTCGGTGGGCCTCCGACCCACCTCCGCCCTGGCGCGGGGGGGGCGGGGTTCAAGCACGCCCCTCGATCTCGGCTCCTATACTGGATAGAGAAAAACATGGACCCTGGTGGATAGCTAATACAAATTCATGCAGAAACTTGATCAGTCACTTTTGGGAACATTTTAAGGTCATGACAGGTCAAAGAAGGGGACAGGTTACAAAGAAGTTTATGCGCTCTAGCCCCTGACAGTGCAGAGACGGTGGATTCCATTTTTGAGAAGGGGTGCAAGATTTTCGGGAGGGGGCGCCTTCCTCCCCAGGGGGTGCCATCGTCCCTTGGGGAGCGCCTTTGCTATCCAAGGGCGTTCTGCAGAAACTCTTTGGACTCGGCGTGCGAGGCCACTTGGGGTGGTTTATTTCTAATATTCCGAAAAATAGGTATTTTAGATTTTGCGTAAACTCAGTCGTATCGGGTTGGTATCAGCAACAGAGCGGCATAGCCCAGGGATTTGTGGTTTTCATAGCCTTGTTTGCAGTTATGACCAATGATATTGCAGACACTTCCCGCAAACATACGTCATATACTTTCCGTTGAAGACTTCACAATATGGGTGACAGCGTCTACTATAGAAGCTGTGCAGAGGCAGCTGCAGCTTGGCCTCGACACATCGCAGTAATGGAGCAAACGTAATGGACTGAAATTTTCAAGTTCAAAAACTAAGTGCATGCACTTCTATAATAGACGTTAAGACTGAATACCCGATGTTGTAAATTCGCGGAAATCCGATCGACGTTGTAGCGGAAACCAGATTTCTCAGGCTCACACTCGATAAACTTTCATATGTGACACACCTGAAGGAACTCCGCAAAAAATGTTTCGATACGCTGAAAATACTGAAGGTGTTGACGAGGATGAGATACGGTGCGGATAGAGAAATGCTTCCCATGCTATACACGTTATACGCCTATCGCATATACATATATACGTCATACACACGTGATACGCTTAGCTTGTTATACGCTTGTTATGCTATTCAGATCACTTATTCGTTCGAAGATCAGTACGGCTGTGTTGTACATGAGGCCGCTCCTTAGTCCGCGAAAAAGATTATCGATATGTCCATCATCATGCTATCAGAATAGAAACAGGGGCGATCCAAGCTTCACCCATAATGAGCATGCTAGTGGAAATTAACGAAATACCGCTACAAATGCGCAGTAAGATACTCGCTTTGCATTATGCCATTAAAATCAATCACCAACACGCCCCACATACCAAACATTTTTTGGCGACGCCCACCTCTGTCAGATGACAGTGGCTCGCGTGTTGCAGCCAGTCACCCGGGAGCGATAATCCGTGCATGGCTGGCACAGGCTGGTATCGACAGCAGCCTCGTAGAACCACATGAAGCAGCTGTTATTGAACCATAGCTCATCTTGACAGTTAACACGAGCACAGACCCACTCCAGTAAAGCAAAAATATGCCTCCTGAACCGACGCGCCAGTTATTTATGAACTTAAGTGCGGAGCCGTTCGAAAACCGCGTCTGTTCCTATAGAGACGGTTGCAACAAAAAGTGACAATGGCACAGGGCGTGCATTTGTTGGTGACGATGTTGGGAAGTTTTTAGTTTGCCTTACGAAGGATCCATTTTTACTTCCGAGCTGTACGCCATTTTTTCTGTTTGGACCACGTGTCTAAGCTGATAGCGAGGAAGTTTGCGATTCGTACCGATTCGCTGTCTTATCTACAGACATTGAAGCCATTTTGTTTCTATAATGCGTCATCATCTTGGCGGGCCATGCTGAAGATGACCGGATCTTCTGTGTGCACTGAGCGGTGCAGTAAGAAGACACAGGCAGTTTGGAGGGTTACAATCTCAGCTCGAAAACTCGAGCAGAGCGAGTCTGCTGATCGCCTGAGCTCATGCTGGGCTCCGTCTGGTGACTCCATGAAGGCCCAGCTCCCCCGCTCGTGACCCCTCCGTGCACTGACCCGTCGGTCCACACCCATGTGGCACATTGAGTCAGGGAAGCGAGGTGGTGGAGAGCTACTCGCTTCTTCCGGACAGCTGGCGCTCCTGAGTTGAAATGTGACTCACTCTCCTGATACCCACGGTGGAAGACGTCGAGGGAGAAGAGGCTCGATGGGGAGGGAGATACCTGCTTGATCCCACATCTCCCTACCCACCTGCCGCCACCCGGTCACCGAGGAGAGTCGAGGGCGCTGTCGCCTCCGCACGTCTTCACAGAGGGTCTCCAGGCGGCAGCGCATGGACTTTCACCAGCAGTCGGGTCGTGAGTACCCTCCTTCTGGCCGCTACGGGGGAGTCTTGCCTCGGTCATCAGCGCATGACCGGGGGTGGGGCGGGTGCATCCTGTGATGATACGCGCCGCCGCGCTCATTTCGCGTTCCAGCAGCTCGGCATGAAATGGCGGTGTGGCGTGGAGCCACGCTGCGGCCGCTTGCTCCATCGCTCCTCTCACGTAGCCAGTAGTGACGGTTCGGAGGTGCTGTTCGTGCAGCCCCCAGTTGCGACCGGACAGTTGACGTAGGTGGGAGATACGGGGGTGGACCTTCTCCCACAGTCTCTTACAGTGTGGACCGAAGTGGAGGAGCCGATCGATGGTGACGTCAAGTAGCTGTAGGGTGTCTCCAGCAGTGACAGACTTCCCGTCAACCTTAATGCTGAAGGGATCGGTGTCTCTGGCCCACTGAGACGTCACTAGTATTTGGGTTTTGGCTCCTGATACCACCATTTTGTGCTGTCTGGCCCACTTCACGAGGGCGCCAGCAGCAGCTTGCGCCCGGTCCTTGGCGACTTGGATGTTGTTGCCCGTGCAGAGAGCCGCCGTATCATCGGCGTACATGTAGGGGGAGCATCCGGGAACTGCGTGGAGTGCGTCTACCAGCCGAGCCGCCCATAACCAAAACAAAACTGGTGATAAGACGCTGCCTTACGGCAGGTCAGTTCGGAAAATACGCTCACTGGAAAGCACGCCATTTAGTTCCACCTTGACTCTTCGATCCCGGAGCCACTGCCAAATCCAGGCCACCGTGCGATTTGGCAGCCCCATCTCCAGTAGGCGAACGCCTAGCAGGCGGTGGTCCACTACGTCGTATGCGTGCGCGAAATCAAACACGACGAGGACGTATTTCTGCGCGGTCTGTCCATCAGGAGGGCGGCTGTGTCTCGATTTGGGCATGCGCAGTGCACGCTCACCTCTTCTCTTCAATGATGCGTCCTGAACTTGACCTGAAGACGATGGTTGATGGTATAAGTGGATAGTCAGTGCCAAAATATACCCGTTTTATCAATCTGAATGGTCTTTTCACTTCGATCTGAACACTGCTCATAACTTACCGTTTTAAAAGCGATGATGATCTAAAACGGATATCGAAATGATTGGTCGTTTGCACAGTGGAAAAATGACTGCATTCGGGATTAGCCAAGGAACTGTCGAAATGGTTACTGGCAACTTCCTTCAATTACGTGTAACTGCTAACTGATTTTTGTATTATTGTTGCTCGAGAGAAATGCAGTACGTATTAAAGGACAATTACTTGTGATCATTAAACGCGCAAATCACAGCCAATAAACGGAAACAAGTTACCAATTTATCAAGAGAGTACTTGGACACGTTGAAAATGTTTTATTTTTTATTCCAGTTGGTCCCATTTATGTCACAAATCACACATGCCTATTAGTGTGGGCCGAAAATAATATTTTTGTTCAGGATCGCTCCTTTAACACGCGCACTGGAGGGGGCCTCGGAGGCCCCCACCTGTTTTCCGAGGTGGCCGGAGAACCGCTTGCAGCGGAAAAACGAAACCTGGCCACATTTAACACAATTTAATAACGCGTCGATTGGTGAAGACTTTTGAAAATCGGCCGAAAATTTTTTTGACTTATAGGCTTTCAAAGTCGACCTGCATTTTGAGATCGCCGTAAACGCGCGGTCGGACCAGTTAGCTTGCATTGAAGACCGAGTGGTGACGTCATAACGTCATATAAGCGGGACTTATGTCAGGCCACTTCACATGAAAGTCAAGGTCAGGTCAAGGCCACAGGTCAAGGTCATATCTGCACTTTCAAGGTCACTGACCACGCGCGTCCGGCCAAATGACGTTACCCCGTCTGACATATATTATGCTATGACGTCATCGGTAGGGTCCCCAATACAAGGTCAGGTCAAGGTCAGGTCAAGGTCATTGGGAAAGGTCAATCCTCATTTCCCGCCAAACAGTGGCTACAGTGTTAGTCAAAGTGTAAATAATAAGTAGTATACCATATGGTGACCTTTAAGGTCAATGACCTTGAATGACCTTGACCCAAAGTTGTGGGGAAGCCTCTTTGAGACCTCTTTCTATGAACCTTGTCCGCCTTTAGCTTATTCCCGCCATTTTCCTGCATAATCACAGCATTTATCAATCGATACCAGCATGGCCAATATTTGACCTTTACGACCTCGTTTGACCTTGAAGATATTGACCTAGGTCAATGAAAATTGGTCATCATGTAGATCACCATAGCCCCACCCACCTACCAAGTGGCGTTTTTCTAACCCTCTTAATTTCCGAGATCTTAGGGGGGCTACCAGGCCCCCCTCCAGTGCGCGTTAGTGCCAGACCCCCTCCAGTGCGGGTGTTAATCCCCGTAATACCCGGGCAAAGGTGCAGTAAGCTTGTCACAAGCAAAAAAACCCAGATAAAATATCATCTTGCACCTCCTATTTTACCTTTTGTACTTACCTTTCAGTCACGATAAGCGTTGAAGTCACCATCCATTTCAAGATTCAAATAGAAGACTAACATCAAGTTTTTATGTCTCGGTAATTATTGCCCTCAATACGGAACTTTTCATGTAAATCTAGATGAAAACACTTGTTTTTGAACGTTTTTATTCACAGCAAGCAAAAACCATCTCACATCCACCAAAGTGCAATCATTTCACTCAGATGAGGCCCATTTAAAAAAGTCGCCCTTCTGCTCAACTCTCGGTAGACATCTCCGAGAGGCAGAGTGTGACAATATAAACATATGGCGACTGTCGTGTCCTGCTTTTTTGGCAGAAGCATGCGTGACCTCTGCAACCCAACGCTCTACCCCCTGAGAATGGCACGGCAGATCAGGTGAATCAATAGGGACCATCTTCACCATCTCTAGATCCTTCTAGATCATTTTGCTTGTGAACGGTGCCTCTGTCACCGGCGTCTTCTTCCAGTCGACCAGATGATGGGAGTCTTTTGCCTGAAAGTGAATGTTTGGCACTCTAAATTCTCGCACCACTCCAGACTCAGAGCACCTCGAACGGGTCTCCTCTATCTTGCACACTGCCTCTTCTCTGACCTTTTGGCGGTCATCAGCTAGCATTGCAAGCAGTACGTTTTCGAGATGAGCCCAGTATCCGTTCGTTTGTAGTACCGATTGGACGATGGAACGGTCCTCCTTTGGCAGTCTTCTGGATAGCTCGATAGGGTACATAAGGTTTGGGGCGCCGTCTGTTATACGCCAATTGGTCCTGTAGTGGAACCAACCGGGTGCGTACAGGTTTAAGATGAAGTACACCATACGCTTATGTTCTTTGCTTGGCGAGCGTACTGAAACGTATGCCCGCAGGATACGGGTTTTACAGTTCTCCACTTTGGCGGCGATGTTGCCTTCCGAAAAAAACGTTCGTTTCCATCAGAACTGGTTCCTCATTTGTTTTGTCTGAGCTTAAGTTCCATTACACGAAGCCTGCTCTTTCATAAACCTCAGAGATATTCTGCGCCACAATTTTTACTGCTGACCTTATTGGGCGGGTGATATTTGAATCCAGTGAGAGCATCTTCCTTTTGACTTCTAGAAAGTGCCTATAGACATTGAGATTCGTTGGTAGCATTGCTTGTGAGAATTCCCTTGGCGTAAAATTCAGCTGGTCTGCAGCTCCCATTCTCTTCCGTCTCGTAGAACGGCGTGGTCCAGCCATCGTAAGTTCAAATAAACTTTCTTTAATCACTCAACCGTCGCGCTTGTTCCTGCGCTTTTCTTTGCACCGGTGTCACTTCTCATCCATCAAGACTCGACCACGACTTGTTTGCTGCTGAATTTTTCTTGCACGTTCGTGACATCTTCCTAGTTAAACTGCAATGTGTTCTCTTACTAAACGTCTCTTGCAGTGAGCTGGATCAGAGCAATACGTTCGGCCTCTCGTTCCGCCCCGATGTCTCACCTCACACGGACAGGGTCAGTAGAAAACTGGCGGAACAGTGGAAGTCACCAACGCAAAGCTGTGCTTTATCTTCATCGGGCACCCTGGTTCTCAATTAGCAGAGCCAAGCAGACCTTTCATGAGCTGCGCACTGGATATCGGACACCAGGCGCGTGCCGCGGAGGCACTGACGAAACGGCCGAGGTGGAAACCGCCACGATAAACGTAGCTTTATGTGCGGTGAAAACCAGCCAAAAGCAGGAGCATGACCTGAAGGCCCCCATCTCAACCCTCCTTCCACAGATGTATTCAGGAGGTGGGATAAGACCGTTTCTCTCTCGAATGCTACTGTGTTTCCTTTAAATTAAACAACACAAACTTTTTCAGTGATTAACTCTATGACCCTACCGAACCAATAGCCTAGATCCGCCCCTTGTCCCCCTTGCAACAACGCAGTAACTCGGCTAAGATATGCCTCGAAGTTCATGACGGTTATCCATGCATTTTTGCCAGTATTCTGTCAACAATGTTTGCATTAACGCGATCCCGGGTGTTAGTGCCCTATTCTTACGGCACTAATAGCTGGGTGACTGCGACGCCGGGAGGTAAAAATGTTAGCTTAGATTTTGATGTTTAGGAGGTAGAAGATGCGATTTCATCCCGTTTTGTTTGTGATTTCCACACTATTTATGTCTATGCCCGGGTGTTTTGACTATTAATGGAAGCATTTCATATTTTCGGCCCGGCCTAATGCCTATTCCTGCCATGATTTATTTCAACATTCAATCACATGGCCACCAAAATCTGAATGCTGGTCAATGAACCTTGCCGCTGATCCGAACAGAGGCTGGTAGGAGACGTCTGTGTTTCAGAGGTGTAACTCTGCTGAACAGAACGGGACTGGTGCCTGGTTCACCGCAGTTTAAGGCGCAGCTCAAGGAAATGTTGTCATATATTTTAAATCAGTGATGGTGGCCAATCCAAGGGACGGCAGTTTTTAGGCTTGTTTTAGGCGTTGCTTAAGGTTGTTTACTTTGTTTTTTGTTTTTAGCATTCTTTTATCGGTCTCATTTTGATAACTTTTTTTGCTTTAAAATTGTTGAGCTTCTCAACACTGCAGATTTTATTAGTGGTTGTGGGCGTGTGACTGTCGAATTTAACCTGTTTGTTTAATTTTTAATAACTGACGTGAATGCGTGAAAAGCCATGCATGATGTGGACCCTATTCGAATAAATATATATCTGTATCTGTATCTGTAGTCTGGTGTTGCATGGTTTAACATATCTGGACTTGCACTGGTGGCCTGACCTGAGATGAGCTAACCTTGAAATTTTTAGAAAGTTGCAGAATTGGTCAAGGACAAGGTGCACCAAGTGCGGTGTTGCTTTGTCCTACCGTTTTTTGTGCCGCCGAAAAAAACCGAGGAGGGGGTGTTCAACCCCCCCCTCCCCCCACCCCCACCAGGGCGAGGGTTAACTTGCAACAGCCAACTCAGTGGCGGCGCTTCCATAGAGGCAGACTAGGCACTGCCTAGACACTTTTAAATGTCGAAGTCAGTATGTATTTTATGTGGAAGAAATCTAACTTGACTCCATGTTTAAGTGGCAGCGAATATTCCTCTTTCGGATCACTGGGTCAAAGAGCCGATAATTTGCATCTCTGACAATCCAAGTTCGCAGCTTTTACCGTCAACAAATGTGATATCAGGCACATCGCGAATCCGCTGAATCTGCCTAACACCGTGGCAAACCTAACGTGTGCTTTTTGATTGACATCTCTAATACCTCATTCATTCGGACACGAGTACTGGATCGTAAAATCAGCAACCTGGGCTTGCCGGAAGTGCTAGCACGTGCGATGCCGCGTCTTAGGACCTTAATTACAGCGGATTCATTTATTGACTTTCTTGTATTCGCGGATTTCTAGCCTTCTCTAGTGCGGTACAGTTGTTTGGCAATTAATAGCAAGATATTTAATTTGGAAAACCCTTATGAAGAACGTGAGTCATGGCACAAAATCTGGTGGATGAAATTTAAAAAATCCGTTCGATCGTACAGCGAGAAATTGGATGTCATAAAAAATGAAGTGCCGAAGCCGTCCTTGAAATGGGAAGCTCTCGTAAGTACCTTGTCCTTCCCGGCTTACTCACCTACCTACCTATCCTTCTTGAATATTGCCTTGCACCTTCATATACTGTCACATAACCGTTTCCACAATCCCCGACATATATTTTTTGATACATACATATATATATATATATATATATATATATATATTATGATATTCAACATTTAAACATAAATATTATTTTTGCTCATCGACTTGAGCTTGCCCCCTCTCCAGGCGACCTGCTGCATCCACCCCTGTGCACTATCCGGTAAAAAGCCTGGGCGACGTCCCCACCTCTAAACCAATCGTGCCTAGGCTGTCATAATGTTCAAGCGCCGCCAGTGAGCCAACTAGGACCAACCCGCCAGTGGCGGATCCAGCCGGTAGGTTAGAGGGCAAGCTAAAATCGGTAAGAAAAATAAAAAACCTTCACGCAGTGAGAGTATACCACAATTTAACTAGGCCGTAGTTTTGGGGGTAAACCCAAGAGCCAATAAGCCAAAAAAGTCGAGGGGTTAAACATGTGGCCACAAGATGTTTCTTTTAGCCCAGTAATTACTCACAGAAGTTTCAAGACTCACTGAAGTTGACTGGCTCTTTTAAGTTGAAATTTGAAGCACTAAAACCTTGCGCTTATAAACTAAAAAGATGTCGGGGCAAAAAGGAGGTCGACACCTTGGGGGGCAAAAACATAGCTTTACACGGAGCTTTTCCGTTAAGGCACAAATGCCTTTTTCCCCACCCCCTGGATCCACCACTGCACCCCGCAGACTTGATCACGTGACTTTATTGTGTGACACGAGCTGAAAGTCGGGCCTGGTCTAAAGTGGACGATTTTAGGGCACGGTATGGTCCTGCGACAATCTTACAATCTGTGAGAAAAATATTGAAGGAAACAGAAAATATTTTTGTTCTAAAAATCTCAATATTAGAATTGTCACCTCTTTCACTCAACAAGTTTTTCATGAATTTGCACCTCTCCCATATCAAGCCAGTGTGCGGCAGAAGCGATGGAAAATCAGGGACTTATGAATCGAGGGACCTTTGAATAGAGGGCCTTATGTACAGAGGGTCTTTTCGAGGACTTATGAATCGAGGGACCTTTGAATAGAGGGCCTTATGCCGAGGGCCTTTTAAACGTCACCCGAAAATCCTCTGCTGAAAATTCCTTCACCGGCCTGTCGGGCCCGATTTGTATTCCATAGCACGCGACAGGTTGGCCCGACAGGCCGCCGTAAGGCCTTAGACAGGCAAAACAGTTTTTTCCTTCGTTTCCTTCGTTTAAGTACGTCACGCTGCCGAAGGGCGCTGTTTGAACAGCGCCCTTGGGAGCCGTGTAAAAGGTATCTTTGGTTTGAAATAGCCATGGTTTGTGTGTTGCGTTATGGATATGGAGGCCGGCCTGAATCCCGTGGTGTGGTGGAGGGAATACGTTGCAAGGTTGTGTTTTTGATTATTTTTTCTTGCATTACTTTGGTATACATCTTGAGTAAACTGGTTGAGCCTATTTCATCGTCCATAGTTGAAGGGCTGATAAATGGCTCCGATTAGCTGAAGCCCCTTCCACCGTCCCGTGTCAGTTAATGTGGATTTGAGGGATGTGGGTATTTTGGCGAAAACGTTTTTTAGGAGCATCAGCGAATCAGCATTCTGCTGCCCTGAAGTTCAGGAACAGTGGTTTTGGCCGAGGTTTTTGAAGCATGGGTCAACGCGGGCAGATCGACGGGGGAAAAAAAAGTAGTATGTGGTGTTCGTTGTAATTTGCAGCTTACATTTATTTCACACAGTATGTTATGCTCACTGTTGATCATAATTTTAAATGATATTGATAGGGAAAATGAATTTTACCAGCAGACTGGTCTAATTAGACTAAACATTTGATTTTTCCTCCGTCTCTTTAAATCCAATGCCTGTTTGTCCAGAATTAACCAAAAGTTCATACCTTCATCAGTGGATTTTAGATGCCAAAGAAACAAAACTTTCACCTTTCCACATTAATTTGAGTTTTAAGTACCAAACTTTTCTCCCATTTCATTTATTCTTACTAATATGCCTTGATCTATTGGACAAAATATAAAAAACACGCCTGTGCAACCTTTACTATTCCTTTACTCATAACTCTTGAAACATGATATTTATTTAATTTAGTATCTAACTGACTTAGTTATTTATTAGCCTCTGAACTTCAGATCTAACTACGTACTATAATGAGACGGCAATGATAAAACTTTGAAATAGCCAACAGTTAAATTTAGTATTTTATTAAACATGTAATTATAGTATGAGCTAATATTAATGTTTGTATTCAACTAAGTAGAGATCCTTAAAAAACTTTAATATAAAGTACCTTTTGTTTGTTGTGCAAAATATATTAATTTGTTCCTTCCAATTACCCTCCATCAAAACTAATTAAATTAGTGGCATGTAAAGATGGTTAACCGGTGTTTCATTGAATTATATTTTTAAGTATTCTCTGACTATGTAACCTAATAAAAATATCACTTATTCTCTTCTGTGATTTTTAATGCGGCTGGGGATGAAGGGCTGCTTTTTGTTATTATATTTACCTGGACCTAAATATCTAATTAAGACTGGTCTTATTCGACGTGAGTGACTTTGAAAACTATTTGTATGCTGTACGTCACAATCTCAATTACATCCAATAATAAATTTCCTTTACCAATGTGACTCGAAATGAGAATTGTGGTTGGTTTAATTTGTTATATTTTGCCGATAACCTTAATTTCTGAGGTTGATAATTAAAGAGAAAGTTGTTTAGGTTTTAAATTAATAGATTGTGTCTTCCACTTAGATTTCCATGGCTTCGCACAAATAGGATATCAATATAAGATCAGAAAAATAAGATATGATATCCATTTGCCAACTAAAGTTTTTATGTAATTTTAGTATTTTTATTAAGAATGTAAATGAAATTTTACATTGAATGGTTTTGAAATTTTAATAGTCTATCTAAACGATTTTTTTTTAGTAATTTTTTGTGTGACATGAGCCTGCTTTCTGGCTGGAGACAAAAGAAAGTGGAAACTTGATTCTGGGGCAGCCGACCGACTTCTTTCGAACTGGCTGTGGGTCGCAATTTTTCCTAGCACGTCTGCCCAAACCTGGGTCCGGGAAAGAGGAGGTATCTTGTGGATATGATCCAGGGGCGTAGCCAGGATTTCGCTCAGGGGGGCGGCGCCCCGAAAAGGGCCCCTGGGACAGCGCCAAAAGGGTCCTGATGGGTAAAAAGCGCCCTGCTTGTTACATAATCGTGTCCTCAGGGGGCCCTTCGGGCCTTCAGGGGGGTGGCTGTCCCAACCGCCCCCCTGGCTATGCCCCTGATATGATCCCACTACTCCAAAGCTGATTGTCAAGAGCTTGGCGGGAGATTGCACCATCACGTTGGAATCTCAAGTAGATGGTTGTTACGTGTGTTCTTATTTCATGAGGTATGTCATGGAATCCGAGCAGCTTACAAGAGAACGTTCTCAGGCTTTTCACGTTTAGGTGACAAGTACACAACAACGCACCTGTCACTGCTTCTGGGATGTGCGTGACGCCAATCTTCGGCACCGGCCAGTGACTGCAACGATTGAAGGCTCGAACTGTTCCTAGTACGCCACACTGCCGCCAGGTGTTGCAGCCCGGAGGTCTACGAACGTGCTGTTGGCGCGCCGAACGACTGTGGCAGTGCCGGGTGCTGTGAAAAGTTCAGACAGCTTCGCCGAGTGGATGTGAGATAACCATAAACAGGAAAATGATAGGCGGCTTCGATGACGAAAAAGTGCCTATCTTGGACCCCTTCACTGCAGTGAGTACTGATATGATAAAAATCATCTGAAGGCACCCGCATTTGACCCCTACTTTAGCGCCTAAACAATTATTTGAGTTTTGCGGATACTGTGCTCGTATAACTGACACTGTCCTGTCCTATCTGTTGCTTTATGATTGCGTGTCTGCTGGCCGGATTACATAGCTGCTCAGCACGCTGGGTGGAATCTCAGAGTATAATTTCAGAATATAAAATCTCGCACAAGGACAGGTAGTGATGTAAAAATATTCCACGTATTGCGAGGAGGTCGCATGATGTCAGGAAACCTATTTTGAGGCAGTGTGCATCTTGAACACCTGTTTTTAGCAAAACTAACTATTGCTTATGATGTGAAATGTTTATCCCACTCTTGCTCAGAGTGGCGAGGCTCCACCGGTCGTTTCGGGGGCAACAGGGCAAACAATCGTGAAAAAGTGTTTTTTTTAGTTAATTGGACTGAATCATGAAATTTGGGAGGAAAGCAGTCCACTTCACCCAACCCCTCCCTTCCAAGATCTGCCATTCATGGCTCAATTATATCAATGAATACCTACAAGCTATCAGCAGATATTGCTATCTCGTTACAAAGATTTCCCAGCTCGCTTTTCCACTGAAGTTGAAAAGCTACCCAGGTCAAATTTCTGACTCCCGAAATAAATTTGCGGAAGTTGTGAACTCAACCCCGTGCCCCTTCATTGCCTGTTTTTCACTTTTCTCAGTCTTAGAAGTTTCGGGTTGCTCTGAATGGATTTTGTGGGCAATGGAAGTTTTTGTATGTTGAAGATTTTCCATTTTGCATCTGCAAGGGCACTGGAAATCAGAACTATTCTGATTTAAGTCCCATTTTAGTGGCAGAGCCAGTACTTTATTGGGAGGGGGGGTTATGGAGCTAGAGCCTCCCCCGTCATTGCCTCGGATCAGTCTCCGGCTATGCATTTGTTAAAGCCATTCTGACATTACGGTGAAGGCTTGAGCCCCCTAGCCCCACCCCCCACTGTATCGGCCACTCTCCACTTTCATTTAAGGACAAAAACTTTCAGCTTTGTTAGCTGAGTTTTTCTTAATGGTATGTTTTGGGTGTTCCCAATTCACGTTTTGTTTGCATTTACTGAAAGTGCTACACATCCTAGTTCACTAAAATAGTGACATTTTGAACTTGACTCTCTACGTGCATGACAAGGAAATAACTAGGGAGGAGCAAGAAAGCACCCATCATCGCCGCCCCCCCTCCTATAACCTTGAAGAGACCTCTCTCGCATGGGAGGCTCTCATCATGAGGGCCGCCGGGATTACCGCCTTTTCCCGCGAATGGAAGTTATGATACGCCACTAACTGGTCCATGGTGTCAATTACCGCCCCCCCTTCATGCAATTTACAAGGATATTGAATCCATGGTGGTACCTTGATGTGCGCGACTTTACCGGCATAGCCATTAGCATTTTCTACGGGGGTAAGTTTTGGCCAAGGGGCTGCTATTTAGTTCGGGGGCGCCGTTTGGGCCACCATTTTGGCCCGGGGCCCGATTCTTAAGATGTGGCCTATCAGTGGGGGGCATATTGCGTCGTGAAGATCCAACGCTTGCAGTGCAGGGGAGACGGTAAGCGATGTCTTAGGGTGTGCGAGGGCTGTTACACGGGCGGCGGGAGGGTCAATCGAGGAAGAGGGGGAGGGGCACCAACCCGTTTGCCCCCTTGGCTTGGATCTGCATATGTTTGCTCGTGCTTCCCGAGCATCCCAAAATCCAGAGCGTTACGTGGAAGACCACCCAAAAGTCCATTAGTATCGCACGGCAAGGCAAGTTTAATTCTCCGCCCACTCACTAGGGCTAGGAGCTTAACCCTCGCCCCGCCGGGGGGCCATCGATGCCCCCTCGCCCCTGCGGCTTTTTAAGGATAGTTTATAAACGGCGGGGCATATTAATATAAATAGTGTATAACGGTGTATAAATGCTCCCGCCACTGTACTTGTATGCCTGTTACTTGATCCTTTTTGCAACTTCCGACAAAATTTAAGGTTCAGATCATCACAGGTCAGGCGACCAGGTAAGGTTAAACAAGGTTACCTCACTTCAAGTTTTGAGCTCCACCATACCTACATTTTGAAACTGATTGACTGGAAAGTTTCTACACTTGGTACACCTTTCAGGGTCTACAAAATTCACATCCGGGATTTATTTTTTTCGGTGACTAGGTGAAGGCATAATCCCCCCCCCATTTGAATAGCATGGGAAAAATAGTTGTTATGCTGTAGAAGTCACAAAAACGCTTGTAAAGGCCAGAGAAGTCCGAAACATATTGTTTTTAACCTTTCAAAGATTCCACGTTAAATATTTGCTCTGTGACCTAGCTGAGGCCATCAGAGGTTTTAGAGTTTCCCATTTCGGTATTCACTAGCATAATATGCACAAATATTCATGACGTTTACTGACCTGTGGAGGTCAAATTATTAACCTGAGCGCTTAAGTGCCTAAATAAAGCTGATATCAAATGTATATGAGCTTTCTAACGCACTTCTCAATGTTACACCAGCTTTCATACTTTCGGAGTTAGTGGGGAGGGGGGGCAGCTATGCCCTGACAGGGTGAAGTGGGTACCGGACCTCCGGCGGGCGAGGGTTAAATTTCTGTTTATTCTGGCAGCTGGCGATATTTTCCTCTCGTTTTCGGATGCACACATGCTGACAGGACCGAGATCAAGCCAGGTCAAAAAATAGGACCAAGTGCAATTTGAAACTGGAATTACATTGCTTCAAAAAAGTCAGCTGAAAGTTTTACACTTCAGAGCAAGCGAAAACGCACGAGATTGTTTTCCTATTATGCATCCTCGAAACAGGATTTCCATACCTATTCGTTTGACATGTATTTCCGTCTCCTGAAATGGTTCAAAACTTTTTGTGTGATACTAAGTATAATTAACCATGCAATTCAAGCAGCTACTAAATTTTTCCTCCTGTTATGCAATCAACCTGTTTGTAGTGCTTTACGTTTACGTGTATATTTTCAAAACACAAGACTTGCATGATTCTCACTGAGAGCTCGAAAGAGATTGTCATCATACATGCTAGATCAAGGCGTAGCCAGAAATTCTTCAGGCTAAGCATAGCATGAAAGTCAGTCATCAGGAACTCCTATCGCACATAGGAAAAGATTGGGCAAATGTGTAGGGTTGCAGCAAGAGTGTCGCTACGTGCATAACAACTCGGGGGCACAATTTTTGGAAAAACGCTATCTTTTCGCTGACATTTGTCTGCCTTTGAACAGAAAAAACGTTCGACTCGAGCTTTTTGTAACATTCTACTTCTCCTCTCGAAAAACTCCGGACTTAACTCCAAATTTAGCTTAGCCCAGAGATAGGCCTGGTAAAAATTGGATCGCGTTTTTGGCCCCTCTCCTCTCCCGCCGTTTTTAACGGTTGCGGCTGTGATCGGGAGTGACGAGGTGGGTAAAAAGGCGGGGTACGGAGATAACCAGTGCAGCCTCAACTGTTCCATGGTAGGAAGTTGTGATTTTCCGAGAAAACATTTCTTCGGATTGAAACTTAATATTTTCCCTCATGCTGAGGTTTTTCCAGACTTGACCGAGATTGGAAACTCTTATCGTGAAAAGCAGGGATAATAGCTCTCGCCTCTTCCGAGTCTCATGACTGTGGCTCTAATGCTGTGCCCCATTCCCGCAACTCTATCGCTTTTGCAATCGGGCTAGGCACTGAGCATAATAAAATCAAGCTTCTTTTGAACCTTGGCGTGACCGCTGATGAATCACCAGTGTCACCGGCTGGACGATAGCGTGACGAGCGGAGACGAAAATAAACACCCATGCCACCACAGAGGCTTAAAGGGAATGTGGCACCTTTATAACGTGACTGAGATAGCCAACTTGTAAAGCACGCCGGAACACCCGGTTCTCAATATGTAATTTGCTTTAGAACTCGAAATTTTCGTAGAGAAAATATGAAAACTTACCTAAAAATGTACCCAAAATGTACCCAAGGCGACATTGCAACGTGGACCACCAACACTGCGGTGCCAACCGCCGGCCGGACAACCGTTGCCAATATCGCATGCATCATTAGGTTGTTACTGCACTTGTTCATTCCGCAAATGGTTATAGCTGCGCTTTCGTGGTGACTCCGTGTATTGTTTGCGCCAAGTGAGATGTTATCGACACAAATATGTGTGTTATCGCTGTCTACCACAGAGGTAAGAAAAACTGTCAACTTGCCCGCAATGTTGGTAACAAACATTAACACTCGCATTGACGGGGCGCTGGTACCCGCCCCATCGGACTTGTTTAGACAGTATAAAAACGGCGGCGGGTAGCGCCACCGTATTTGGCGTACCTTATGATCTGACCTTAAAAAAGTTGTTCGATGAAAAAATGATCATTCTAACACCCTCTGTGAAAAGGTTCGAGGTGAGGCCGTCAGACTTTTTGTCAAGAAGAAGCCAAGAAGTTGACTATAAGGTAAAGTTCTATAATTTAACTAGCAATTACTAAACCTTAAAACTGAAAAAAAGAAAAATTGCTAAAAATTGAAAAGTTTGTACTGCATTCAAAACTAAAAACCAATAGAACTTTTTTGACATTTCTGGAGAGCTTCAGCTCTGCATTGGCTATTTTCTGTCTTTTTTCATCGCCTGGTTGTGCCATTTCATTGGCTCTAAGAAATAACTATTCTAAAGCCCTAAGTTTAATGAGGTAGGTAGGTATGTATGTATGTACAAACATGCATGACAGATGCTTATTCTAAACTCCCAAGAATCCCTTAGTCTCCATGTCCACCAAAAGTGGACTGAGAAGATCGCGAAATGACGAGAAGGACGATGCCCTGCATCGCCTTTGACACTAGGCCCTAGCAAATGGGTCCCGATGCCCGGTGTTTGTTTGATGGGCCCGATGTTTGTTTGATTTGCCCGATGTTTGTTTGATTTGCCCGATGTTTGTTTGATTGGCCTGATGTTTGTTTGATTTTCCTGATGTTTGCTTGATTGGCGCGATGTTTGATCGTCCTCGGCGACCAGCGTCACCAGATACCGTTCGGTCCTTTTGAAGCTGTGTATTTCCGGGAGAAGAATGGCGCCGGAACTGCATGCCGCGAACTGCAGAAATCACGGCGGGAAGAAACTGCTCAGGTTGCAGACCGCTGGTTTGCACGCGGCCCGGTTGCCGGGCAGTGGACAGGAGCTCGATCATAATTTTACTGGCGTGTCGCCTCCAGCTTGACCAGGAGTACATCCAGTCCGCGCGCGTGGTCACGTGGCCGCAGGTGGCGCGGTCGGTAGTCCCGGCGCAGGACTGCAGGTTGCTTGTGCCCCTGCTCAAAAGTCATGGTCAAGCCGACTTGTTCCAGCCTCGGGCTGACCGGATATAGGACAAGGCATGCAACAGCGAGGTGACTGCTTGCCCAATCCGTTAGAAGGCCTTTTATGCCTAGTAGGTTTAACTGAAACATAGCTCAAAGCATTTAGAAAATTTACGTTTTTGGTAAAAATTTCATTCATTTTTGGTAACACATCCTGGGATTGCAACATAGTGCATCAATACATTATACGACATTTAGTCGTGATACAAGTTTTTTTGTGCGAATTTTCGAGGAACAACTTTGTGTCCGTGCTAATTGTTTCACGTTTTGCATGCCTGCATCCCGTCTGAGTGATTAATATATCGACAATCTTATTTATTTTAATAGTTTCTTCAAACCCTACGAGTAATGTGATCCTGTGCAACGAGGTACGTGAAATCATGGGTCCAGAAACTCATTTACTATGTCTATATACTAAAGAACGTGTTTTTTGTATCAACAAATTTTTCTTATAAGAAACTTTTTTGGTTTTCGGCCGAAAAAAATCGGAAAAAATGGAAACTATAGTTTTTGGACGGGTATCGACGCCTTCGCGGTAACTGCTTAGGTATGTACCTATTTGTTATGTGCCGGAACTGACAATGAACTAAACAGTGATCCGAAATCAAATTTTTCCTAGGGTTTCGCGTAGATCAGTCTGCACTGATATATCTACATAGTGATTTATAAAAATTCGATCCCCTAATTCTTTGCACCCATTTGCGGCTGTAATTTTGACATTAAGATATGGCATTAGGCAATCAGATTTTATATCAAGTGCATTCACAGATTTTCTTCTGAGACGTTTTACCACTGTATTGGATGAGACCAGAAACGCAGACAAACAATTCGGTATGTAGCTCCTTTCAGCTCTCTCAGCGAACTCGGTCAGCTAACACAAAGAAACACCGTCAATAGTCAGCTACATCCATACCATAGGTAGGTCCAAGGTGACAGGGGGACACTGCCCCTGATCGACCCTCAGCGCCTCCTGATGTGGTCACGGCGCCCCCTGAAAGGTCGATGGCATCCACCTGAAATGTCACTGCCCTCCCCCCAGGATGCGAGTATCGGCGCCCTCGCGATAGGATAGTGGTGCCTCCTGGTTCGGATCGCCCGATCGGCATTGCTAGACTCGCTTATGATCCGCACGGTATATTTCGTATATTACGCATCCAAGCCACACATTCGACGGCGCCCCCGACGCGACGCTGCGTATTTGAGTACGAGTGACATATATTTGATTTCATCATCGGCGAGAACGTTCAGTGATCGTATCCCTCGTAAATTAGTATGTCCCTCCTTTTCCGTTACATCACAGATGTAACGCCTCACCTGCCTGCCTCACACATCCCAAGGCATGGTGGGACTGAGGATTCATGAACACCAAGCAGTCTGCAGCTTCGAGGTGGCAGTCACATACCTCCAATAGGCTGGTGTGAGGATCAACACTATTTCCTTATCGACTTAATGACGTCAAGCTGAGATAAATGTCTCCTGCAGCCTTTTAATGCTGTAGCACTCACAAACCTCGGGTGCAAAATGGCCCTAGCTGTCCTGGGTGCAGTTAAATACCGGCATTGATGGTAATTATTATCATAATTCTCACGAGCGTCATGATTCACGATGACCTTGAGATTTTTCATGATAACAATACCCGTTACAATCAGAGCTTACAAACTGAAGGTCAGAGTTTTTAAGCTTGCCCTGGGGTTAGAGTGGTGATTTTTTATTTGGCCACTTATTTCTGTAGTGAATCAGTGTCAATGAATCAATATGGAAGCAAAGTCTAATCATCTTTAACCACCTGTTGTGTTCCATTTCTCTAATTGGCTTAAACAGCTTGAACCAAAGACATGCGCAAGGCTATTTTTGCTGATGTTATCTGGTTTTCATTCCTATTCAAGCTATCGGAACAACGATGCACTGGCATCCTTTTTTAGGGCTGGCATTGCTAGCAAGTTGTTATTAATAACTATCGCATCGTTCAAGGAATTCCGATCCTTATCCAAACATACCGTGCCCGTGAAGGAATGCATGAGGATTTCATCCTCCTACCTCAACTCACAAAAGTCTTAATTTGTTCGGGCTGGTCAAGCCGCATTTTACCGGTTATGGCCAAGGGTGGTGCAAATCATAGGGATATTGGTGGTGTAATTCGTGGATTAATGGATACTTGTTTTCTTGATTTTTTTCAGGATGATTGTTTTTCTTGAGAATATTTTCTTGATTCCTATTGAGTACACTTCCAGGAGACACAGTTTAAGGACTGGAAGTATTTTTTAGCTCTGTTTAAGAACCCAATGGCCACTGGACTACTCACTCTACCTAGGTAGCCTCTTGCATCGGCTTAGCTAGGATTGACACTGGAATGCTTTAGCAGAGCAGTCTGTCAGTTTTGTAACCGGTGGCGTATCCAGGACTTCATTTGGGAGGGGGACTAGGGGACTTGAGCCTTCCCTGCAGTTGCCTCGAATCAGCCTCCGGCTATGCATTTACTATAGACACTGACATTTCGGGGAGGGAGTTTGAGCCCCCTTAGCACTCGCCCCCTGGTATCTGCCACTGGTTTTAACCATATTTCCATCCGGGAGAGGAGAGGGGGTGGATTCTGCCACTATTCATGTTTTACCCGCGGATGTATCCGGAACGGTTCGAGGTAAGGTTCGTAAGCTTTCTGAACCTTACTGAAACTAGATTGAGTGAAAGCCTGGACATAATACATTTATCATGGGTCGAAGTATGCCTTGGTGTTTGGGGAGGCTCTATTTGCAGGCTGTGTGTTATCGTGAAGAGTACGGCCTTCTTACAGCAAAGCCGTCTATAACAAAATTGAGAGTAGTTCAAATGATTTAATAGTAGGGTGTTTCATTTTTACATGGGAAAAATTCACCCTTCCTTTATTCGTCCTTTCAACTCCACCCTGCTTTAGAATACAAAATTGATACATTTTACAGGAAAATTGAATAATATGTGTAGTTTGCTCACATGAGTGTCTCTTTCCAATAGATATGTAACATAAATGTGAGCTTTCATCTATAATGACCTACGAAGCAGAGCTGCATTAATAGTTTATACGCCATTTAAATCCTCTCATCATGCCCCATCGAATGATGGTCCGTTTGGCCTTTTCAAGTGAAATCCTATGGTTAGGCTTAGGTAAATTCAAGGCCAAAATGGACCTGGCCTGCCTCGTTTTTACATGGAAAAAAAAGTCAAAATTTTTCACCATTTCACCTTTGCCCGATTTTATTACTCAAAAGGAATGCGAATTTTACATGTTTGAACAGTTTCGAACTATATTTACAGGTCACGCAAATGACTGTCATATCGTGCTTAACTCGCTTACCATCTGACTCATGGTCAGAGACAGGAGAGGAGACCGAGCAGGCGGCTTGGTACGTTTGGAGACCTTGCTACAGTGGTGTTTGACAGTTTGCGCGGTATTCTTCGCCCTTGACAGCCCCGGCGAACTGTTTGGTGAGGGCGATCGGACGCTTAGCGTTCTCACTGCTGTCTTTGGAGAGCTGACTTTGTTTTCTAGTTCTTCATCCGCAAGTACGTTCTGGGGTTTTCTTTCTGATGTGTCAGCAGTTCGAGCTGCGGCTGGTCATGAAACCACTCAGAGGCGTGGTGTTGGTCACCCTCGACCATTTCCCCCTTGAGCCTCCTGGCTTTGTTCAATGCCTTTTTGGACGCAGGCCTCACCTGATAATATGGCACCCGCGATTCACGATTTGGACTGAGTGCGATATGCTGGTGATAGCGAACGACCCCCTAAACGCTTCTGGAAAGGGCCGAAATTTTGCACGGTACTGCAACAGACAAAACAGCAACGCTCATAAAGAATAGTTTACTTGTAATGATATTTCAGATGGTTGTTCATTTACATTCTCATTTATTTTTGTGAGAGACATTAACAGACAGTGGCGGATCTAGCCGGTCGGTTGGGGGAGGGGTCAAGCCCAAGTCCAAAAGCAAAAAAAAAAACACGCGGTGAAAGATTTGCAACACCTTAATCCGGCGGTAGGATTTGGGGTCAACCCAAGCATAAAAGCCAAAAAAAAAACGTCACGGGATGAAATATGTGGCCACAAGATGCTTCTTTTTGCCATCCAAAGCCCAATGTTTGGTTCCACTGCAATTGACTGGTTCTGTTTGAAGTTGAGAGTTGAAGCACCAAACCTTGCTTATAAACAAAAAAGGAGTCCAGGCAAGAAGGAGGTCGACAGCTTTTGGGGGGCGGAAAAGCATTGTTTTGCTCCACCTTTTCCGTTTGGGGAATGTCTTTTTTGCCCTCCCCCTGGATCTACCTCTGGTTACGGACACTAAAAATAAGGGTTTCTAATGTAATTTCATTGTGTTCTTGCAGAGTAAAAATACCGTTTGCAGGACACCTGGAGGAATACGTAGCCATACTATGCTCCCCAAAAATGTAGCATGTAATTGTAGCATGTCATGGGCGTGCTCAGGTACTGTATTCAAGGGAGATCTCAGGCATGTTCAAGCATACCTTTCTTTACTAAGTGCAAGGAATGGAACAAGCGTCTTGTGCGTACATTTGGCTCCAGGACAAAAGATGGAAAACTTCATCCATGGGTGAATCAATGAGGCAAGTTCATTTAGACTCCTTCCGGGTTTGGCATGAACAGATGAGTTCTATGCAAGTAAAAAGCTTCAATAGCTGAGGCAAATACCTAAATGCCTCTCAGACATTGGTCAATTTCTGGTCTTAGTTTAGCTATTGAAGACCTGTTACAGGTTTCTAATCATAAGTTTTTTCTATCACATGGTTTGTCTCTCCTTGATTTCAGACACGTTTCAAGAAAGGTGCACATAATATGGTTTAAAAATGTTTGGAAATGCTGCTTATATAATTGAAATTGTGTTGTTTAGTTTTATAGCATATGTGAAGCGTTCCTTGACATTTAATAAATAAATATCACCGTTATTGGGAAATTACTCGCTAGATTCTTGAAAATGTTCTGATTGGTGATGTTCTGATTGGTGGTCGGCGTAAGCAGTTGGGTGAAAACAATAATCCGTACCTGGATTCTAAATTTCCCACCAATCCGTTGCGTTGGTAGTTTGGTTGAGGGATCCGTACACAAATATAGTCCATGATGAACTCCAAGAGCTAAGTAGGTACCCATTGCACGTAGGCAGTGGCGGATACAAGAGGACTGGGTGGGGGGTCAAGCCCGCCCCTCTCTCGAAATGTCAGATTGTCTATAGTTAATGCATAGCCGGAGGCTTTTCCGAAGCAATGGCAGGGCGACTCGAACCCCTATCCCCAACCCCCAATGAAGTCCTGGATCCGCCACGGCACGTAAGTGACCATTTCAGGACCTCCGAGGCTCCCAACGAGTTGTTATTTAATGCGGTAGCCAATGTGTGGGGGTTGGAGGCCGCCACGCTGTTGGCAATGACCTGCCGTGGGACTTGTTTCATGGCCACCAGCTCGGCCCGCTTGCTCCTGCAGTCGAAACGCCCTGCAACTGTGGCCTCGATACATGGCGCCTCACCTTGCACGTCAACCCGAGCCGCTTCGGTCAGGCGCGCTACTACATCTGTGCAGTCAAGCCCTAGCCTCATGGACGGATTCAGAACTTCTGATGGAATGAAGGGGCACCTTGGTCAGGAGGCGCCATTCAGGTCCGGAAAAGGCGCCAGGGCCTGGAGGGGGCGTCAATTCCTTAGAGGAGCGCCATGTTGCATCGCAGGAGTGTGAATTCTCGCATCCTGGGGGAGGGATGGGAGGTCACGCTTCAGGGGGCGTCCAGTGGGGTGCGGTGCAGGGGCGCCGGGCGGGTTGATCAGGAGGCGCCTGATTCCTTGCCCCTGGATCCGCCACTACCCGGCCAGTCATGGCAGGATGTCCACTGGATCAGTGCACCTCAGCTGCGCCTGCGCAGTCGATGTATGCCTGGAATTCCGGCCGTCCAGTACTTTTTAATCAAACTGATTGATGTCAACCGCCCTTACCTCATCCGAAGTCACTAGCTATATACAGTGACGTCTAGAGGGATTCTGAGTAGTGCTGTACTGTATGAAGCCGTCTGGATATGAAATCGGATGTCTGTGATCAGGTGCCGCACCTACCGCTGAGCTATACATACACATAGACAGCACTGCTTTTTCTATGTTTATTTGTTCACTTTTGTTCTCTTGCCACTGTTCTAAGCCTGAGTTCACTCCTGATGGGAAATTATTTGTGCATACATGAATAGCATCCCACTGCCTTACCCACGACTGGGTGTTTGGGAGGCTGACAGGCAAATATTTTGTTGAGTGCTGTCAATGCAAGCTAAAGAGGTCGGAAACCGAATGTTTGTTGTTCCGGCAATTCCTCGGTTTTTTAACTTTTACTGGATCGTTCGTATGAAAGGGTATTCATAGAAAATCTGGGCCGCTAAGGGGGAACGGGTCTCTGGTCAGCTGTTGATCCAATAGAGGCCTAAATGGGTATGCACTAGATTTCATATTCGACTAACCATTTCTTACATTCACTTTTATGCAATTTCAAGGTAAAAAAACGTCAAGCAGGCTTCGGCATACCATGCCACTGAACCAGTGACGGCAAAGCGAACGAATTTAAAGGGGGCACCATGGATTTACAACCCATTTCTTTTCAGTCAACGCCATAGGGCTAGTGTTAAAATTGATTATTTAAGGGGTGCACTGTGCCCTGGTGCCTCTCCCCGCCAGCACACTGAATATGTAGGCATGAATATGCACAACTTGTTTGCACCTAACCGACAGCAGGGAATGTGGCCCTCAATAATAAAATTTAAGCAGACCTAGGCATGTGATAGTGCATGCCAAGATGCCACCTGATCGATGCTTCATTTGTTCCACCAGGTGCCGTTCGCCGAGAAAAAATCCCCCATGTCGACCCCGTTCTCCCCCGTGGTCACGTGACATAAGGTGAACATTGACAACCATGGTAATATGAAGTAAAACCCACGAGCTCAACTTCCGTAAAACCTATGTGCTAGGCATGGCCTTGGTACTGGCAGTTGTAAATGCGTATAACTTACTTCACGGACTTATTTCAAACGTGAGAAATGTTTAAGTATAGGTTTGATGAAAAACATCAAATATGTATAGCTGCCACTTTGGGTCAGAATAATGACTTGTTTTTTGTTATAACAAACACACTTTGCTCATATAAGTATTCATTTGTGGCGCACATGAACAGGGTTGGAAGTGGCACAGAGGCTTACCAGATCATGAGGCCACTCCGATATGGAGACTTTTTACCTTTGGCAATGGAAAATCAAATAATACAACACATTATACTTATCAATCGCTTTTTATAGAATTAATGCTAAATTCGTTATATTAGGTTAAACACCAGCCCCTCCTGTGACGGTTGATACACGCGACGTTATGGGGAGCCGTCGTGACTTCCTTGCTGCCGGTCACCGCGCCCAGATCGTGCGAGTCAACAGCTCTGCCGGGCCGCCACGTTATGCGGCGTGACTGTGTAGCATTTCACAGTGTAGTGGTGAGCTCGAGCACCGCGGCCCAGCAGACGTGCAGAGGTGCAGAAAGTATGCTGGCTGTCACAAACTCAATGTGACGTATGTCTCCTTTGTCACATGGAGCTAGAAATTATAGTTGTATGCTTATATACTATTTCTTATATGCTGAATGTCATGTACTTGTCTGTTACTTTTTTGGCAGGCAAGGCTTAAGCACCAAACCATTACAGCATGCAAGCAGTAAATGTGTCTTCATTTTTGGAAGGTGCTTTCGTTTTTTGAAGAAGCGTTTCCAATTATGGGTCATTGTTCCCAGTATTGAGATCATAACTATTATTGGCAACTCTGACCTCAGTTTTCCCCACTGACATGCATTTCCCTTTTTGAGGAAGTTACCATTTTTGAAGGAGCGTTGCCAATCATGGCTCATTTTCCCATGCTTGAATGCAGGAATTATTTGTAAAATAACCATTATTTGGAACGTATCTATTGACGTAACAATTGGGTACCCTCATCACAGCTTCCCCCACTAGACTTCTATCTCACTTATAAACAAAAGGGACAAAAATCGCGGTGTCAATATAGGATTTGGACCTACATAAATGTGTTGGTAAAGTTCACCTTACGTAGCATTTTCATAGACAGACCAAATGCTGAAAATTCGCTCCCACCCCCGATTATCACCTGCCTGAGGTTGTTCTTCCTTGCAGCAAAAATTCCGAGGCAACTACCCTCCTTACATGTAACATTTTGTCTATAGGCCTAATAGGAACAGATATATTGGACTTCCTATACCAAGAAAAGACTCAGCGTAGTCAAAATCATGCTCTTATTCCATGCCGTTCAGGTTCTCATGTGTTGCTTACTACACTCCCTAGACTTTAGGTCCCCAGGCTCTACGTTATTATATCTACACAACACTCAATGCCCCCGTACACCTGCTCTGTCGCTGCTGCGCAGTTTGTTTAGGTTTGCTGCCAAACTATTTATTGTGCTTATATTCGCACTGGCCTTGGTACCTTGGGTGTACCAGATACTAGATTCATTAAAAAAAGAACCGGTAAATTGAAGATACTAAACTATAAATTTGATTTTTTCTGGGGAACTTATGAATACATAGGCAGAAAACTACCTAATGAATGATTTGTATTGCTTGTAATGGCTTGGATATGCCTACAATTTTTTTCTGATAAATCAACCGGTCACATTTCGAGTTTCTAGTCGGATACTTTCTGCAAACTACTAAAAATCGCCAGCATTGGGTCGATGTTAAATCTGGCAACTGTGACAGTGGTATGCGGTTTTTCTGCAGCGTCTGTGGTTTCAGTAGAAACTGATCATAGGACATACATTATATAATTCATGGTCCGCTGTGCAATTGAAGAAAAGAGATACTAAATTAAAATAATTGTTACACGCTTTATTCTGCATTTCGAAAACATGTAGTTTGAGTTTAGACCATGTAGCCAGGATCTATTTTTTGTCACAGTCATGCACCTTGAATATTGCAAATGTGACACATACGCCGGTAGCCGAGTTGCCCAGTTTCTGCACCTCTGCAGTCGCGGCTGGTTGTGTTGAGCCTCCATGCAGTGCTCCGTGGCTTCCCGCCAGTGTCGTTAATTTTAACCCGGCTCCGGCTGGGCTCTCTTCGTACACACCACCGCCTGGGGGTCCGATCGGACCCCTACGCTCTCGGGAGCTGGAAGTGATGCAGAAAAAATGGAAGGGTGCTGGAAGTATTCTTCATTCTGGAGCCGAGTTAGAACTATATCCGTTGACCCGTGACGTCACAGTGGGTCACATATATATATATATATATATATATATATATATATATATATATATATATATATTTGGTCTTGACCATGTCCTTCATGTGGGGTGACCTTGCCATATAATCTAGATTATATGGCGTTATTACGTCACCACTTGGTCTACAGTGCAGGCGAACTGGTGCGTTTGCTGGTGCGAATTTACCTTTACAAAAATAGGTAAATTATGAATTGGATGTTCAGCTGTCTAGGAAATAATACATGTTCCATTTCAGCACATTAAGTCTTTGTCAGACTCACGTGCTTGAACGCTTGGAACAGAACGCAATAAACCACCTTCAAAATTTGACACCCAGAGTAGTTCATGCATGGGCCACTCGAATGCATTCCCGTTTGTTGGCGCACCACGTTCCGGATGTTCAATATCGGAATCGACCCGGCGTGCCTGACACCGAGGCCGAGGAACTGAACCCCTCGCGTGGACCGCCTGCGGTCTTCGGCTCGCCTCAGCTGCAGGTGTCAGATGACCGTTAGAGATGTCAATTAGAGCGGTCGGTGAGCCCACTGCAATGCCACTCACGGACAGTGACACCCACCTGTCCCTATGAGGTATTCGTCTCTAATCCGGTGCTGGAAATCTCGGTTACTGGACTTTCGTCTGATGCATAATTTGTTAGCAGAGATGGGTCCCGTGGGCCTGGACAGTGGACATTTCCAGCCCGCCGACAGAGGTGGCACGTATGCAGATTAGGGCCAGTGCTGGACTAGATTATTTGCTGGGGTCTGGTGACAGATGAGGGAGGCCAGTGAACCTGCTGCGGCGCTGCGGCCGTGTCTCTTGCTGTTCTAATCTCATTTGCGGTCGGCTGGCGGTTATGCCCCGCTGCCGCTGATCCGTATCGAATTTCGATCGCTTCATTGGCTAACTCTCCCAGCGACCATGCGAAATGTTCACCTGCCAGACGGGAGAAAATCTAGTTATCTGTTTGCCTCTAAGAACATTTCAAATGTTAAGAACCCCTCAAATACGAGATCAACACGATTCATTCGAGGGCCTTGACTTGTCTCAATGCAAAAAGGCTTTGGCCTAGTTTCACATGCCACTTTTGAGTCCGTTCATTTGCCCAATCGCAGGGCATTTGGGAGTCGTTTGTATCATGTGTATCATGGGCGGATCCAAGAGGGGCTAAGGGGAGCTCGCTTTGGCCGTTAGGTCTGTGGAGCCGCCTTTCTGCGGACGTGAGCATCCGTGCCGGGAGCATGCGTCGCCTCAAACGTCCTGAAGGTGTGGAACTGCGCCTTACAGGCGCTCAAACATAGGCTTTAGAAAGTAGTCCTGGTGAAGCTGCACGGGTGCCTTGCGTTGTGTCGTTGCCTGTCGGTGGCGGCCCGTCCATTTCCAGCTGCAGAATTGCGACGGTTTAGCCACCCCTCTCCAGAGAGCGGTGCCACTTTGGCCAAATTCCCTCCGCTTCTTCCCCGGTAAGACTTCCTGGAACACAGACCCCTTAAAAAGAAGCGGTGGTGCAGTAGTTTACATATTTGTTTTCAACGCGTTTAATCTGGGTTCAAGGCACGGTGGATTCACTGAACAAGGAACAATTTGTCTCCCCGGAACACTTTCAACTGGGAAAGATTTGGCGACGCCCTATGACTTTGGCAGTTGGTGTGTTGATACCCACTGGCGGACGCAAGGGAGGGGCCATCTGGCTGTGTAAGCCCCAGGGTAGTGATAACGTAAGACATGAGATAATGTAAGTCCCGGGATAGTGTAAGTCCCGAGATAATGTAAGTCCCGGCATAGTGTAAGTCCTGAGATAATGTAAGTTCCGGGATAGTGATGATGTAAGCCTTGAGAAAGTGTAAGCCCCAAGATAGTGTAAGTTTCAAGATAGTGTAAGTCCCGGGATATTGTAAGTCCCCCTTCTCCCGTGGTCCTCTGGGCTGCTGTAAAG
Source organism: Lepas anatifera (assembly GCA_034440635.1). Taxonomy (NCBI): domain Eukaryota; kingdom Metazoa; phylum Arthropoda; class Thecostraca; family Lepadidae; genus Lepas; species Lepas anatifera. The sequence continues at coordinate 355,033 of JAOTON010001018.1, forward strand.
TGTGGGATGATTTCACTCCCCTGAGTTGCACAGCCACCTACCACCCCCCCCATTTTTGTGAGCCTCCCGAAGTCGGGCACGCATAAATTGGCTTTCAAAATCTGCTGAAGTCAATGTTATCGCTTTGTACCAGTTCATACAAATTACCAACTATGTTTCAGATCAACTGCCAGAAGTCCCAGTATGCTCTTATCTTGAGCGGTGCAGTGGAAATTAATGCGCTTCATGCAAAATTTAATGTACGTTTTAATGAGATTCCCAAACTATCCAAGGGTCCAACTCTTCTGTTGTCATCAACGCTATTGGTAGCATGTGTCGACCTCGGAGTCTGAAACTTATCTCAAACAGAATAGGCAAATAAACCTTACGAAGAATATAAATATTAAAAGGTAACGTGGCGTGAAATTTGAAAGAAAATAAAATTTTCGGTCCCACCTTGTTTCGCTTTTTTAGATGTCTCTATCTGTCATTTCATTTTTTCGATTGACACTCGTCTCAGACTTCGATATTGCATATGGGATTACGGAAGACTGCCAGGATGCACGGCATTGTGCAATTATATTTGAGATTATGCTTTTTGCGGTAATCATTAAACGAAAAGAATGATATAATAACAGGATTGAACTGACCAGGTTCGATCCTTGAGTATCCTAGAGCATAGTCACAGTCTAATTCAAATTTGAAGATCGAGAAAGTCAGAATTTTCCAACACATTCGCACGGAGTTTGGAATTACTTAGTATTTATATTATATTACGGCTATGGTCTAGAACCATGGTTTGTCATTTCAAACTATTTTTTCTTTTCTTTTGGTATAATCATAACAGAGAGGATGGTCATCTTAAACATTGTTTCGATCAGGGGCGTAGCCAGGATTTCGCTCAGGGAGGGACAGCACCCCGAAAAGGGCCCCTGCGACAGCACCAAAAGGGCCCTGATGGGTAAAAAGGGCCCTCCTTGTTAAAGAATAGCGTGCTGAAGAGGGCTTAAGAGGTCCCTGTCTGGTATAAAATTCCAAATTTGGCCACAGAGCATAGCGCGGGCGAGTCGCGCTTCGCGCAGCTTGTGTCCTCAGGGGCCCTTCGGGCCCTCAGGGAGGGGTGGCTGTCCCTGCCGCCCCCCTTGGCTACGCCCCTGGTTTCGATGTCGCCTTTAGCATTCGTACGATAAATATTTATGTCCTGAAAGCCTTTTCAGTTTAACCTGCACGTTTTGAGAGCTTGAAATGTGAGATTAAAAATATGCAATCTCTCTCATATTCATCAACTCATTTGTTCATTTGCTTATTCTTCTTTTTTAATTTAATTATTTGTTGTGATATTAAATCTTTTTGGTGTTTTTTGTTCCATCGTGTATTTCACTTAATTTCTCGTAGAGGTTTGAAGTTAGCACGAAAGGCTCTCTCTCTCTCTCTCTCTGTTGTGTTTGTACATTTCCCCTCTTTTTACTGTATACTGTATATTGTTATTGTCATTATATATGCTATTGTTATCATTATTATATATATGCCATTGTTGTATATATTGTTATTGTTAGTGTATATTGTTGTTATACAGTATATTGATCACATGGCAACCATTGCAATTATTTATTTCATTTCATGGCCAACAGAGATAAAACTCCACCAACAGGCGACTTCACCTTACTGGAAATCTTTACATACATACATACACGTGTAAAATAAGACAGCAGGGTTGTCATATTTGTTTAGCATAGCTTAAAATGGGTTTGAAACATATTTAAACGACGAAACATAGCTCAAACATGGCTTTTGAAAATGTGAGAGGGGCGCTGCAGTGGAGTGGCTAGTGTAGCTGGCTGCCACGCAGCCGAACCGGGTTCAAGGCCCGGCGGCTTCCCTGAACAAGGAGCAGGCTGGCTCCCGAGAAACCCTTCCAACAGGGAAAGAGTTGGCGACGCCATATGACCCTGGCAGTTGGTGCGTCGATAAGCCCCAAAAATTAGTATTGAAGTGTTGTGTGACTCAATCAATCTCAGACCCGGTTCGATCTAAAAAAACATTCATTGCCCTAAGGATCCGACACAGAACCCCATGGTTTATGCTATACACGTGACCGCGACGCTCCGCAAAAAAATGTGGCGTGTGCAGGCTGGTCGAGCCGGAACGTGAAGTGGAAACTAGTTCAGCAGTTTTTGCGAGTATATTCTTCCAGAATATGTACTTTTTAGAAAGAGAAGATCGTGCTGAGTTATTCGATATGACAATTATTTAACGCACACGCATTGACGGAGTGGCGGGTACCTGCCACCCCGTCAATTAGATTATTTTGCTCTATCTTTACTTGTTTAGATGAAATGACTTAAAACCTTCATTTGCACGTTATCCCTATGAGGGCATGTTTTGATCTCTAGTGACATTAAATGTGACCTGACAAAAAATGATACAAATATTTTCGATGGAGAAGTGGATGGGCTTCCCAACGCCTTTTAAATTTTTTCGCCTTCTAGCGTAGTTCTCAAGACCTTAGGGGGCGGGTAGCCGCCCCCGTCAAAGCGCGTGTTAACGCTGAAATATAGCAAGTTGGCATCAGCGGACAATGAGTTGCACGATATATTTGCGTGATAACTTAGCCACATTAGAAGCTCGTGCGGCACGCGATCAACTCGCACAGTGTGGGATTTGGCCACACCTGCCCAGATCACATTTCACTACTCTAGATGTGATTTAATGTTGGCACGTATAGCCTCTGCAGCTGCAGTGCCCTAAAACCCGGATCTAATGTTAGCATAGTATGCCGGAAAAAGAATTTTGCATCAAATCTAGCAGTTTTTTAGGCGCTTTGGAATGAACGTGTCAGGAGGCCAAGTGCCCTGTTAGCTTGACTCACAGTGTTTGAAATATTGGCCGAGAAGGACTGCTTACTATTCAGAATTACACCCAGGTCACAATTGTATCAGTGGAATTTAGCAAGATGGTCCTGATACATTATTGTGCCTGGACAGGTGCGCGCCTGAAGGTTATCGTGAACGGATGACATTTTGATGGATTAAAAAGGAGGCCCTGTCAGAGGGTCCACGTCTGCAAGCGATCAAGATCACATTGCAACCATTGCATTGTCCATGTTCTGGGACTGTGATTTTGCGATAGATTTTGGCGTCACCTGCAAGCACTAAATATTTCGATTCAATCTCGCGAGGAGGGTTATCTATAAAGAGAGAAAATAGGAGGAGGGCCATAACTTTAGAGGCGGTCAAAGGTGCCTTGCACAGAACGCCTAATAAAAAGTCCTTAAAGGGAATGTGACACTGGTCGAATCCAGTAATTTAATGTAATTAAGGGTATTTTTAACCAAAAATCATGAAAACGTCCATTATTTATCTGAAAAATGTATAATGAGCTCGATATTTTAAAAAATAAACTTCTGCCTGTGGATGACGTCATGATCTGGCAACCACTACCATATTCAATAGGCTTCAAGGGCTCCAATTGGCTGATTACTCACCGTGACGTCAGCGCTGTCGTCACACAAACAGCTGACAACTGTGGCCGCCTGACTGGGGCAGATTTGGGGTACATTTAGGTAGGTTTATATATTTTCTCCACGGAAATGTGTAGTTTCAAGACAAATGATGTATTGAGTACCGGGTTTTCCGGCATGCGTTACAACCAGGGGAGGAAAAATGTCTAAACTGTCGCAAACCCGAATTCATATGACCAAAACTGTCGTACCAAGGATAAATTTCATGCTGGTACAACACAACATACAAAGCTTGGGAAGTCGGTCGTAGATCTGCCTAAAACTCCAGTTAAGCCAAGTTCCTTAGCATGTTATTGACACTAAGACTGATATTTTCTTACATATTTGTACCCCCACCCCTCTTGCTCTGTTTTGTCTGTTTGCTGTCTATTTGTTTTGTTCTTTTCTTTTTGGTTTGTTTCCACTAGTGCCTTAATTTGGTTTCGCCGAATGCATTTTTTCTGTTTGTTGTTTAGATGTGTCTTGCTTTGTAATGTGTATTTTTGCCAATTTTTTTTTAGTTTTGCTTGTTGTGTTTTTTTTGTTTTCTAGTTTTGGTTGGATTGCATTGCTTTGATTAAATGTTTTCGAGTTTGATTGGTTCCTGCTTTGATTAGGTGTTTGTCCTTATTTCTTATGTTTGTTCTTGCTTCTAATAACTAAATATTTTCTTAGAGTTATTATGTGCAACATATGTGGACCCTCTACTTATCTACTCATAACTTAACCTTGTTAATTTTGGTTTTGTCTCCTGTTTTGTTTGCTTGTAACTTTATTTTTTTAGTGTGTTTTTGGCGTTATATTTCTTCTCAGTTCGTTCTGTAATGCTCATCTTGTTTTGTTATGCCCTGTCAGTCTCTGTTTTTATCACTTTTTATGTTTGTTTTCTTTTTCCATTGTTACTGCTTCTTTGCTGGTATTTTACGTTTTCTTCCTTCTACCTATGTTACACATGTGCTCTAATCTAATACTGGTTGCTTACTTCCTTTTATTTTATACTATGTGCCTGTGAAGTTCTATTCTGTTGCTCCTTATTGCTTTGCTTTGCTCATTTCTTCTTTTGCTGGTCTATTCATTTCCTTCTGTCCCCTGCCTGTATATAAGAAATGAAATAAAAAGTTTATGCTGGTTAGTTTCCTAGCTTCGCCACTCCCGCCATATTGGCGCTGATCAGGCGCAATCAGCCGATATCTCCTCCCAAATCGTTCCAGCGGACACCAGTTTTTGCACCTGCTACGACAAAAAAACATATATGGTTCACTTGTATTTGGAAATATGGTTTAAGCACATTTTTAAGAAGGAACTTAGTGAACTTCAATCAAAAATTTAAAGGAAAATTCAACCACTGGTTTTATTATTCAAGTTAAGTTTCTCTAAATTTTACAGAGTACAGCTAAACCAGGACAAGGGCAACCCATTTTGCTTCCCAATGGCCTGGTGAGTTTCTTCTTTCTAAGAGAAGGTCACAACTTGAAACAAATCAAAATTGTAGTGCTTCTAGGGACAATCCATGCTGAAAATAATGGATTTCACCCATTTCTGAAACAACAAAAAACTGATAAGACTGATATTTCAATAAAGAATAATTTGCGAAGTTTAACTATGCATCAACTGCCAGGGTTATATGACGTTGCTAGGACTAATATTTTCTTATATTTTTTTAGTGAATTTTCCTCTTAGTAATAAAAAGTATCCAAATTATTGCGATAGCAAATTGGTTCATGAGCTGGAAATCCTATTTACCTATTTGATTTGTGCCAACAATGAATATGAATACAAACAAATGTTTTTAGCTAAAAGAGGTTAGCATTAGGAACCATAGCGAGCAACATATATGATTTATTCTCTTTTTCGTGAGATATTGAAACATCTTTTGAGCTTAAACACAGTCAATAAGCAAGAAATACATACCCATGTACAATCAACAGTATCAATGGTATGTTTAGCGTGTGGGTTTGTAAGACGACCAAAACAGAAAAAAATTGTTCCCACAGCACGTCCATAAGGGTTGAGCATAACATAACTTGCCCAAGCTTGTGTCATGAAGTGTAAACATGACAAGGGAGGACAGGGCTGATAGGGGTAAATTTCTTCATTTTTTCTGCAAACAGTAAAACCTTGGACAAATGAAATGGTGATCAAGTGGTTGCTTGGCATGTCATATCACATGGCTTTCTCAGTTCAGATCATATTAACCCGCGCCCCAACGGGGGTTCGGCGCCACCTCCGCCCCACCGGGGGCCATCGATAAGCCCCTCTAACTCCGAAAATATTGGGGTTAGCGAAAATCTGCAAAGTGCATTAGACAGCTCGCGTGAATTCAGTACGAATTTATTTGCATTTTTAAGCGCTCAGGTCAATGGTTTGACCTCCAGAGGTCATATTTGGTCAAGATCGGCTATTTCACTCAAATATGCAATGCTTAAGCAAACTGGGCATAACTCTTATGCCATTAGAGCTATTGAGGTCTGGTAAAGTACATTTGATAGGAAATTATCAGTCCATTTTCCATTATGTGAAACATAAAGACCTCCCGCCAGTGTTTTGACCTCCAGAGGTCACCTCGTGACCTAATATGACCTGAGAACACAAAAGGTCAGAAAGTGACCTCGTTGTAAACCAAATGAAAGCCAGTGACGAGACAAACACGATGGTGTTTGTTTCAGCGCTCTAGCTTAATTAGGTCAAACGTTATTGTCAAAATACTGTTTTTGACTCCTGGTGACCTTGGATGACCTTGGAGAGATCAAAGGGAAAATATGGCCTGTGGAATCCGTGAAAGGGGGTCTAAGAACGCTTTTCTAAACAAGCTGAGCATTTTCAATCGTTTTGTGGCTTTTAAATCATAAGACAGCTTTTCCTCATGCTTTTTCAATGGGAGAGGTCACCTCGTGACCTGACCTCAGGGCACGAAATCGAAAAATCCCAGATATACACCTTGTAGACCCTGGGGGGATCATGAAGTGTAGAAAGTTTCAAGTTGATCGACATCGAAATGTAGCTCTTACAGAGCTCTAAAGTTGAAGTGAGGTGACGTTGGTTGACCTCGTCTGGTGACCTGACCTTGGGCGACCCGGGGTAAAAATTTCAGGGATTTCAGGGATGGTGGGAAAATGATGCAGTGAGAGGTAGAGCTCTCAACCGCGGTGCTGCGCTTCATCGTTTTTCTGCTATCCTGGATAACCTTAGGGGGCCATCGATGCCCCCCCCCGGTGGGGCGAAGGTTAAATGAAAGCCAGTGACAGGACATACACGATGATGTTCGATTCGGTGCTATAGCTTTATTAGGCAAAAAGCTTATTGCTAAAATACTGTTTTTGGCCCCTGGTGAATTTGGATGACCTTGGAGAGGTCAAAGGGAAAATATCGCGCCTAGGATCTGTGAAAGGGTATCCAAGAATGCTTTTCTGAGCACGCTGAGCATTTGCAATCATTTTTGTGACTTTTAGCTCATAAAACAACTTTTCCCCGTGCTTGTTTCAACGGGAGAGGTCACCTCGTGACCTGACCCCAGGTCACGAAATCGACAAATCCCGGATATAAATCGTGTAGACCCTGGGTCATGAAGTGTAAGAAGTTTCAAAGTAATTAACTAAGAAATGTAGCTCTTATAGAGCTCAGCATTTGAAGTGAGGTAACCTTGGTTGACCTCGCCTGGTAACCCTGACCTTGAGTGACTCGGAGCAAAAAATATCAAGGATGATGGGAAAATGAAATGGTGAGAGACAGAACCCTAAACCGCGGTGCTGCGCCTCGTCGTTTTTCTGCTATCCCGAAAAAAACCTTAGGGGGGCCATCGATGGCCCGGGTGGTGCAAGGGTTAAGAAGGTGTCATGTTCCCTTTAAACTGGTCGTGAGAGTTCCCACATTTAAGAACTAACATGGGTCAAATAGCCTATTATTGGGTAAATTGGTTATTGGGAATGCTTGTCACAATTTCCTGCATGGCAACTCTCCAGGACCAGGAGTGTCAAATGCTGCCCAAACAGGTGCAGATTCAGGAGGTTGCTTAGGGGAAGTCAAGCCCTTGCAAATGAGAATAGGTCAAGTATACTTCAGTATACTTTCTATAGAAAGTACTGACTGACGGAGTGAATGGACAAAATTTATCTGACGCAGCCAATAAATTTTGCACTATCAATTAGAGATACCTTGCAAATGGACAGAAACGATCAAAATATGTTTACTGATGCACAGTTACCCAATTGATTAATTATGAAACACTAGTTGACTAGGGAACAGGCCATAAGAAGGTTTGAAACCTTTTATTGCTCTGGGGGCCATGGCCGAATCGGCATGGCAAGTTCTGTACAGTATGGCAGGTTTTGACAAAAACTCATTGGGGCAGCCTTGGGGAAGATCAACCAGTTTGGGTCAGCTTTACCCTTTTTGGGGCAGGTAAGGAAACTTTGAATTGCTATCCCATATTCCTTCATTTAATAGTGTGCGGTCACAGACTGCTGCTGAAATATACGTACGTTTACGAAGGCAAGCATACCGCATTCCATTTTGAGCACTTTTAGCAAGTTCCATCCAACACTGGGACCCAAAGCGGTACTTTCCACTCTTCTGCTATTATTGTCATTACGCTAAAACAATTTTCACACGCCGACCTACTCGCTGAATCAAATTATAAGCATTTACAAACGACATACGGCAAAGAAAGTTTGGGGATGTCCTAGGCCCTATTGCGAAAATCCGAGAGCTTTTAGTGCTAGACATTTTTTCAGGAAATACCTACTGACCTTGAAAAATACCCAAGATAAATGACTTAAAGAATCTTAACGAATGGGCTATTATTGACTTCTTCTTAGTTATGACAATTATGACTCACGCGTTTCAATCCCTTGCGTCATTTGTCTTGGGTAATTTTCGACAAAGCACCTGGCACCAAAAGCTCTCGGATTTTCGCAACATCCTCATACCCATACCCATTGTTTTCGACAGTGAACAGTGTCTTCAATGTTCAGATTTGCCGTCGGGCAGGGTGGGGCCCTGTATATCCGGCAAGTCTGGCTGTCGCCGATGTCACTGTCCACTGCATCCACTGATTGTCACTGTCAAGGGACATTGCTGGCCGCAGCGCTGTAGTGTGTGTTGGCCGCCGAAAAAGAGCAAAGGGACGTGACTTCTAGTTAGACAATTGTGATTTACTTATTTTATTTTCCATAAAGTCTTATCTATTGAATTGTTCATCATGACATAGCCGGACCCAGGACTTCTGGTCGCGTGGAAAAGGGGGCGTATAAGCTGGGGCGCCATCGGGACCATGAGAATGCCTTTTAATACGGAAAAACCTATTGTGGGGGCCCGGTACCTGCATACTGAAGGAGTGGGACTGGGAGGGACATTTTAGGTGGCGCCATCGACCTTTCAGTGGGTCCGTGACCATTTCAGATGCAGGCGAGGGTTTATGGGAGTGTGGGGTGGGGGGAAGGTGTCAAGTGCCCCTTTGCCTCCTGGATCTGCCTGTGTCTCAAGGCATAGGCGGATCCAGGATTGCCGATCGGGGGGGCACCTTCGGGGGGGGGGCGCCATTCGGGGAAGCGCCACATTTGACCGGGAAAACCTATCAGGTGGGTGCCAAATCCTATCGGTGGGCGCCGATTGTCGCATCCTGGGGGGAAGTGACCTTTCAGGGGGGGCGCCGAGGGTCGATAGAGGGCACGTGCCCCCTTTGCCCCCTGGATCTGCCTATGTATCGAGGTTTTTAGCAGCGTAATAATAATTGTTGGGGTTTAACGGCGCACCAACTGCCAGGGTCATACGGCGCCGCCAACTCTCACCCTGTTGGAAGGGATTTTGGGGATCAGATCGACTTATTCAGAGGCTCCGCCGGGACTTGAACCCGGGACCGGTGGCTTAGAAGACAAGGGTGCTATCCACTAAGCCACCTCATCCCCGTTTTTAGCAGCGTAAAGACCCAGCTACCTGGGAACTTTTTTGTTTTCCCGGCGGCTGCTGGAGTCCCGATTTGGTAGTCGTTATCTGTCGCACTGAATATTTACACTAGACAAGTTCTGTCGCAATCCCTGGTTGCTGAGTTGACAGGTTTTTCCACCCCTGTTTACACCTTGGCTATCTCAGTTAAAATCACGTTATAAAGGTGCCACATTCCCTTTAACTAACTAGGGGAGGGCCACCTAAGATTCGTCCCGCGGGCTGGAAGTCACGATTTTGTGCATGGCATTTTATTTTCATTTATCTGTGTATGGTATTTTATTTTCGTGAATGGTATTTTATACCGTGATTTTAACTGAGATAGCCAAGTTGTAAAACCTACCGGAAAACCCGGTGCTCAATTTATAATTTGTATTGAAACTCAAAATTGTCGTGGAGAAAGTATAAAAGCCTACCTGAAATGTACCCCAAATGTACCCTAGCCAGGCGGGCAAAGTTGTCAGCTGTTGGTGTGACGACAGCGCTGACGTCACGGTGAGTAATCAGCCAATTGAACCCCTTGAGGCATATTGAACATGGTAGCAGTTGCCAGATCATGACGTTATCCACAGGCAGAGGTTTATTTTCACCCTAGAGGAGCATTTTAAAAATCAAAATATTGAGCTCATTGTACCTTTGTTGGGACGTTTGCCGAAAATCATGGACGTTTCCATGATTTTTGGCTAAAAATACCCCTAATTACACTAAATTCCTGGATTGGGCCGAGGTGCCACTTTCCCTTTAAGTGCCTGTATTTGACAACGATTAATCCGTAGGATTGGTTTATTTTAAAATTACAACAGTATAAATCAATACTGATCTAATTATTTTCCGTCGTTTTTTATCGTATTTTTTAATTGGTTGCAAGTAAGGCATTCATTTTTCTTGACTGAAGTTGCCATGCAATTTTGTACGCGTTTACGTTAAAAGATAACCATGAGCCACCCAGCAAAGTTTAAGCCAACCTGCATTTGTCATTTTTTTAAGAGAAGTATTCCCTCGGCAATTGCCTTATCAGGGCGTCTTACTGGTATGGATATTTGAAGAATAGCCTGTATCCCTTAGGTAATTATTTAACCTCTATGTTGGAGAAACTGTACATGCTGTCCAAGATTATAGAAGTATCCAGCAGCTTTAAGATAAAAGTTTGTTTTTTTATTTATGACCCAAGCTCTATTTCAGCTGTCAGAGCAGCAGTGGTGTTGCTTGAACATTATGACATCCTAAGCAAACCAGACAGGGGTGGATCCAGCAGGACGGCTGGAGAAGGGGGCAAGCTCAAGTCGATGAGCAAAAAGAATATTTATGTTTAAATGTTAAATATCATAAAAATTACAAGAACAAAATATATAAAACATATGTCGGTGGATAGTGGAAACGGTTATGCGGCAGTATATAATGGCACAAGGCAAACTTCAAGAAGGAGAGGTAGGTAGGTAAGTAAGCCGGGAAGGACAAGGTACTCACGAGAGCTTCCCATTTCAAGGACAGCTTCAGCACTTAATTTTTTATGACGTCCAATATCTCGCTTTACGATCGATTTGTGAACGGATTTTTTTAATTTCATCCGCCAGATTTTGTGCCATGACGCACGCTCTTCATAAGGGTTCCACAAATTAAATATATTGCTAATAATTGCCAAACAAATGTCCCGCACTAGAAAAGGCTAGACAACCGCGAATACAAGAATGTCAATAAATTAATCCGCTGTAATCAAGGTCCTAAGACACGGCATCGCACGTGCTAGCTGCTAAGACATGCCTGGTTTGCTGATTTAACGAGCCAGTACTCGCGTCCCAATGAATGAGGTATTAGAGATGTCAATAAAAAACACACGTTAGGTTTTCCACGGGGTTAGGCAGATTCAGCGAAATTGCGGCGTGCCTAATCTCACATTTGTTGACGGTAAGAGCTGCGAACGTGGATTTTACGTGCATAAGACGAGGGCTTTTCTGTCGTTCGGCGAATAATTGTAACTCTTATTTGGCAGCGTACCCTGAGTCCGACATCTTTAATTGTTCTTTTGGGCAGTTTAGGTCACTGACCCGATCTTACGTCAAGCAGCTGCCTTTACACTGAGAAGTGACCGTGGTTTGAAAGGGTTTTATTTGTGCCTTTTTATGTTTTAGCAGGGTTTTCTGTATATTTTATGTAGCTAGGATCATATATCGTGAAAATATTCATTATGTGCATTGTATCCGTCGACATGTTTTATCTCATTTGACTTGAGCTGTCATTGGGTCCTATATACCTGTTGCTCATAAGCCCTCAATAAACAATAAACAATTGTCGGAGATGCAAATCAACGGCTCTTTGACCCAGTGATCCGAAAAAGGAATATTATCTGTAACTGAAAGCGATACAGCTGAAGTGGTGGGACAGTACATGGTACAATGAACATGATAAAAAAACGAAAAAAGAGCTTAATGGGGAAATAAAAAATTAAATGACCGTAAAATAAGGACGGGGATTGGATGCTGTACAAGAGATCGGCACCAATCATCTTGGGGGTACACGTCAATTAACTCAGGGATTGAAAGCCCACCATCGCACACCCACAAGCCGCTGCAGGCCGACCACGCCCGATGCCACCCCAGCACCGTCGATATTGAAAACATCGAGTCAAATTAGATTTATTCCACATAAAATGCATACCTACTTCGACATTTAAAGAGGCTAGGCAGTGCCTAATTTGCGTCTATGGCAGCGCCGCCACTGCAGAGCAGTCCTTTGCAACGAAAGAAAGTCGTATACTGGTAGCTGTAGCTTTTAACACGCGCATTAACGGGGGTCTGATCCACCTTCACTTTGACGGGGGGGCGGGTACCCGCCCCCCCTAAGATCTCGAGAACCACGGTAGGTAGCGAGAAACGGTAAAGGGTTTTGGGTAGCCCATCTACTTTTCCATCAAAAATACTTGAACAATTTTTTGTCAGGTCATATTTAAGGTCACGAGAGGTTAAAACATGCCGTCATAGGGATAACATGTAAATTTAAGGTTTTCGGCCATTACATCTGAACAAGTAAAGATAGATAAAAACGACTTAAACTATATGAATCCTCGCAGCAAGCCGAATCGAATGAAATATAATTTGACCTTGCTAGGTCAAATCAAAGATTTGACCTGACCTGAGGTCAGGTCAAGGTCGAATTATATCAAATGCATAACATTAGAACCGCAAAGGCAAGGCAAGCCTAATGCAGCTAAAATAAACGCTCTATCATCATCCGTTACTGAGGTATTCAGTAAAAACCATTTTTCCTATGTATTTGCAAAAGAGAGGTCATGCCTCGTACCTGACCTTAGGTCATCGGTATCAAAAATACCGGAACATATTTTAGAGAACTCGGTGGGCCCATTATGTGATATGAGTTTCAATCGGATAAGTTCACCCTGTTCCGACTTATGTTATCTTAAACTTTTTTTAGGTCAGGTCACTTGATCTGTACTGGTGACCTGACCTGAGATGACCTAACCTTAAAATTTTCACAGAAGTTGTAAAATGATGAGGGAAAATGTATGCCAAGTACGGCGGCGCTACGCGTCGCCGTTTTTCTGCTATCTTCGAAAAACCCGAGGGGGCGGGTACCCCCCGTCAATGCGCGTGTTAAAAGGAATGTGGCACCTTGGTCGAATCCTGGAATTTAGTGTAATTATGCGTACTTTTAGCCAAAAATAATGAAACCACTCATGATTTCTCTGAAAAATGTACAATAAGCTCAATATTTCGAAGTTTTAAAATACTCTTTTAGGAAAAGAAATAAATATCTGCCTGTGGATGACGTCATGATGTCGCAACCGCTACCATACTTGATACGCTTCAAGTACTTCGATTGGCTGATCCTCATCGTGACGTCAGCATATGTCGACGTCGTCACAGCCATGACAACTGTGACCTGCTGCTAAGGGTACATGAGGGGTACATTGCAGGTAGGTTTTAGCTTTTTCTACGGAAATCTCGAGTTCCAAGACAAATGTGATATTGAGTACGGAGTTTTCCTACTTGATTTACAACTTGGCTATCTCAGTTAAAGTCACGTTATGATGGTGCCACATTCCCTTTAAGTCTTTATGTTTAATATGATTTACGAGCAGACGTAAGGGGTTTGCGATGCCTATCTCTAGCTTCATAGAAAAAGGCATGCGAACCAGCCAGGCCGTACTAACGGTTTTGGCAAGCCTATAACTCAGCAAGTATCCGTCGCAAGGTTATGAAGTTACCACCATCAAGTAACTGCATAGCTTTGCCTTACTGTATTACATTTTCAGGCTAGACTGTCTCCTTACATACTGGAGGGTATACTTTTCCCAAAGACTTTGCATCACCCTCTGAATACAGATTTTGAGAGTTTAAGTGTTTGACAAACGAAATAGTTGTTGGTGGAATGGGTGTGAGCATTGATCAAGAAGCCGATATTTTTTTAAAAAGGTCTTCCTTCACCTGTAGTTGGGGACGAATGATCCGAATAAGAAGTTTATTCAGAAAGCTTAAACAGAAAACATGATATAAATTCCCATATAATTTTTTTGTTTATGTTTTATTTTATTACTTTTAAATTGAACTATTTCTTACGTTGATGATTTTGGGGTGATGAGGAGAGGAACATGACTATAAGTTGACAAGATCTTTATTGGCCGGCCTCCTTGAATCCTGCATCCAAAATGTATATAATGCACTTAGATTATATAGGTATTCGGGCACAGTACTTCATCAGAACCAGCATAATACCATAGGTAAAATAAATAATTATTTATTATAGTTTAGCAAGACCTCGAATTTGATGTTTTGGGTTCCAATTCTTGAATTCAAATCTTGGATGCGAGATGGATCTAATACACATGGTGAATATTCAATGCTGGAATCCGAGTGAACGTTAGTAAATAGGAATTTGTTTTTTAAATTGTTCTGCAGCTGTAGTAAGGATCGTCTAATTCGAATAGTTATTCTATCGAGATAGTGCAAAACCACAAAAATGCAATCAAATGGGACATAATTTCTTCTAATTGTGTTGCAGTGAATGGTGGCTAAATCAAAATAAATGTTTTTTTAAGAAAGCTTAAATTGAAAAATTAAATCAATTATTACCTATGTGTCTGTCGATTGTCACTACTGTGTTCGATTTTGATTTGCTGTACGTGATGCATTTATTTATCGCGGTTTACTTACGATGAGATTTTATTTCATTTATGCAAGAAAATAACCACGGGCTATCCAAAATGTGTCCTTTAAGTTAGAACAGTTAAGAAGTTAAGTAACAGTAGACCCCTGTAAGTTTGAAACAGAAACACCAACTTGATTATAGCCAATGAAAGAGTCTTAATGGAAATATAGCTGTTGGGGATGGTTACAAGCAGACTTGTTGATGACTCAAATTTTCTTGAGTCGACTCAACACTGACTCACAGCTAAAGGCTGACTCCGATTCCGACTCGACTCACTGTGTTGAAAATGGTGAGCCGACTCGACTCGGTCCAAATTCGAAGTGAGTCGACTCAACTCTGATTCAAATAAGTGTTGAGTCGGTGTCGGCTCCGACTCAGAATTGTGGCCAAGTATGCACACAAAATGTCCATTTCCTTTAATAATATGAAAATTACGGTACATTTATTCTTGGCATTAACTATTTACTAACTGCACATTTCCTTTAATAAAATGTCAATTGCAATGCATTAATTCATGACATAAATTATGTTTGCATAGGAATGAAGAAAGGTGCTAAACGCGAACAAGTGAGCGAGATGAAGGGCCTGAGGGTTTTTCATTTTGAAGGTATGTCCTTCATGAGCAAAGTCATAATTGAGGCAATATGCGACGTTTCAAACGCAAAGAACAGGAATCAATGTTTTGACAGATGCCATTTTGAGTGGCAATTCCTGCCCCAGTGCATTCTGAACAATCCTGTGACAAATTTAGCTTAGAAATAAATACTACATTGTGTCGCATTGACCCTATTCAGCACCTCTAAAAAAATAAAATAAACAATGAACGTTCGCCTGTTCCTCCCAAGAAGCTGTAGTAAATACTACAGATGGCGCACTGAAGACGTTGCTCGAAACTAGCCTCGGATGATACAAAAGATGACAATGAATAGCACTTCAAAGTCCTGTGACATAAAAAACTTAGGAAAGTCTGCAGGTCTAAGAAGAGTAATATTACTCTCAAGCTACTAAAGCATAAATCGCTAATATTCTGTTGCGCACAATAATGTTTTTGTGACTGACGTGGCGCGCACGGGTCTAGTGGGAGGTGAATAATAATAATCATCATAATTTAAAGAGTGTGGGAGACTTGGTGTATTTTTCTGTCAGTTTCACAGTTTGAAATTACTTGGGGAATGCCAGAGATAGAACTGAGTTTTATTTTCCGTGTACAGAGGACAGTAGGTACAGTGCAGTGTCATCAGTGTTTATATTATCTGCCAGGGGATGTCGTCAAACCCCGGAAAATCAGAAAGTGCTTTGAAAAAGCAACTAATTAAAGTTTTTAGTTTCCTTTTTGACCAATTTCAAGCCTTATGCGTAAAACAATATTTTTAATACCTTCTATCTGGCGCTTATATTAGTCTATTCAGTCAACTGTAGGAAGAAAATAAAAATGAAGATGTTCCTAATAGTGAATTATTGCATGAGAATCAGCTTAGGACTTAGTATGGTGTGCACCCTCAAAATAAAAAACCTGATTTTAAGTCAGATCACATTTTGCCGTATAATTTTGCATAATTTTGCTAATATTAAATGGAAAATAACTATCAATGTGTGTGCTTTTGAAACTCTTTATTTTGAATAACTCATTTTTGTTAACGACTGATCCTAGCATGGGCGTAGTGTGGATATGAAAATAATATATTACCTATTATTACCAAATAGCAATATGAAATTCTCCAACATTAGTTGTGAAAATGTCTAAAACGTCAGCCACGTGATCACATATGTTAAGAAAATAGAGTGCTGGATCGACTCAACTCCCGACTCACAGCTTAGAGACTGGCTGATTCTGACTCGACTCAAATCCTCAACCAGTTGAGTCGACTCAGACTCAATCCAAATCTGAAATTGAGACGACTCAACTCTGAATCGAGAAAATTTTGAGTCAACTCAGAGCCGACTACCACTCTGAGTTATGACTCAACAAGTCTGGTTACAAGGAACAATATTTTGGCCTTCAAGAGTCACTGCAGAGCTGCAAAAGTCGGGCTCTCGGGTCTAAGTGTCCGACAGATTTTAGGGCACGGTATGGTCCTGCGACAGATCTTACAATCTGTGAGAAAAATCTTGAAAGGAAACAGAAAATATTTTTTGTTCTAAAAAACTCAATATTAGAATTGTCACCTCTTTCACTCAACAAGTTTTTCATGAATTTGACCTCTCCCATATCAAGCCAGTGTGCGGCAGAACCGATGGAAAATCGAGGGACCTATGAATCGAGGGACCTTTGAATAGGGGGCCTTATGCACAGAGGGTCTTTTCGAGGGACTTATGAATCGAGGGACCTTTGAATAGAGGGCCTTATGCCAGAGGGCCTTTTAAACGTCACCCAGAAAATCCTCTGCTGGAAAATGCCTTACCGGCCTGTCGGGCCCGATTTGTATTCCATAGCACGCGACAGCTTGGCCCGACAGGCCGCCGTAAAGGCCTTTCGACAAGCAAAACAGTTTTTCCTTCGTTTCCTTCGTTTGGAAGTACGCTCAACGCTGCGCAAGGGCGCTGTTTGAACAGCGCCCTTGCGCAAGCCGGTGTAAAAGGTATCTTTGGTTTGAAAAGCAGCCCAGCGGTTTGGTGTGTTGCATTGTGGATATGGTGGGGCCAGGCCTAGAATCCCGTGGTGTGGTGGAGGCAATACGTTGCAAGGTTGTGTTTTTGATTATTTTTTCTTGCATTACTTTGGTATACATCTTGAGTAAACTGGTTGGGCTTGGTTTCATCGTCCATAGTTGAAGGGCTAATAAATGGCTCCGATTAGCTGAAGCCCTTCCACCGCCGTGTGCTTAAATGTGGATTTGAGGGACGTGGGTATTTTGAAGAAAAACGTTTTTTAAGGAGCATCAGCGAATCAAGCATTCTGGGCTGCCCTGCAAGTTCAGGAACAGTGGTTTTGGCCAAGGAGGTCGTTTTGAAGCAGGGGTCAAACAGCGGGCAGATCAGAACAGTGTGGGGGAGAAAGCAAACAAGTAAGTGATGTGGTGTTCGTTGTAATTTCGGCAGCTTACATTTATTTCCACACAGTATGTTATGCTCACTGTTGATCAATAATTTTAAATGATATTAATAAGGGAAAAATGAATTTTACCAGCAAACTGGTCAAATTAGACTAAAACATTTGATTTTCCCTTCCGTCTTCTTTTAAATCCAATGCCTGTTTGTCCAGAATTAACCACAAAAGTTGCATACCTTCATCAGTGGATTTGTAGATGCCAAAGAAACAAAACTCTTCACCTTTCCACATTAATTTGAGTTTTAAGTACCAAACTATTTCTCCCATTTCATTTTATTCACTTACCTAAATATGCCTATGATCGATGTCAAGGGGACAAAGATATAACAAAAACACAGCCTAGTGCAACCTTTACTCATTCCTTTTACTCTTAACTTCCTTGGAAATATGATATTTATTTGACATTTACTATCTAACTGACTTAAGGTTATTTATTAGCCTCATTAACTTCAGATCCTAAACCACCAACCCTCATGGAAATGAGCACGGCAATACATGAAAACTTTGAAATAGCCAACAGCTTCAAAAATGGTTATGCATGTAAACATGCATTTAAAAGTCATGGAAAGCTAATATTACATGTTTGCATTCAACTACAAGTAGCCATGATCCTTAAAAAACACTTTTTCGAATATAAAAAATTACCCCTCCAATCTTGTTCGTCTGGCCATCAGAGCAAAATCCATATATAAACTTGTGGGGGTTCCTTCCAAATTACCCCCTCCCACCTCCAAAAAACTGAAATCATGAAAATCTGGAGAAGCTGGCATAAGTAACCGCATGGTATGGGAACCAGGTCAGCTTTCTTCCATTGCAAACTATATTTTTTAAATATTCTGGGCTGGACTATGTAACATAATAACAAAATATCACTTATTCTCATTCTAGTGCAGCATTTTTTGTCAATGGTGGCTGCAGAGGACTGAAAAAGGGGGCTGCTTTTCATGTTATTGTATATATCCACCTGTGACCTAAATCATCTGAATTCAAGACTGAGTCTTATTCAAGACCCAGTCGAGCTGACTTTGACGCACACTATTTGTATGTTGTACGTCCACAAATCTCAAATTACATCCAATAATAAATTTCCTTTACCAATGGTGACTCCAGAAAATGAGAATTGGTGGTTCGGTATTCAATTTGTTATAGGTTTCTGCCGATAACCTTAATTTCCTGAGCGCGTCTAATAATTGAAAACCCGAAGAACAGTCTCAGTTCTAGAGTTTTGAAAATTAATAGACTTGTGTCATTCCACTTAGATTTGCCATAGGCGGCTTCAGAGCACGAAAAATAAGGATATCACACATATAAGGATCAGAGCACAAAAATAAGGATAATGATATCCATTGGTGCCAAACTAGAAGTTTTTTATTCTAATTTTAGTATTTTCTATTAAGAATGTGGAAAATGAGTAGGAACATTTTACCAATTGAATGGGTTTTAGACAATTTTAATAGTCCTATTCTAACCACCCGACAGATTTGGAGGTTTTTTCGAAAGTGCCCGACAGATTTGAGATTTTTGCAGCTCTGAGTCACTGATTAAGCACACTTTGTCTGAAAGGAATGGGGGGAATATCTGAAATATATATGAGCCCTTTAACTTTCTCTGAATATATTAAAATACAGATAACAATAGACCGATATAAAGTTATCTATCATTCAACCTGGTTAAACTAATAAAACAATCACCCGACCTGCCTTCTCTGACCAGAACAACTAAATCGGTGGGCGAAAATAAGAATAGTTATGTTTCGTCTCGTCACCATAAGTTTGGTTCATCTGACAGATGAGTTCTTATACCAGAGTAGTATACTCGCACGTATCATTCCCTATGTATTGAATGTTCGGAGGCATTCTCAATGTCCATTTCAAATATAAGGTAGTGCTCTCTGGGGAAGTAATACACAGACCACATCAAATAATTTGCTAAAACAAAAGTATATCCTCTTTTCTAACAATATGTGACGTCCTCAAAATAACACTTAAAATAATCGGTGAAATCCCAAACCTTGATCATAGACTCGCTGTAAAGTTCCATTCTCAGCGTTTTCGCATGACAAAAATCACATTCAGGGGCCATTCAAATACATGGTAAATAATCACAGGACCCGCAACCGATTTTCCACTGAGGACGTACGCTCTCATCATCAGTATCATATTTGTTCAATGATGATGCTAATGATCCACGGCAATCGTACTCTCAGTCCGCCCATCCGGGGAGGGGGTTTGTTAACGATGCACCAACTGCCAGGGTCATACGGCAGTCCGCCCATCCGTTCTCGGTCTTAAGCACTGGTGCAAAAACTGAACGACAGCTGGCGTTACGGTAGCCGTGTTTATTCAGTGGTGGAAGGATAACGCATATCCCTGATGTAAAATAAATAATTTCAGAGTTAGATTTTGCCGAAATTAATTGATACTTGTATTGGTAAGTACGGGGAAGGGAGGATGTGATGTTTGGCCATTGGCCACATTTTGGCACAATGACGCTCTGGAATGGACGACTACTGGCCCGAAGTTTTCGGTCGACAGGCCTGTTGCATGCTGGTTCACTCGCTAGCATGCTATTTTCAACGAGTGGGCGAAGCTTAGGGCTTATGACCAATTAGATTACTGCAGCTTTATGGAAGGTATTCCTTCAGGGTTTGAAATAAAGCAATAAGCCCTTTACTTTGATCTTTAAAGCTGGCGGAAATTTTATACCGAGCTTCGGGGGAATTAAAAATATCAATGGTGGTTTCTCAACATGCATTATAAAACTGCTATCACAGTTCAAATCCAATTGTAAAATTGGAACACTCCCTTTAATGTGCTTTCTCTTTCTTCAGATTTCCATATAAACAGTTGATTGTTGATAACTACCGCTCCAAATATTAGGTATTGATCATAAAATTAAAGAATGCAATGAGGGATTGATAATTAATTAATCGTTTCATGATTATACGCATTGTAGAGCCCGGAGAATAAACAGGGATGAAGTCAAGGAGTGCTTAGCTCATGAAACCACAGCATTAGGGCTAGAGATTGACCAGCTGAAGAAAATTCGTTACGAGGAGGAGAGTCAACTCCGTAACCTGTGTAGTATTGTTGAAAGTAATGAGCAGCATGGCCGACTTGACTGCCTAGTGCTAGGGCTGATTGCATACCAAGTGCAGGGCAAGATGAAACTCCTGATCAGACTAGAACTGTAGCTTTAAAAAGCATAAAAACTAGACTAGGCATTGATGTAAAAAAGAAACATGAAATTAAGGCATGCCACCGACTGCGGAACAAAGGAATAATGATTGTGAAGTTCAACATGGATTTCCGAAACCAGGTTTATGAGTCTAGATTTGAAAAAAGTGGGAGGGAGAAGCTGACTATTCATGAGAATGTAACCAAGCCTAGAGTTGACCAGCTCAGTATCCTGGCCGACCTCAGATCTGAAGATAAAATCGGGAGCTTTCATACTAGGAATGGGATCATCCGGGCCAGAAAATCTAGGGACCACAAGCAGGGGTGGGCCCAGGATCTCCTCACGGAGGGGGCAAATTCAATACCCGGGGGCCCGTTGTTTGGGGAGGGGGCCCACGACCCGGGGAGGGGGAAGTTAAATGTGATTGAAATCGGCTTTAAAAAGTTTGGTGCCCCATGCCCAACTCGGGGTCATTTTACAGGTTTCCACAACACCTACACGCTCGCATGCACTATATAGTCAGAAAATACATATATAGACAGGGTTTTTCACTCGTAGCACTCTTTGCGGGGGGGGCCTGGCAGCTGCGGCGGGTGGCGTTTCTTTCCAGTGCTTAATGTTGACCCAAGGTGGGGGCGATCGCTCCATCGCCCCCACCTTGGATCCGCCCCTGACCACAAGTAAGTCATCATACCGCCAGACACACCAGCTGATAGCTGATATGTTAGAATCTGATAAAACAAACAGTTCGTTCCAGGCCAAGTCAGGCGCCCTCAAATCAGAGACCCACTGAAACAGCTACACCGGAAGTATAGGATGATGATAACCAGCACCCTTCCAGTAAGGGCCTGGCAGCCACAAAGGATGCTGATGGTGATAAACAACACCCCACGACCACAAAAGATTACAGTTGCGATTACAGATTAGAGCTTAGTAGATGTAGATTACAGAGATTACAGATACCCCACAGATCCAACAATAATAAAGATACTGACAATGTTACTGAGGAGTCAGGCTGGAGCAGAGCTGGTCCCTGTGTGGGGGGTGGTAGGGTTCCTGGAGCATCTGCATCTGGATACAGCAGGCCAGTACATGGTAGCTCGCCCATGCAGCTTAGCAACGGGCAGGACATGGTTTGAGACGCTAATAAAAGAGTGCTAAGTGTGGTGCCATGATGCTCACTCACTTTGTGGGGGCTCACGTCCAGGCTATTAGCTAGTTGATGGTGCCATGATTATGGTTTGTTATAAAATCTCCCAAGCTTGTGTGGGTTTCCTCTGCAAAATGCTATTGGAGGAGTATCTTCTCAAGTCGAGCGAATGTGTGAGTACAACCTTGAGTTGCTTGGTCCGCTCTGTTTTAAGCGTTTACCTAGACATTGGGAGATTATAAATATTTATTTTTGCTTGGCTTTATTTATTTATGTACTTATTTATTTGACCAATACCATGACCATATTTGACCAATACCATGGTCAATACCGTTTGTGGTTTGTTTTAAAATCATTGACTAATTTTCGGAGGTGCAGAAAGCACTTGTCAATGAGAGATTTGAGCTTACCCCGTTTGTGGGCAAAGTCGGTCTTGCTATCGTCACTCGAGTCACGACGCATGCGTCGAAAAGCTACTTCCTTTAAGCGGAGCGCTGCCTCCACTGTCCCATCAAACCAAGGAGGGCATTTACACCTGATGGTTACAGTTGGGACATGGTCAGCACTCATTGATTCTAACCAAACATAGCACACGTCTACTGCTTCATATATTTATAAATTATCCAGCAGTCCTCAATGAACCTGTTCCAGGTTCTGACCAAGATCATTAAAATTTCCGTATATTTGTAATTAAAAGATACCATACCAATAAAAACATATCTACGTATCCTAAACTTTTAGGGGTATCGGGTCATTCCTTTTATATATAATGGTGTGCTTAATGACAGACTTGAAGTATAGATAGCACAAAAATGTGTACATCAACATCCCCTAATCCAGGGCCGATCCAAAGTGGGGGCGATGGGGCGATCGCCCCCACCTTGGGCCGACCTTAAGTGCTGGAAAGAAATTCTTCCTGCCAAAGATGCGGGCCCCCGCAAGGCTGCTATAAGTGAAAAGTCCTGTCTTTATGTGTATATGCTGGCTATACAGTGCGTGCGAGCATGTAGGTGTGGTGGAAACCTGTAAAATGAGCCCAGGCTGCGCATGGGGCACCAATCTTTTTAAAGCTGAGTTTAACGTTTTTAACGTTTAACGTTTAACGCGATTTTTTTATGTGTTAACGTTTTTTTCCGCGGGCTTCCCGAGTCGCGGGCCCCCTCCTCAAACGACGGGCCCCGGGTCTTGAATTCGCCCTCTCCTTAAGGAAATCCTGGGTCCGCCCCTAGCTTAATCTGCTCCACATGATTGATTTCACTGCTGATTGAATCTGTGACGGTAAGCCGACAGCTTTGTAACCACAACTGCATGAACCGCAAAGCAACTGCATGCCTTGAAGACCGCCCAAGTCACTCGTATTGAACGTTGAGAATGTGGTGCTAGGACCATAGGCGGCGGGAACGGGGCGGGCACCGACCTCGAGGTGCCCCCTTAAATCATGAAGATAGCAATGAAGCAACGCTTGGTCTGCGCTTTTGGAAAGAAACGTTGGGTTTCTAACATTTTTCACAGACCCTTAAAGTCCAGCAGAAAATCCACTCTCTTGGTTTTCCTCAGATGTAATATGAGTTGCACATACAATCCTTAATCTCATCGTGTAGCCTCTCCCATGACCACTGCTGCCAGATCTAGCGGAATTCCGCAAATCTAGCGGATGCAGAACTCATTTTGTGGGAAAATTTTGCATCTAGCGGATTTCAGTTTCTAGCGGGAAATCTGGATAATTCCGCCCGCGCTGGGTGCAAGGTGTGACATTTCAAGAACTGTTCTGCTGGGAGCACCTAGCATCAAAAGTTTCGAGTGGATGGGAGAATTATTTGCTGTATCTATAAAGATAATGTTTAAAAACTTGAATCCAAAATAGGGGCCTGCTGTCTCTAATTTGTTTGCGTCCTTTGTGCAATTTTTCCACCTTTCTGGCCTATGTTTCCGGTAGCTCTAGAACAGAATAAGACCAAACATCAGCTCACCTGATATAGGTTTGATGGGTCAGACCCGGGGGCTCACAGTTTTACCTACTAAATGGGTGGTTAAAACGACCATGATGGACCGGGGACCGTGATTGACCATTTTCCGAGAAATTCACATGGCCACGTGCCAACATTTTTCAATCTAGGGCTTCGGGAGCGGATGTTAGAGTACACTGAGATATGCACGAAATAGTTTGAATTAAAGCCGAAACATAATCATTACTATTTTTACTTTTGTCAAAACCGCTAGCCTTGATATCCCCAACGGACTAAACGACAGAAAGCGGACATATAACATATTTTTCGGTCCTTTTTTAGTCGTGGGTTCGAATCCTGGCAGCAGCCAAGCTTTTAATAAACTTGTGAAGGGGTGAAGTGCTATTTTTCCTTTTTGAGAAAAATAACTTCATGTCCTCTCCCCACCAGCAGTGTTATGATTTTCTCGTTCTTAGCCTTGTGTGTAAGATAATACATCAACTTAGAATCCTGCAGTGGAACAACACTAGTTCGGGTGGTTCCCAGTCTTCGTGACACGTTCGTGCTAGCCGTTCTGCCTGAGTACGTCTGCCGCGGTCTGCAGTGGAGTGTGACATGACTATTTTTGTATCATCTCCACCAGTTTCTTCTAACAGAGCGGTTATGAATGCAGCCTGTTGTGTTGGTGTTATTTTGAGACGTATGGTAACTTTGCAAGTTTGTAGCTGATAACACGGTAGTTTATCACAAAAGAATTCAACTGAAAGCAGGCCCGATGTCTTCGATAAATAAAAATGGATGAACAGAAACTCAGAGAAATTTGAAAGTTCAGCCGCCAGGTAGTGCCGTAAGAAGAAATCCAAAATGCATGAAATCCGTATTGTACCTTGAGGTTGATTCAGCAGAATCGCGCTACAGCTGGGCCTAAGTGCAAAATCATTCTGTCCATGCATTGAATGAAACAATTTTTTTCAAAATTGACTTTTTCCAGCGCTAGGTGGCAACCCTAAAATATGTTTAAAATCCATGAAATCGGGTTTGCAGGTGATTTTAGACCAGTGCAACAGTGTTTGGTCCAACGGCCAGCTTTTAATCTGAGACCAGTTCTAAGGCCAATCAAAAATATCTCCAAAAATGGTCCGAATTGAAAACATTGGCCACTAGGTGGCACCCCTAGCCCCTTTCCAAATTTCAAACTATTTCATACTTGGACCAACAAGGTCCACGACAAAAAATGTGACGGGCCCCGTAGCTAATTTCAAAAGTCGGAGCGTTTTGATGCACCCTTATGTATGTACATACATACATCATTCAACGAGAGGCGGCGTATGCGACAGCTACAAATACAATTTCAAGGCATTACGCAAAATTTTGCTGAGTTTCAGCAATATCCTATTTCAGCAGAACGCTGCCTGAGTTTGTCGTCCTTAGGTATCTGGGCCTCCTTAGTCTCACCTGTGTAATACCTCTACGGCCGGACTTGTAAGCATTGAATAACTGGCAAGCTTGCAAAGTAATACTTTTTTATTGCGTGATTTTATCTCACAGCCAAGCCTAGACAGAAGACATCTGCAACGCCGCTGCAAGCCGCCCTGAAAGTAGCA
Organism: Lepas anatifera; assembly: GCA_034440635.1. Classification (NCBI taxonomy): domain Eukaryota; kingdom Metazoa; phylum Arthropoda; class Thecostraca; family Lepadidae; genus Lepas; species Lepas anatifera. Next base: position 380,540 of record JAOTON010001018.1, read on the forward strand.
GAATTGTTTTACCCAAACATACTTCAGTACTTCTGACGTGTCGACGTTTTAGGTGTCGAGCCACCGTTCTTGGAGTAACCCAGTACCACAACCTCTTAAAATAGAATTGAATGCAACCACTCTATCTGGATATGAGAAGAGGATTAAATGGAATCGAATACCCCCTCCACCAAGAAAATTGATTGAAGAAATTGCAAGTAAAAAGAGCTATCAGGATCCGAATTATATCACGGAACAAGGAATATATCTGAACCTTAGAATCAGGCAGTGCTAGAAATTGCGGAATACTGAAGCAGAAAATAATAATAATACTAAATTCAACATACATATTGTGAAGCGTGGCGAGTATCCTTGATTTTATATCTCGTTCGTCCTGAAACGTGACGTTTGTGGAGAAGTGAACGTTTTCAGAATTCATTTTCACTGCGCGTCCACCAAAGATACCATTTAACTGAAAGGAGAGAGCCACAGAAAGGGACTGCTTTCCGCTCATGAGACGCTTGTTTATCAGCAAATCGCATTATTGTTGAAAAACTAAATATGCAAACTGGGTTTTTGGGTAGGCATTCTCTACGGGACTTTTATTTCATTCCAAATATCATTTAGATAATTTATATCCGTGCAGTTCTGAGTAAACCAACAGCATCTTCACAGAGGTGACCATTCTACGCAAGCAGACGTTCTCAAAGATAGACATTTAAAAAAAGTTTCTAGAAACTGATAGCGCTAATAGTAAGGATCTAAACATACCCAAAAGAAATAAATGACCCAAAGCGTCTTCGCGAAATATTCGTTGATTTCAGCATGTTATTTCCCTTCTTCTTAGAAAGTCAAATAAACTTTATTTTCTTGAAAAACTATTTTTCCTTTACGCGTCCTGCTGTAGTTTTAGTTTAAATTGGCATAAAGTTTGTGCCACTTATATTTTTACACCAGGCAAAGTTATAGTGCTTGAGACTGCAATGGCTTGTCAACGATGGAATTTTTAACGCCCATCATTTTAGTGTTCACGTCCTGAACCACTTTGCATCATGGGAGAGGTTAAACAGTTAGATTGATGATTCTATGAGTCGACATGTTATATCTGAGGAAAGCCAACATAGTGGGCCTGCTGTAAGGGCCTATGAACAATATTTCAAGATCAACGTTTGTTTCGAAAGCCCGGACAAGGCTTTCAATTCTATCCCCCGAATTTAGGGAGGGGCACCGCAATGGCGATGCTCCCCTAGTCCATCCAAGAGGGGCACGGTACCCTGGTGCCGGCCCCCGCCCCCTTTCCGCCACCTATGGGGCAAATCCATGTTGTCGAGTAAACAAAGAAAAGTTGAGCACTGGGGGCGGTGAATTTTAGGGGTTGACATACTATCATAGACGTCTTCACAGCCAGGGTTGCAGTGAAGCAAATGGTATCTTCGGGAACAGACAAAAATTGTATGTTTTTACGGACAGATTCCTCCCTATTAATCAATTATTAAATACTAGTCTGCTTTGCGAGGGAAGGGGCAAAAGAGGGTTCGGCCCCCTCTATTTTGCTTTGGAGGGGCATGACCGGATGCCCCCTTGTATCCGCCCCTGTGCCCCACCCCAACAATGGTCTCAAAGCGGATATAACTGACAGTTCATGATAGCGCAGAGCATTACTGGTGGCTGTCATCCTCACTCAGTCATTCCAAGAACAAAATGAGAATGGAATGCCCTGTCTGTTGTAACTGTCGAAGCCACCTGGATTGATTCACTTAATCATTGGTCCGCCGCAACAGTGGTCGTTCGTCATCCTCCTGTGTTAACCACTCCCGTCATTTGAAATTGGTAGAGAACTATGCATACTTGGCAAGAACATAGATGTAGGCATGGATGCATACTATGCATTCTATACTATGCATACTATACTTGGCAAGAACTAAGCGGCTCACGATTGGACATAATAATCAACGTACTGATGATTTGGATACAAAATTTCATAACCGCATGAAATCGAATTGTTGACCCTGGTCAATTAAAGGTAGACTTGGGCCTAGACAGTATGTTGTGTTATGTTCCTGATGACGCGAAATGTTTGAGATGTTTGCAGCTGGCTGGTGCATTGCGTGAGAGCAGCTGATGGTTTCTTAAGCGTTTAAGTGGTGAAACATTTTCGGAAAATTTTGCTTGCCTTCATAGGGTACAAATATCAAATTGTGTTCCACTTTACTGCAGCCCTTCTTCAACTTCGAGTTGCTTGTCGACCTGTCAATCTCATTGGTTAGTTGGTTGTAAAAGTTATTTTTTTTTTGATAGTGGATTATTGGTTATACTCACCCGTTTGAGAAGAAATTTTCTTTTTTAGAAAAGTCCCGTATTTCGAAGAACTTGGCAATGCTAAAGGAAGTGGTAAAACAAACATACTTGAGCGTATGGGCACGATATGACCTATGTCGTCGGTGCGCCCTAAAACGCCAAATATGATGATGCCATACTTGAACGTAGGAACAGCGGAGTTCGGGGAGGGGCAGGATTCCCAATATTTAAGACGTTTAACCTTGGCAACTGGTGCGTTTTTAAACCCCAAAGTTATCATAGTCTGAGATTGGATAGGACGAAGCTGTGAACGAATATCTAAACAGTTTTTGGGGGAGGGGGAGGCTGTGCCTAGTACGGACAACCGCGATAAAAATCGATAAGCTCTAGACCCTACACAATAACAGAGTCGGAAAGATGTATTACAAATTTTAAGTTAGCCTTTTCTGAGAATGAGGCTTAGCTGTTTTATTATCTTTTTTTAAGATCAAAGGTCACTCTTTTTATCGAGTTTTGCCATAGCGCCAATGTTATACCTATTGTGAAACGAAAATAATATCCGGTGTTACATAACGAACCTGGAATTCAGTTGGTAACCTGGCTTGTGGTGTCGTTTCAGGCCGCACCTTTGGGTCCTGGCACTGGCGGAGATGGCTCGCGATGGATGGAGCGTCCCATGCAATATGTAAGTACCTATCCGAGCTCCTGTCAAAGGGCATGCCATTACTCAGTATTACCGTATGGCCTTCACCAGGATTGAATAGCACTAGTGCGGATTACTGTTGAGCATGCCTACGCACTGGATACTGTCCACGCACGTCACTCGGAACGCCTAGTGGAAGTTGACGGAACGTTGCAGTATATCTTTCTTCAGCTCCGTGGTCAGGTGAAGTAGGTGCTTTGGTAAGTATTTTTTACAGATTTAAATCTATCTTTGGTTGTTTTCCTGTCTGTTGTTTTCACTTCAGACAAGAGTGGGTACAGGGGGCAAAGGGAACAGGTCCCCATCCCATTTAACTACCAACTCCTCTGAACTGTGCGAGGACATTTCCTGTGATGTTGCTTCCTACGTTGGTGTTGTATCGACATTCAGCCTGTGTGAGGCACGAAGCAGTAGTCTATCGCCTTTTGATCGAGGAAGCTTGCTGTTCATATATGTATTAGATTTTGTCCAAATTATCCCAAGTTCGGTTTTTAGATTCGGAGCCTCACTTAAGTCATCAAGGGACTTGTCACCCAGGCCCTGACCCCACCATCCGAACGAGCAACTCGCAGTGACGTTATCAGGTTCTAAACAAGTCAACGAACTTAACATCTGTTAGGTAAATATATGTATTGCCAGTGGTGGATCAAGGGGGCTAGGGGCTCAAGGCCATGTATTGGCTATGGGCCCATGTATTGAGTGATTGATTGATTGATTATTGGGTTTTAGGGTGCGCGCCAACCTGCGAGGTCATATAGCGCCCATAACACTTTCTGCAGTAAGCTTATAATTTTGTCTGTCTTTAGGGAAAGTAAAGTCTCGTCTAAAGCGAACTAATATTTAATTAAAGAGTGATTTTTCACATCGTAGTTATGATTCTCACTGCACGGATGCATGGTCACAGATTCAAACAGGTTTACCGCGCCGGGCCGGCGCGGGCGCCGGGGCATCACTCCGGCGCCCACCCGCACCAACGGACCCGGGGCCCGGATGCGCGGGGGCAGCTAGACGCCGGACCTAGCCAGTCGCCCGAGACTTGAAAGGCCCCGGAGCGAAAGGGAGGACCCGCCAAATTGGCGCCAGGCGCCTATCAGCGCGGTAGACTACCACAACACACGCTTTTAACCAGGATCAAATATTATCGTAAAGTCAATGTCTCTAAGATAGGACAGCACCCGTTCAACCATACTGGAGTCAGAGCCGATCAATTCTAAAAGTGTGGACTCCTGCCGGTGCACGCCAAAATGCAAAGACCTGTGTCTAGCATATTCCGGGCACGAGACTAGCACGTGTCGGACCGACAGGGCGCCGCACATCGCTGACATTGTGGTCGAGGTTCGCCGATAACAGATATCGGTGAGTGGCCAGCGTGTGGCCAGTCCGCAATCGACACAACGCCACCTCCTCACGGCGGTTAGGCCGCAGCGAGGATGGCCACTCACCGATCTCAGGTTTGATAACTTTCAACTTGTTATTTATTATATCATTCCATTGTTCTTGCCATACACTGCGAAGGTGAGTACATATATATATATGGGTACAAATCTCTAGCGGGGATTCGTAGGGCCTACGGGAAGCACGTCGGGCCGCTGCGTCGCCACTTCATTCAATTGTATTCCAACATGACTTGGGATCCAGAGAGTGTTACATACTTTCCCAGTCTGGCGAGGCGGGTTAAGCGCAGGACAATGTTTAAAACACGTCCATCACTTGGGTTGAAACCACTCACAGCTTGAATGCTGCTAAGGCTATCGGTGAAAATAACGTATTTCGTGGCATCACTAACTTCAATAAAGCATAGGCTTTATCCAAGGCGCTGAGTTCAGAGGTGAAAACCGATGCAAAAGATGAAAGTGAGAAATTTCTTGTTACTGTATCCGTAACAAAGCGCATCCCACTCCAACATCAGTTTTGATCCGTCAGTGTAGAACGACACATGATCTGCATACTGTGCAATGTGTTCGAGCGCCAATTGTTTAAATTCAGTAGGGATAGTATCGATTTGGTTTTCCTGCGGAGTCATGTCGGTTTTTGGGCAGATAAGTTCCCAAGGAGGGATGTCTGAAAGCTCGCTATGACCATGTACTGAGTGCCCATAGTAATCGCATAGTAAGACGTTATTCGAGGTAAAGGTGAGATAGGGTTGATCTCCCTAGCCCCCACCCCATCACCCGATATGAAGGTTTGGACCCGCCACTGTCTTTTACCTGCGGCAATTTCTTGTTATCATTGTTTTTGCACAATTGTGACTGCAGATATATCACGGTGTGCGCGCCACGTTTGCCACTGAAGTTTACTGAACGAGCCGTACGAGATAAGCTACTAGAGAAACTTGAACTGTCACTGAACTGGAAAGGCAAATACAGCGAGCAAACACATCAGGCTCGAAAGAGGCGGTTACTGAGCCTGCACGCAACGGAACGACGACACAGTGGCTCGCAGCTCGCACACAGGCTCGGGCTGGCTTAACTTTCTGACATGTCTCATCTATATTATACAGGGGCATACTATTCGGTACTTTGAAAATGTATCGGTACCAAACTCTTACGTCCCCGTTTACCAAGCACATGAACGAGCTGGAGATAAGAAAATATTGATGTTCATATATTTTCAAAGCGACACAAGAGGTACGAGTACAAAGAGCGATGGCCTGCTGAGCCTGTCATAACCTGGAGGGAGTGGCACACAGACAAAAAGAGCATACCAGATCAGTGGACCTAATGATATTCTTCCTCAGAAAATCACAGCCCTTTCAGATCCATACATGAAGCGCACCAACAGCTATAAAAACAATCGACGATAGTGGTGTCCCCTACAGTACTTTACATCACTGCTGACCTAGGTGAGGTCAGCAACCGCTGGTTAGTACATTTAGATACATACAGCCTCTCGTTTGATATACATTTGATATAAATATCTAAACATATCCACGTGTGGATGCACATGCTTTAAGACTTGTATGAAGATGGTTTTATGTATGACCAGAAACTCTCATGTTTGGAGTGTTGGATGTGTATGATGGGATGGGTGTCAGAGCCGCATGAGGAAATCCATGGAGCGAAGAGGATTGAGATTTCTCAAGAGGCTCTATTCTGGCCGCTTGGCGGTTCTGACAGTTGATGCAAGGACTCTAAAATTGTGTAGAGTGATAGCCCTTTTACGCTAGAAGCCAAAACTAAGACCCCCGAATCTAAATTCAAAATAATTTCTGATACATTTTGGAACAAATGTTTTCAATTTTGTATTTTTCTCATTTGTATTTCTTAAGCGACGAACTTGAAATTTGCCTCCTTTTGAATAAGCAACAGGGGCCGCCTAGAAAAATTTTGAATGGCCCGACATATGTTTACGCCAAATGCAGTTTTTGTACAGAAAAGCTTTGATTTGACGGCCGACTATAGTCAATGAGGCACGTTCGTTGTTTAGACAGCCACCTAGGCCTGGTCATTATTTGTGCTTAGCATGTTTTGAAAACGTAAATTCTCCTGTTTTATTCTGCCGACGCATTTTTGCACACTTCATTCAAATCTTAATATCTCGCGATCTAATGCACCGATTTGACTTTTTATTTCAGATAATAAAAGAACATTGCTTGCACCTAATGATATTTGGAGATGGATATTATGATATTGAAATTCATTGTTTTATATGTATAAATATAATTTTAGTAGAAAACCTTTTATTTGTAGCTTCTCGGTTCCGAGCACATGTCACTCACAAGCTCAGAATTGACATGGCTGAATAGGAAAATCGATTGCGGTCATTTCATTCATTTACACTACCCACTTATCTCCAACGGCTTTCGAGTAATTCGTCCGAAAGGGTATTTCAAGGAGCTAAATTTCTCGGAACATGTTTGCTTCTCACCATAGTTTCAAGTTCTTAAAAATAATTGAAGTGGAAGAAATTTGGCATGAAGCTAGCTTAGGCTCCTGGGTCGCTGATACAAGTAATTCTAGGCCAATATAATGTTTGGTTCGTCTTCTAGAAGCAACTTTATACCATGCCTTTTCTGTACGAACACAGCACCCGGCGCCACCATCACGGCATCGTTTTGATTGAGCGATACCTGCCAGTGACCTCCTGATGGGTCACAGGTGTAGGGCTGGTGGGAGTCCACACGGTGTGGCGCAGTGGTCTAGTGGTTAGAGGCTCTGACTCTAGATCAGGGGTGCCAGGTTCGAATCCGGGGTTGGCTGTGAGCTATCTATTGGTTATTTCAAAGAAATGAATGATAACACTGACCTTCAGGCTTATGAAGAGATATATTGAGAAGAAAACATGGTTTGCTTTCAGCACATTGCCATGCGGCTCTCCTGCGCCGGTGGGGCGTTAGCCCAGGTCGCAGACGGGACTTTTTGTGTCACTGAAAACCAATAAAAATGTATATGTTTCTTATTTTCATTTTTTATATATGTATGTTTAGTATTCTAAGCACTTCATATCTTGCCTTTTTATTCCTTTTGAGCTCGCTTGCTTCGACCAGCTTTATGTTAGAATCGTTATGCAATCTTAATCCGCGTCTGGCACAAGGACGCTTCCCCCCATCACGTTCTTTCGCATATCTCCTTGGTCTTCATAGGTAATATAAAGAAACAACACTTTCTGTTTCTGTCCAGAGATGATTGCTTCGTACTTCAACATGCGCACTGAAGGGGGCCTCAGAGGCCCTCCTCCACCTATTTTTCCGAGGTGGCTGAAGAACCACCCGTAGCCGAAAAACGATACTGGGCACCTTTGAAAGAGTTTAATGGCGCGTTAGTTGGTTAAATCATTTTGAAAATCGGTCGAGAAGTATTTTACCTAAAGGCTTTCAAAGTCAGATCTGCATTTTGAGATCGTCACAATCGCGCTGTCGGACCGGTTAGTTCACATGGAGGTCAATTAACGTCAAAGGCCACAGGTTAAGGTCATATCAGCACTTTAAAGGTCATTGGCCCCGGCGCTACCGGCTAAATGGCGTTACCCGGTCTGACGTACATTATGCTTTGGCCCCATAGTTAAGGTAACTCAATGTTAAGGTCAAGATCAAAGGTCATGGGTAAAGGCCAATCCTCATTTACCGCCAAACAGTTGCTATAGTCCTAGTTATAGTGTATATTATAGGTAGTATACCACATCGTGACCTCATAGGTCAATGACCCTGAATGACCTTGAACCCTAAAATTTTAGTATTATTCCTTGTGACCTTTCTTCTATGACCCTGGTCCGCCTTTAGCGTATTCCCGTCTTTTTCCCGCATAAAGATGAAATCTTCCAATAGGTCCCCAGCATGGCCAGGATTTGTCTTATGATCTTATGATCTAAATGAATGAATGAATCTAAAATGAATAATATCAAAGGAGTTATGAATCTTAAACATAATACACTTTTATGTAAACCATACATGAAATAAAATATACTGGAACAGGTAAAAGCATCTACAAGCACCTAAAACCAATTGACGATATAAAACGCATAAAATGTATCAAATAGATGAGAAATAGATTTTAGAAAATGTACATATAGACGTAAAAACTATGCTCATCGGTAATATAGACAGAATGAGACAAGGTACCTACGGTGATTAGCGACACCACCGCCGAATATTTTTTTGTGTCTAAATGAAATATCATAACTTGCTGAGCCAACAATCAACATTTTAAGAAGCATGTATTACATCAGCTTCAAAGTTTCCTAAAGTTGCGATGTATTTTTTCTGATGACTCTTGTTACGTTTCAAAATTTGGAGGGAAATCTGGAGGTTTTTTTGTTGATTTGGAAGGAAGCTGGAGGGTTTGAAGTTGTCATCCTGAGATTTTTCGTAATGGTTATCTGGCAGCACTGGGCTATCTACGGATGATTATAATGATTGGGGTTTTAGGGTACTTCAGCTGCTGAGGCTGTGCCCAGGGCTCTCCACAGTGAGAAGGTACCGCGGAAGTGATTGCAACAGAAGTGATCTACATGTAAGGCTCATGTTTTTACCATGAATACGCACCATAGGTGGATCCAGGAGAGGGGCCAGTGGGGGCACTGTCCCTCCACCCTCCCGATCCTCCGGCGTCCCCTGAAATGTCACTGCGCCTCCTGAAAGGTTGATGGCGCCCCCCTGAAATTTCGCTTTCCATTCCTCCGCCCGGGATGCGAGAATCGATGCCCTGTCGATAGGATTTGGCGCCCACCTAATAGGTTTTGGCTCTCCCCACTCCGGATGGCATCCCTCTCGACCATATGTACCCCCATCCGAAATCTTGGATCCGCCTATCATTCACACCTAATGATGCTGGGTTCTTTCTTTAGAAGGCTCGCTTTGACTCGCTAATTTCTGATCAATAAATTGTACTGCTGCAATAATAATCGGGTGCTCGCTCAATTAATATGCAGTTTTATAATTAGTTTCGCATGGACGGCATTATCCCATTCATCTCAATCACCTACTTTATCATATGGACCGCCCTAATGTCCGCGTCAGAGTGGTCATATTTTCCCGTAGTGGTTGTTCCTTGGGACCAATTTAAGGCCGCAGTTCATCCACCAGCATTTAGGCATGACTTGCTGGCAACGTGCACGGAGCATCCTGTATACATGAAGTCCTGTAAATAGTAAACACCCCCTTGACATGAACCGCACTACAATATACAGAAAGTGTTTATGTTCACTTACGAAGTGAACTGGTGAACTGGCATATTTACATTTGACTCACCAAAGAGTTCAGTTGAGTTCACATCAACGTTTCAAAGTAAGGAGTGTGTGGATGTATGTAGAATGTATATACATCCACGTTGTACATACAACTTATAATTGAGAGGAAACAGATACATCTAACGCCTCAGATTTGAGCATGGGATTTGGAACTTCCATGACGTTTGTTTCGGAAACCGCAAGAGTGGGAATATTGCATTGATATCAGCAATTAATAAACGAGTGAAAATGTATTGGGAAACGCCGTGTTCGAGTACTCTTATATCAACGACACCGAGGATGCATCCTATCCACAGAGCTCTTCCACACAACTGATCAGCTTTCAAAAATCAGTTGCATTTGCTGTGCCTAGTTCCGAGCGCATTGGCGCAGTCGGAGCCTGGCCACTGGAGGTGCCTATCCCCGCTATCTCCGTAGGGAGGCACCTTGGGAGGACGAGAGCGCTTAAAGGGAGTGTGGCACCTTCATAACGTGATTTTAACTGAGATAGCCAAGTTGTAAAGCAAGTCGGAAAAACCGGTACTCAACTATCATTTGACTTGAAACTCAAGATTTCAGTAGAAAAAGCTAAAAACACACCTGAAATGTATCCCTCATGTACCCTTAGCAGCAGGCCACAGTTGTCATGGCTGTTGGTGTGATGACATACGCTGACGTCACGGTGAGCAGAGGTGCAGAAAGTTGCCAACTCGGCTACTGGGGTTTGTGACACATTTATGAAAATTGAGGTGCATAAGTGTGACAAAATAGCGATCGTGACAGTATGGTTCAAAATCAAACCGCATATTTTCGAAATACAGAATAAAGCGTGTAGCAATAAATTTAATTTAGCAGCTCTGTTCTTCAATTGCACAGCGTACCATCAGTGATACAATATTGGTACTGTGTTCAGTTTCTACTAAAACGAGGGACCCCCGCTGCAGAAAACCCGGAAACCGCTGTCACAGTTGCCAGATTTTAACATGCAGCCCAATGGTGCCGATTGTTAGTAGTTGCCAGAAAGTTGCCGCCTAGATGCCCGAAATGTGACAGTCAATTTTTGAGAAATACATGATTGTGGCCATATTTAGGAATTAAAGATAACGCAATTACGTTATCAAGTATTTCTCTGTCCATTTTGTCAGGTTAAATAATATTTAAACTTTGAGTCTCTTCGATTTAGCGGTCCCTATTTCTTTGAATTTAGTATAGTACGCCTAAAAGCTACTAAGAAAAGTACTAAATGAGTGAAAGAAATAAACATAGCTGGGCAGCAATTCTACTCAAACTACGCAACAGCGACAAGACAAGTTCGTAATTTTATTTGATGTAGTGCCTGCCAAAAATGTACACAGGTGGAAAGCCACTTTTTAGGGCATGTTTTTGGGGTATATCTGAGATAAGTGCAGGCTAAAACTGGCTGGAATAAATAGTGCTGCCCATGGCTAATCTAAGGTGAATGTAGGCTACTTTGAGACTGATGCACTTTCACATATGAAACTTGGTTTTTCATTCCTTAGCTTGCTTGTGCCTTACCTTATTTGTGCCCTAGATCAAGATTGGTTAGGTAGATTTGGAGCTGGAGGAAGTTGGGAGAGTTGGCGCCAGCAACAGACTGGCAGCAACAGTAATTCAGGTGAGATTTCATGATCAAATTATCATGTCAATATTGTACAGATAGCAAATGTGTGCCAATGCAGTCCTCCACAAAGTGTTAAAACATACACTAACGTGCACTGGAGGGGGCCTAGTAGACGCCCTTCTCATCTCAGGAAATCACAGAAAATCTCAGAAAGAAAAAGACTTTGAAAAACGATGGTTGGGGGTGTGTTGCTTACTACCAGTGGTGGTAAGCAACACATGGGACCTGAACTGCATGGAGTTAAAGCAGGACTTTGACTACACTGGATCTTTCTTTGGTATGAGACTTCCAATACCTCTGTAGGTACCTATTAGGCCAATAGACATAATTTTACATCTATGCAGGGTAGTTGCCTCAGAGTTTTTACTGCAAGAAGGAATGAACAGGCAGGTGATAATCAGGTGTTGGGGGAAAATTTTAAGCATTTGATCTGTCTATAAAAATGCTACCTAAGGTCCACTTTACCAACACATCTTAGGTAGATCCAAATCCTATGTTGACATTGACATTTTTGTCTCTTTTGTTGATGTGAGATAGAAGTTCAGTGGGGGGAAGTTGTGATCAGGGTTCCCCATTGTGTGTAGGTGCACGCTCCCATTCACAGATTAGTTCCCAATAATAATTATTTTCATGATAATTGCCACATTTAATCATGGGGAAATGTACCATAATTGGAAACACTCCTTCCAAAAATGGAAACTTTTTCAAAAGGGAAATGCATGTCATTAGGGGAAACTGCAGTCAGAGTTGCCAATAAAAGTTATGATCCCAATACTGGAAACAATGATCCATAATTGGAAATTTTCCTTCCAAAACATAAACATGATCTAAAAATGAAAACACAGTTTAATACTTTCATGCATAATGGCTTGGTGCTTGAACCTTGTCTGTTGCAAAAGTAAGAGACAGGTAGATGACATTCAGCATATTGGAAATAGTATTCAAGTATACAATTATCATTTCGTTTTGTGACAAGGAGGCATACGTCGCATTAAGTTTGTGACAGCCAGCATACTTTCTGCCCTCTGACGGTGAGTATCAGCCAGTCGAAGCCCTTGAAGCGTATTGAATATGACAGTTATTGCCAGATTATGACATCATCCACAGGCAGATTTTTATTTCTTTTCCTAGAGGAGCATTTAAAAGTCAAAATATTGGGCTTATTGTACATTTTTTTCAGAGAAATCATGGAAGCTTCCATGATTTTCGGTTAAAAGTATCCCTAATTACACTAAATTCCAGTATTCGACCAAGGTGCCACACTTCCTTCAAAGAAGCACCCCAAATGTACTTCTTTCTGAATTATAATTTATTTTAGAGTAGTTAAAAAAACCATCATATAACATTAATAATCTCCTTCAAAAGAGCTAGGGAGCTATTAGGCCCCGACAGGTCTTTTGATGTTAAAACGATTGGATGAGTGGACATGCATAGCTAATTGATGGTGAGCGTCCTTGGCGCGTTCCGTCTCTGAGTGAGCCAAGACATAATTTCGACATTGAACTCAAGCTCTAACCACATTCTTCATACGTCATTCGCTGACCAAAACACCCAGCGACTGTCACGGATGGATCCTAGCAGCGTATTCCGACATCTTTATGGGCCTAGCAAACGAAACTGTGTCAAATATAAACGAAAAGGGTGCACCACAGCTGAAAGTGGGCTCAAATGTCCACAAGTAACTCAGTTTTCTTCAGATTCAGTGTCATGGGTGCACTTTCGACCAAGGAGCACTTTCACAATGGGGCGTCTCATTCAGCAGAGGAGGGTATGGGTAAATCCGGAATTTGTGATCGGGGGAAGGCTTATGGCCCGGGGTGCCATCTGGACCGGGAGATGGAAAAGCTTATCAGGTGGGCGCCAAATCCTATCGCAAGGGCGCCGATACTCACACCCTGAGCGTGTTGGGAGGGTGGGAGCGACACTTCTGGGGACACTGTGATCATTTCAAGGGGTGCCGAGGGTCGATGGGTGAGGCAAGTGTCCCCACTTGTCCCCTTCCTCCTGGATGATCTGATGACCGAGGGGTAATTGGAGTGCCGACGGGAGGGGATACGTAACCCCTGCGTCCCCTTGCTGTATCCATTAGGTATCGATTGCACATACATTCGCAGTCTGGAGACTGCAACATCCATTGATAATATCAACCTTCTAGATACACCTGTGTCAGAATTAGCATCCACACAACAGAAAAACTGGTTCCAAGCCAGCAGACAGAAGTATCTTGCACATTACAAGCCGAGACATTATCAAGCTGTATCTGAACCAACATTGTCGGCACGCGTTTTCCGCAAGAATGGAAAGGCAAGTGCAATCACTAATTACACAATTATCAGTTATCATTGTTTGTTCCAAACCTCAAAGGCGGTCTCCTGTGGTGCAGACCTGTTATATCCGCACCCTTTAAGCCCCAGCTACATATCAGGTGTCGGTGAACGGTAGCCGATTCCGATTCTGATCTAGTGGTCTGAACTGCTCTCCGACCGGTCCGATGGTTGCGGTCACATTGAGTCGATGACTAGCCCGTCGATTTCTGATCCGACGAGATCACAAGTGTTAACACACGCATTGACGGGGGTCTGAGCCACCTTCGCATTGACGGGGGGCGGGTACCCGCCCCCCAAAGATCTCGAGAACCACGGTAGGTAGCGAAAAACGGTAAACGGCGTTGGGCTGCCCATCCACTTCGCCATCGAAAACATTTGAACCATTTGTTTTCAGGTCACATTTAAGGTCACGAGAGGTCAAAACATGCCGTCATAGGGATAACATGTAAATTCAGTTTTTCGGTCATTACATCTGAACAAGTAAAGATAGAGCAAAACGGCTTGAACTACATGAATTCTCTCAGCAAGCCGAATCGAATGATATATAATTTGACCTTGCTATCAAATCCTTGATTTGACCTGACCTCAGGTCAGGTCATGGTCAAATTATATAAAATGCATATCATTAGAACTGCAAAGCCCAGGCGAGTCTAATGCAGCTAAAATAAATGCTCTATCATCATCCGTTACTGAGTTATTCCGTAAAAACCATTTTTCCCATGTATTTCCAATGGAGAGGTCATGCCTCGTACCTGACCTTAGGTCATCGATATCAAAAATACCGGACCATATTTTAGAGAACTCGGTGGGGCCATTATGTGATATGAGTTTCAATCGGATAAGTTCACCCTGCTCCGACTTATGCTATCTTAAACTTTTTTTGAGGTCGGGTCACTTGACCTTTACTGGTGACCTGACCTGAGATGACCTAACGTTAAAATTTTCACAGAAGTTGTCAAAATGATGAGGGAAAAGGTATGCCAAGTACGGCAGCGCTATGCGCCGCCGTTTTTCTGCTATCTCCGAAAAACCCAAGGAGGTGGGGCGGGTACCCGCCCCCCGTCAATGCGCGTGTTAATGTAACTGCACGAAATGAATCGGGTGCGATCAGTCGAAGCGCTGTCGCTAATGAGATTGGTGCGGTCCGCGATCAGTCACCTCGAGTTGGTAGTCCTTATCACGGCTAATCGGGTACTGGGGTGAGCAGACGGGGAGTGGTCGAAACCTTTTTGAGGACTGGTCGTAGATAAGTTTATAACGGTTGAAACCAGTATGGAATCAGTTGGAAAGTGGAATGAGACTTTTCGACCATTTGGCTAATGCATAAATTTGCCAACTGTCAATGGAAAGGACCATTTGATCTGTGCCCCCCGGGCCGTGAAAGCTGATATGGACGGGATTTCGCCTGTGTCCTGCCTTATTTTTCAACTCTTCCCTTCGGAACAAGAGGTGCCAGAGCTAAGTGGGATGACTGTACCGAGGAAACAAGGATAGGAGGAGGCAGCGCTCCTGGATCCGACCCTGGCTGGAGAGGCGGTTGCTGTATGTACAGATCTTATCATTCTCTGATCCGGGAACTGGAAGCTGAATCGGGGGTTGACTTCAACAACTGCATGCGGATGGAACCATCGATATTTAGGGGACTTGCCATCCGTATCTCTGAAGGAATCAGGAAGAAGTCTACTGCCTTTAGAGAACCATTGGAACCTGGACTCAAACTAGTTATCGCCCTGCGTCACTTGGCAACTGGGGAGAGCTACCACAGCCTGGTTTTTCACCTCAGAGTGTCTCATAACATCAAGTTGGTCTTAATTGTATGAACAGATCTTCGAAGAGGTCCACGAAGAAGTTGTTTCTACCCCTTCCGGTAAAGATGAATGGGAGCACATTGCCGAACACGTCTCTAAACGAGGCAGTTCCAACACTGCCTTGGCGCAATTGATGACAAACATATATCAAGCAAATCAAATGGGGAATGTTCCCTCTTTTTTTCTTTCATCGGCATTGCCGTATCTTGGCTCGGCTCTAGACCTGCAAATTATGATGTTACGTCAAAAAGGCTACGCAAACACATTTTTCTTTGGTGAACTCTAAAAAACAAATGCAGGGATACAACTTACAATAAACCTGTAAAATTAAAGGCGGAAGCAAAAATGGCAATATGTTGTCGCGCAGGCATGTATCTCTACCAATCTCCTTCCACTCCATACGCTCGCCGACTGATTTCAGATAAGCCACCTCGATCAACAGTTCCAAGACCGCATCCCGACTGAGCGAGGATGCAGACAGACAGGTTTAGACCAGTTGTTGATTCATCAGGGAACGGTATCAGCGTGGTCGCCGATGGATTGGCGTTTGATGTTTTGCCCAGTAGTATTTACCGCCTACTTGTCGGCGACTGACCGCAGAGTTGCCTGGGACAAGTCTCCGAATGGTCGCAGAACGTTTGAGACCAATCGGCAACTTATTTGATTGGCGACCAATATTGCGAACTGGTTCATAAAACTGGTCGGGACACTTTCGACAGGTTTACAATTTTGGTCAACCACTTGCCGACTCCAGACTTGTCACCGAACAATCGCAGACCTATCTTCGATTACGACCGTCCGAGCGGCCGTAAGCTGTCGAAAACCAGTCGGATCGTGTAGTGTGACTGGGGCCTTAGCCTAAACCTAAGTTCCACCCACCAAGTTACAGCCACATGACAAAATGCGTGCTGCACAAGGCAGTTCAGGGTCGTTCTGATCTGACCGCTTCATTGACATTGACTCAATGCTGAGGCTTTGAAAGTTTGGAAGTTCTGCACATATGCTCATACCGACGTAGTTGAAAAAAAAATTGGAAAGCTCTTTTTATCTTCAGGAAAATATTACAGTTTTTCATTTTAGCTTATCAAGTTAGAAACTTCAAGCCAGTTTTTCTAGTTGCCATTGGCATATTGATAAAAACCCAGAGATGAAAGCTCAATTTGTAAATGGTATAAATACAATTGATTTGAGACGAAACGAAACACGAAGAGGAGTTTTTTTTTAAATGTCATCGGGGAATTCAATCCTAAGGCCAAGGAATTATTTAAAAAAAGGGCTCAGTGCCTGGTACAGGGAAGGATGGCCATAGACTAGGCTCTAAGACAGCTCACGACTGGTTCACCCAGAATCGACTCAAAGTAAGCCCCAGCCAAACTGAGCTTCTCGTCGTAAAGTCAAAACCGGAACAGGTGTGATCCGAAACTCACTAATCGGTTTGTTAACACCCTAATCAAACACACATCACATGCTGAGATACTCGGTGTCTACGTCGACTTAGTCCTGACCTGGGGAAAACAAGTGTCACAAATACATCACCGCTCTTACGGCATCCTCATTGGATTACATCGCTTGAGATGCAAAATCCGACCAGAAACCAGAGAGCTTCTTGTTCAGGCCCTTGTTTTTTCATATATCCAGTATTGTATGCGTGTATGGGGAAGCTGCAATATCTTTTAAAATTACTGCATCCAGAAAGTTTTGAATTTTGGCGCACGCATCTTAAAGGGACTGAGCAGACGTGAACACGTGACCCCAGCCCTGCAATACCTGGGCTGGCCGACGTTTCCTGATTTTCTGAAGAAACGAGGCGTATAAAATGATTAAAGGCTGCTCTCTGACGACACTGGCAGCGCACTGTCGCGATAAGTGCGCGTTGCTCCCAAGTCTCTTGCCGGAGCACACGCGGGACCGACCGCGATATGCTAAAACTCCCAAGGGTGCGAACGGAACAAGCCAAACAAATTTTTCGCTTCAGGAGGGTAAAAACATGGAACGGTAGGATGAGTGGCAGTTGAGAAAATGTATTAGAGAGATTTAGGAAAGAGGATAGGCTAGGAGTGAACTCATTTGTTTAGAACTGTCATGTATGTACATACAACGTTCATGATGTGCTGGGTACTGTTTGGTTAGCGAAGGCGCTTACTCCTATGTGTGCTTTTGATTGAGGGCTGAAAAGTCATGTCTTATGGAGACCTCATTTATATATATATATATATATATATATATATATATATATATAATCTACTCTACTCTACTCTACTCTACTCTCCAGTCACGGCAAAGGTCAGAAGTTACCGCAAGAATTCACCAAGATCTGAAGATTCCCTTGCAGCGCCTGACTGAGAACGTGCAAGTTTGCAAGTTGTCAGCGCATCGGATCCATAAGAAAGAGCTCATGCTAAAGGCCTGCAAAATTCCTGTGTAATTTGTATTCTTAGCAACTGCTAAGAAGATGGTTGCTTGGCTCCAGCAGCACATGACAGGCCGTGTGATTACTAAAGGTGTCGCGGCCAGCTGGCCACCCCACGCCCCTTGACCTGAGCCCACTAGATTTCTGCCTCTAGATAATATATCGGTGACCAAGACAACACTGAAGATATATACGACAGCCCAAACTAGCTATCTCCGTTGCATCTGCAAAATCACCGCCCAGACATGCGGGAGTAGCAGAGGAAATGACTGGCGTTCTTGTGCCAGCACAGTCAGAAATGGAGGCCGTGTGGTGCATCTGCTTGTGTGATGCTCCGAGAAATAAGCACGGCGTTGCCATAATACAGTAAATTTCCACAAGCTTCTATCGTTTGGTCTATTTTTTACCATTCTTGGACAGTTTGTTCCAAAGTTATGAACGAAACAAATGTGCCCGTTACTTTTGGGACAGCCTATATGTATAACTATGATTTTTAGTAAAGCCCATCCTAGTCAGAGCTATCTGCTTACCGTCACATAAAACCTACCAAACTGATGTTGGTACCCTTAGATAGACAAAAAAGCTCGCCGTCATCTTACCCACTGATTCTACTCCCGTGTCGTGAACCGCTTTCTGGCTATTCGTGGGATAACACTTCTGAAAATGGCGAATTTATCGGAACTTGGCAGCTTCACCACAAGATCTCCAATACATGTACGTCAAGTGGACGAGACTCTGCACCAAGCTAGTTCAAAAGCACAACCTTAGAGCTGGCTGCATCCGGATATGCCAACTGAATGGCCCGTCTCCAGCCATATTGTATTTACAATTTTATTTTCAGGCCCGTCTCCTGCTTCCGCGTTCCGAGACGGTGTGGGAGCGGCATCGTCAGTGTGAGAGCCTTGACCTCGAGACGGGCCACCTGCGCGCATCGCATTGCAAAGTCACGCGATAATTTTGCGTGGTACGGTGATAACGTGATACGGCTGGTAAGCCCCTGAACGGGATAGCCCAGTTCGAATCATTGGCCGTCCGTACCACGTTTGCTAACTCGTCTCAACAACTAATGTGAACGCATCCGCTTATGAAACGATAACTGTAAAGGCGAGATGTTCCGAGATAATGAGATGTTATTTGACCTATATCCTCCAATCTGGGATGGAAAATTGAGGAAGTGATATGAATTACTCTATTTTTCGCCATTCATTCATCAGTGATCTCCTCCTTTTCCAATCAATCACTCACACTTTTTATTATGATTTCTCCCCACAGGTACACTTGCCCAATTACAGAGAGCTTTGGCGTGGGTGTTTCCAGATTCTCTCCACCGTGTCAGAAGGAACATGCAAGGCGGTTCCCCGTTGTGGGGATTAAACCCAAGTTAACCCATGCTGTTCGATCTGAAAACGGGCAATGAAGCCACTCATTGTAAAGTCACCTAATTTACTTAGTTTTTCATCCTGGGTTGACGAGGTTAACCAACGAACATATCACCGACTTAAAATAGCGTTCCTCGCTGCAGCAGTGCAGAAGCTATCACGTTTGGAGAATGTTCTAGCCCCTGGACATGTTCTCCTGCGCCTGAGCGGCGTGAACCGCAGCTGCAGAGCAGGACAGTCATACTGATCAGATGCTTCCCAGACGGGAGGTCATTGTTACCGGAACTAGATGCTCAAGCTGCAGCACAGGTGTCTGCTCACGTGGAACTGCAGACGAACAGGCCTGTCTGCCGATTAACCTCTTCCCGTGCAGGAGGCGGTGGCTTCCGCCCATCCCTCATATTTTCTCTGGTCATCTCTTCCATTTCTGGGATAAGCTGCTTTCTGTAAATCTAAATCGTGTATCTTTCTTGATTTTTGTATAATGTTTTGTTCAGTGGCAGATCTATGACTTTGTTTTTAGCCAGGATATATTCGCACCTTCGCATATTCACATGTAAGCCATGTTTTCTCGTGTATTGTACGGCTTTCTTAAAAAAAACGCCTGTAACAATTTTGAATTCCGTTACAATGCTTGAATATTTTGAATACTATACCAGATGAATATGTCAGAGGCGGTTCTATCAGTTGAAACTGCGGTTTTCTAGTGTATTCAGACTTTTCCTGCAAGGTGGAAATACTTCTTACAGGGCTGAACTTCGGAAAAATTATTCATTTCCCCAAGCGCAGACTAATGTTTTCCCCAAGATAAAGGTTCCTAAGAGAAAAGGGCATGTGGAGTCTAACGAGCGGGCAAATAACTATTCCCAACTATTAACTATACATCAACTTTAACTATCCCCAATTTACGAAATGAGTAAGAATAAACCAGATATGATATGACACCATACTACATTGAAGAGCGTTTTGGCGTTTCAATGGCTAGAAATATTAATTCTGAAGGAGATGAATAGACCAGGAACAAAACGTTCTACCTTCCAGTTGTTCGATACATTTCTGACATTGTTGACACGATTGGGGTTTTTCTTACCTTTGGAATTACAGTTTGAAAGTTTTGTATAGCTTATTAAACATGTCACTAACGGATCGGTTAAACCCACTTGTAGATGATGTTGATTAGATCAAGCAGTACACTGGATCAACAAAACGATAAAATGTCAATAGCGCTATAAAATAATCCGCTCCCTTGGAACACAATATCTATACATTAAACGAAAAGGCAAGCACTCGCTTCTTAAAATCCCCTAAGCTGGTGTGCCAGGTATCAACGTCCCTATTTGCATCTAGAAACATGCTACAGCCCATGGGGAACTCTGGTAAACCTGCTCGGCCTTGCAGTGCTAGTTCTGGCGCAACGAACGTAAAAAAACGACCAGTTTCTAAGTGCACGGGGAGGAGCTGCCGGTTGCAATGTACAATTCAGGCATTCCATACTCCCACGTCTATAGTTAATGTTCATAAAAGTGTCATTTGCGTGTTCAGGAATTGTAGGTTAGGATGATTTACAGCATGTGCAAGCGTATTTTATGTTACTAAATGTTATGAATCATCTTCTGCGTTCATCTGGTTCCAGGAAGGACTTGAGAAAATTGCATACATAGGACGATTAAGCATACGAGGTCGTTCAGACTCCTCTCCCCCTCGAGCCTGGCATGGACACAATGCTCGAGCTTGGTTTGGTACAATAGAATGGCTGGTGACATATGTATTTATTTATGTATGTACATACATACATACATACGTACACGTATCTTAGACATTCACAATATGTATCGTCCCCACTTGTCAGTATCCACCTCTGAAGATTTTTAGTATGATGCAAGTTATATCGATGACAGATATATCACGCAGTATCTTAAGTGTGCTAATCATACAACACAAAACTTGCAGAATGCATATATTTCACTCTCATAATTCTGGTCCTTGATTCACCTTATAGTTTTCAATTTTGACGTATATCGAATGTTGTTCTGTTTTACGTCTATTTTCTATAAATGTATGCTCACTAAGTTGGTAAAAATCGGTTAACAGAACGAACTGTTATAGAATCTAAAATTATATTTGCAAATTGTATATGTTTCGCGTCCTTTCTCGGAAGTTCACGAATCTTGAATTTCCTAAATGGAGCTTATCCTAGGATACGCCAATCGCGGTCTATTTCTTTTTAAGTCGAAGCAATAGGTATATATCGAGATGTTTCGAGCCAAATCCAACCCTTCCTCTGACAGGTATAGGAGCAGCCAGAAGCCAGGAATTAATAGGATTAAGGAACCCAGCAAAGAACAACACCTTCAGCCTGCTCTAAGAGATGCCGTTTTAGTGAGCCATATCTCATAAAGTAGTTCTTCTGAATTACATAAGTTGGACGACGCAAATTAACCACTCTTCCGAATTTCAACATTTCTAATCTTAAAATATGTCATTAATTTAAAACCACATCCAGTATTGTTGAGTACTGCATGAACAGTGTCTTCCCATTGTAGAATAAATCAAGTTTAAGTTGTATATCATAGAAAGGCAATTCACTTACACACATGAGTGAAGTTGTTAGAGTGAGTAAGATCTTTGAAGAACTTATCCAGTAGCAAATGGACGATGAATAATATTCGATGCATAATGCGTGAATTTACAAACACTGACCAGCATCGTGGTACATAGGCGGATCCAGGGGGCAAAGGGGGCAGGTTCCCCGATCGACCCTCGGCACTCCCTAAAATGGTCATGGCGTCCCCTGAAATGTAAATAAGATATGTAACATAATGGGTACCTCACAAGTTTGGAGACATAAATTTTAAAACTGTAAAACCTTTCCAAGCTTAAAATCTTTCATTATTCTAAGTCTGCATCCAGTATTGTTGAGGACTATATGAAGACGTTTTTCCCATAATTTAATACATCAATGTTAGGTTGTATATAAAAGAAGGTTAAATTGCGAAAACACATAGGTTAATTCACGATGCAGGTTAATTCACGATGCAGTCAGAGCATAAGTGGAGTTTTAAGAGTGAGAAAGATCTTCGAAGAACTTCTACATTAGCAAATGGACGATGGATCAAAGTCAATGCATACTACGTGTTTCAATCATGATTGAACAGCATTATACTACCCGTTATATAACATCGGCATTGAGTGAAGATCAACGACGGATGATAACCAGCCAGATAGCTCTCCACCGTTGTCAGCTCGACTGACTCCGATGAAAGGGCAATGATATGACTGATAGGCCCTAACGATGTGCACGAAAAAAGCTTCAAGTGGGTATGACAACAGAGCAGAATCAGCCTGCAGTTTTTTCTGCTCCAGGAAAAGGGAGTTTTTTTAATACATGAACTGTGACATTCCACCACGGATTGGCTGACCACTAACACGCGCTCTGGATGGGGCCTTGGAAGCCCCCTCCACCCAGTGGCGGATCTAGCCGGTCGGTTTGGGAGGGGCAAACCAAAGTTGAAAATAAAAAAACCTAACGCAGTGAAAACTACGCTATATGACTTCCCGGTAAAATTTGGGGTATTTCAGGCGAAACAAAAACAAAAAAACACGTCACGCAGTAAAAAATTGACCTGCAATAAGACTTGCCGGTATAATTTTGGGTATTCGAGACAAGAAAGAAAGAAAACGTCAAGGGGTAAAAATATGCGCTCAAAATGTTTTTTTCCTATCCAAGGCCACATATTTGCACTGAACTTAACTGGTTCTGTTTGAAGTTGAGAGTTGAAGCACCAAAAGTTTGCTTATAAATTAAGAAGAAGTCGGGGGAAAAGGAGGTCGATCGCCTTGGAGGTCAAAAAGATAGTTTTGCCCTGAGCTTTTCCATTTCGGGACAAATGCCTTTTCGCGCCTTGGATCCGCCACTGCCTCCACCATTTTTCCAATGTGACCGGAGAACCGTTCGCAGCCGAAAAACGCGACTTGGCCACATCTGAGAGAATTCAACGGTGCGGTGATTGGTGAAACAGTTTTGACAACTTGTTAATTTTTTACTTACAGACTTTCAAAGTCAGAACCTATCTTTTGATATCGCCGCGACCGCGCGGTTGCACCAGTTCGCCTGCATCGGAGACCGACTGGTGACCATGCAACGCCATATAAGCGATATTATATGTCAAGGCCCCACATGAAGGTCGAGGTCAAAATACAAAGACATACCAACATTCTCAAGGTCATTGGTTCCGGTGCTTCTGATCAAATGACTTTACCCATTATGACCTATATTATGTTATGACGTTTTAGTTAAAATAGCTCAATGTAGGGGTCAAGACCACAGGTCAAGCTCTAAGGTCATGTTTGGAAACCCGAGGTTAATCATCATTTCTTGCTCAACGGTTGCTATGGTGTTATTCATAGTGTAATCATAGGGAATACATTATATTTTGACGTCATAGGCCAATGACTTTGAATGACCTTGACCCCAAAATTGTAGGAGATATTTACTTAATATTACTTACTCTCAATGGGCTATTACTAAAAGAAGGCAGCGGCCTTAGATTATTGTTCCTATTTTTCTAGACTCGCTTTGAGTCAAGAAAAAAGAACCCATCACAAAAATAGAAGTAGGTCTATAGATGGCGCTTCTGGTTAGACCAAGCATGGAAAGAGCAAGCACCATTGTTGGAGTGCAGTATGCTTGTAGAGTTCAGCTTTTCTGACTGTAAAAAATTACATTGAAAGCTGAGCCACACATGTATATCATAGCCATCTACTTCACCATCCATTGACACAACTTTAGGTTTTCCGAACAGTTTCCTCAAAAGCTGGCTGAGAAGAAGTTAATGCTTTCGCAAAGTCAAGTCATGTCCAGCCGACGAAGCACGAGTTGTAGTGGAAACGAAAGTTGGAAACAGCTGAGCCACGGAAATACGCTACTTACCCAGCCGCGTCCGCCTCTCAACGTTTTTTTTTTTGTTCACCCACATGGTTTGCCCCCTCCCCCTTCACCAAACTAACCAGCTGGATCTGCCCCTGCCACTAGGGAGTCATAATCAAAGTGTGAACTTCTTTCCAGCCGGCTTTTAACACGCCTGTGTCAATTAGGATATTTTACAGTCTGTTTAGAAGCATTATCGCGTTGTGTTTTCTTCATATTATACCGGTCTTAACCTTTGCACTTAAAATTGATGCTTCCTCACCTCCTCAATTTCAGTGAAAACTACAAATTCTCACGCGCGATGGCACTCGCCTAATCTTGATACTATTCCTCCTTAACACAGTCAGAAAAACCAAATTACAAGAAAACAGTATTGGTTTGTAACAAAGGTTTTTGCTATTTCCACCTTTGACCTTTGACGTCATTTTTTGACCCAGCACGAATGAATTAGGTATAAATCAAAGATCATGAGTATGGAAAATACATCAAAATATATTTAGGATCTTCAGCCTGCTTTATTTAGAACTTGTAGCCCAAATAGGTGCCCATTTTCGTATAAAGATCCTTAACTTGGAAATCTCAAAATCGCATTCTGATAGCAAAACAAAAGAGAGCTTAAATGCAAAATCAGCGCCATCAACTATATTTGCCACAAAAATTCACATACTGCATTGCCTTTGACTGTTGGTCGGAGTAGGCAATACGTTTAAGTTGACGTTCACATATGACGTGAGTCAAAATTGGAGGTATTCGGACCTCCTCCCCTTATTGTCAGAAATCCTCAGAAAATGGTTAACTCCTCCCCCTTTCATCAGAAATTACCATAAATTGTCTGACCCTCTGCCGTACCTTAGAAAAACTGTTATTCTCCTCAAAAACACTGGTGAAAGGCGCAGGGGTGTGAATTTGTATCTCTTTGGGGGTTGTCTCCGTGCCCCCAACGAAACTTAGAAGTGGTATCGAAATTGTTTTCAAATGTTCGTTTTTTTACTTTAAATACGCTTAACTTGCTGGATTAGGTGACACAGGTCTGCGAGAAGGCTAAACCCCACTACGGTATACTATCCATTTGTATAGATGGTGGTTATTGACATTGCCTCAAATGTTGCCTCAAACTACACGCCGATGGAAAGACTCCAAAGGTGCAACAAGCAAAAGGCAAAAAGAACCTTCAGATTTTCAGGCCTTGATTCCTACTGTATGGTGTTGCCACTGCAAGTTCCAGGTAGCACGGGAAACACCCATATTAGAATCCGAATCGACGTCCGCTAAAAACACCACCGTTAATCAGGTGCGTCACGCCCTCACCTCGCGTTTTGGCACGAAACGGGATCGAACTGGATAGTAGAAAAACCAGTCTACAAAGCGTGGTATGCAACTCAACACCCGCCCCACCATTGCCACGGTGGCGAAGTGTCTGGGAGTGAACAATCCACCTGCTTGATCTTGACTCATATGCGGGATAGCGAAAAGAATCACGAACGATGGTAGATCTCTCAGTATAAATTCATTAAGAAACAAGTTTAGTAAATTCTTGGCTCAGGTCAAT
The DNA here is from genome assembly GCA_034440635.1 of Lepas anatifera. Taxonomy (NCBI): domain Eukaryota; kingdom Metazoa; phylum Arthropoda; class Thecostraca; family Lepadidae; genus Lepas; species Lepas anatifera. The sequence continues at coordinate 406,225 of JAOTON010001018.1, forward strand.
TTAAGGATCATGACAGACAAACGAATGTGACAGTTGAAGAATATTTTCTTGACTTTGGCGCCTGACTGGCGTGATTTTGAGTAGTTCTTAGGCTTTACTCGATCCCTAGTGCAACGACGAAATGAATAATGCACGACATTACTCAAATACGTCAAAATGTAAGAATCAGAAAAATGTAGAAATACTATCCAGCATATTCGATATGCATACCAACCAACTCGCAATCATGATCCAAACACACTTATGTATCAAACTTAAATATGTAGCAAATTTTTGGCAAAGTTATTGACCCAAGCTCAAAGACCTGTTTTAGCAGTTTCAGATGGCCTTTCTGACGCCACGGGTTCAAGTCTACTCAGGGCACTAAAGGAAGTTATTCTCAGACGTCTCTTCAGAAATGGAGTATTTTTCGGTCAATTCCCATTCTCCCCGTGTATATGTTTCCAATGGAGAGGGACATGTACCTTAGCCAAATTTATCGATATCGAAAATCCCGTTATCACTACTTGATGTTCTCAGTGGGGCTATTATTTGATATTGGGGCTTATCGACGCACCAACTGCCAGGGTCATATGGCGTCGCCAACTCTCTCCCTGTTGGAAGGGTTGCTCGGGAGCCAGCTTGCTCCTTGTTCAGGGAAGCCGCCGGGCCTTGAACCCGGGTCGGCTGCGTGGAAGCCAGCTATGCTGACCACTCCACCACCGCGCCCCCAGTATATATTATTTGATATGAATATGTTAGATCAGTAGATTATAAAACCTGTTGTCATTGGTGCCATTTGAAGTTTTGGAGATGAGGTCACTTGCTCTTGCCTGGTGACCTGACCTGAGATAACATGAACTTTAAATTTTGAGAAAAGTTGCGCAATCAATCAATTTCAACACCACCCTTCCCCCAGGCGAGGGTTGATAGAATGGTTCAGTCCTCTACTGCACTGGATAAAGGCAACTCTAATCCTGCTGGAAATTGAGCATACATTTTGCTGCTGGGTAGCTTTCTGAGTTCATGATTTGATTTTCTGGTTCATTTTACACTGGATATTGTATTTTAAATTTACATTATTTTATATTTAAGAGTTTCTGTAGTGTTAATGGCCACTCAAAAATTCACTGCAAGTAGATTTCCCCCAAAAATCCTGAGGCTATAGCTTGATATGCTATGGTCCAATCGAGCTAAAAGGTTTTAGCTCACGAGAATCCCATGCGTTTAAACCTCACGAGAATCCCATGCGTATCATACACCTAAAAGAAAATCCAAGAGGTAGTGTACAGACCCTGGCCAATTGGTGGTAAAATTTCCCAGGGGTATATTAACAGGTTAAATCATACCTGTAGAACGAACAAACAAGATGAAGAGAATGTATTCTCCCTATCTCTCGTATACGAGAGCCAAGTGGTATACACATTCATCCGTCCTCCTCGAAATTCATTTGATAATTTCCGTGATTTGGGGTTAAGGCAAAATATCCAAGAACAGTGCCTAATTTCTGGACCCCCTGTATATTTTTTCTCAGCAAACAAGTGAATTTCTGTCATAATTCAAACTTCATTTCATTATAAGTCCCGAGTTCACTGGCAGATCCATGGGGGGGAGGGGAGGGGGCAAACAGGACAATTTCCACTCAAACCAAACACTTTTTGCTTATTTTTATTTTAAATATGTTTTCATGATGTTCGGCCCCGTCCCCCCCCCACACTCACACACACCGTCTATCTGGATCTAACCTTGTCAAACGAGTTCATAGCTGAATATGTACGTTACAAATATACAAATCATGGAAATTGTATTGTTATCATGTTAAAATAGAAATACGTGCGATAAAACTATGTATATGCAGTATGCACCCACCATCTTCAGAATCACCAAAAAAAGCACAGCAGTGCTTCCTTGCTCCTTCGGTAAGAGGGTGCTGGGACTGCCAGCACTTAAGAGGGAGCAAGCACAACAGTGCTCCCTTGCTCCTTCGGTAAGAGGGTGCTGGGACTACCAGCACTTAAGAGGGAGCAAGTACAACAGTGCTCCCTTGCTCCTTCGGTAAGAGGGTGCTGGGACTGCCAGCACTTTTTGCTTCAACCAAAAGTTTACCTCAGGCCTCCAGTTACTTATTAGTTGGAAAAAGTTTACCTCAGGCTTCTAGCCACCTCCACCTTGCACCACTCGCCTGACGACAGTCTAAGACCGAAACGTTACATTTACCTCATCCCACGCTTTTTTCTTTATCTTTACCTTGACTTAGCCTTTTTGGGCCTTTTAGGGCTTAGACGTATTAGTTTCTGGACTTTGGCTTTTAAGGCTGCAAGTATTTTAGCGCTTTTACTGTCATCTGTTTTATCATCTTTGTATGGTCCTACGTCATTCCCACAATACTCAGAACCTTACTACTCTAATAAAAAATACAAAGTGGTTGTGGAATTCGAAAAAATGATAAGGAATTTTAATTTAAAAATCGTATCCTCCAAGCATACCTTTTCACTCTCCAATATCGCCCAAGGTTCATTTTCTGCGCATTTTCTTCATTCAATGGGGCTTTTATTTTCTTCTATCCGTGCAGGCAGCCGACGAGCGCCATGAAACCCCCGAGGGTACCTGTATTTAAAGTTGCCGAGATTTATGCTTGCAATGTTGCTGTCTTGGATTCGGAATTTGTACTTGATGAGTGGTGCAATTGAAACAACATCTCCGTTTTATGTTTTTGCTAATACCATCGCCTCTTAATACACGATGTGCCCTCAGACTGGGTGATTTCATGTTAGGGTTTTAACCAGCAACGACGCAACAGAAAAGGCGCTGCTTATCATTGTTAGACAGAAGGTACCTAATATATAACTGCATATAATTGTATAGATGTGAGAACACCTGGCACTACAGACTAAGTTCCCCCTGATGCATGCCAGAGTATTTTTCTTTTTCAAATATGTGTGCTGGGCTCAACTTTTTTGTGAGAAAATGCACTTTGTTCAGCTCCTGTGTATATTCTTTGATTTGTTATCTGGTATGGACTTCCTATGGATCTCTGCTTGAATTTGGAATGCTCAAAATGTTTTTTCTACAGGTACATCGTTACTTGTCTATGATGTCCAGGTATTTCCTAAGGATAACGTAGTAAGTCAGGCAGAGAACATCACGACCTATAACTTTTAAAAAATTTGTTTGTTCATATTCTCATCCTCTTAAAGCACTTGTTTGGCATTTACTTGAAGCTTTAGTTGGAGGTGCCCAAATCACCATTGGAGGTGCCCAGCAGATCATTGGGGGTGCGGCGGCACCTCAAAAGAGATATAAATCCACGCCCCTGGTGCTAATCATTGCAGGCTTTCTTCAAATAAGTCATTCGATTCGGTTTAACACACTGCTTGGACGCAAAACACTGACATGATTTATTTATTTATTCCGTTATCTATCCAATAAGGCCACTCTCAACAGTTACACTTGCCTAACTACAGGGAATATTTGGCTTGTGAATTTTGAGGTATTGATGATTTATGACCGGGTGCCTCGTTTACTCCGTGCTGCAGAGGCCTGGAAAAGCTCGATTGTGACAAATATCTGGGGAGATCCCGGAAAAACAGACGGCTGAGCATTCTCTCCATCGCGCCAGATGGGACGCAGAGGGCGGTCTCCCGGCATGGTGATTAAACCCACGTTCATCCATGCTGTCCTAATCTGAAGGCAGGTAATGAAGTCCCTGGGTCACCCGACCCCTAGCTGAGCGGCTACAGGGTATTAGCTGCGGTGGAATAGGCTACTGCTCGGCCATAGAGTCTCATATCTATGCATGGAGCGCCGAGTCAAGCTCACCTGTAATGACATGACTTATGACTGTCTGCCTGACTTAGTCCATGGTGTAGAGGCCTGGAAAAGCTCGATTGTGACAGAGTATCTGGGCAGATCTCGGAAAAACAGACGGCTGAGCATGTTTAAAGCTGTGTCTGAGACCGGATGTGGGATGTATAAGCCTTTCAGTGTAGGATTGCATCTCAGTCCGGATACCGCTCATACTCATTGTGTTGGTCGGGGGTACTCATTTCCTCCCTCGTTAAGCTGCTCGAGCCGTTTTCTTTTGGGAAAGTTCCTCCCCTCTGGATAAAAATTGGTATTTTGTGGAAAATATATTATTTTTCTTGCCTTTGCCGTCGTGCTTCTGCGGCCAACCCAGACCTAATCACTACGCACCTTTGACTGTGGTCTAATATTCCTCCAGTGACTTGAGCTTGGCGGTGCACGGTTAAGTCATCGCCCAGACACCTCAGCTCATTAACACTCACCTCAGCTCATAAAGACGGTGCAGCACAGTGGTTGACCAACTAGTCTCCCTACATTTTGTGCATGAGGGCAACGTGGGTGGTAAGCTGCAGGCACCTACCCGGCTCAGTCACTGAACAAAGCCTGTCTGCAGGTTTCAGTGTCGCTTGATTTATTGAGACTCTTTGACGATTATCCGAAAGGCAAGGTAAAAAAGATGAATTTCATACATTTGTCGTCCGTTTGGTACAATAAATAGTGTTAACATTTAGTTTTTGGGATGAGGCCGGAGTAGAAACCATTTTTGAATGCATGGGTGGAAAATCCCATCAACTCACCATCACCCACCACCCATTTCCCATCACCAACCAGGGATAGTGACAGGCCCTGAATGTTCAAAACGACGACAGAACAAAATATATTTGGAAAAAATCCGAACAGATCCGGCTGGTTAGGTGCTTAGTGGATGTAGGCTTATTGTAGTGGCGGTGTTAGTGGGTGGCTTAGTGGGCAGCATCAAAATCTCCTAAGCCACCTATCCGGGTTCAAGTCTCGGTTGAGCCCCTGAATATGTTGATCTTATTCCTCCGATCCCTCCCAACAGGGTGAGAGTTGGCGACGCCGGTTAAGCCTAGCAGTTGGAGCGGCGTTGAATCCCAACAGTTAATATCCGGCTGATTAAATAAAAGAGAAGGTCCCAAGGAAGTTCCAAAGAAAGGAAATTACCCCAACGGGTCATGGCCGGGATTAACCAGAAAACATATCGCGACCTGTCTGTCTCGTTTGCATTCAGCGGTGAGGTGTATGCTAAATAGGACTCTCACTAGCTTCTCCGTTCATGCCTTTAACATTTCAACTGGTACAGCTAGCTTGGAAATAAAATAGATATGGCTCTGTGGCAAGAAGGCAATCAAATGGACGCAGTGCATATTTAGTATTTGGGTCTTGCTGTACTTGGTCTTGCCGCCTCAAGTTGTTGGTAGGTTGCAGTGCCAGACTCAGGCAAGATGTTATAAGACGGGTGCTGGAAAGAGAATCTGGGGCTGCCCATTAAAAGCAAAAACAGATTTTGCGAGAAGAAATTCTTACCGAGTGGAGAAATCCCTTCATTTTCATTGAACTCGCACTCCACTGATCAAGCCATTCCAATTAAATTAAGCATTATCCGGAAAAATTAAAATCTGAGCACTACCTGAAATTTTGTTCGTGCCGTCCTAGAAAAAGAAAACAGATAGGTAAAGGGAAAAAATGGCCGTCTCCCAGTGGAGCAGGGTTTAATGCATCAGAAAGGTTGCAATACTGTTTAACAACCACAGCTTAGATTGAGGAATTGCCGTGCTCCAGCGGTACCAGTGCTGTGATTTACTGTGACTGGAGTAAAACTTGAATTAGGAACATCTTTCAGCGAAACACCGTTAGTATAAAGTAACAGAAGTGCTCCTGGTGTAGAACGTGCTGTGTCGAACCCGTTTTGGACAATGTCAGAAGGCCACGAGTTCTCGTCCTCAGATAAAGTCCCCATTGCCACCGTTCTGGTGGATGATGCCGTTTGGATGAATAAAATCTACGTAAGCACCGGGGAGGGTCAAAGTGACACTGTTGTTGTGGGTGGAGTGATATTTGCACCGTCACTGAAATATTAACGTGGCCGAAACACTGCCAAAGTGATCGCCGCACAGGTATTGAAAGTTTAAGATGAGCGGAAGCTTAGTGAAAAGCACGTAGGGCTCTCGGCCAGATTTGCAGCTCCGTGTCGCTATTTGTAAGCCAGAATTCGTTATTTGTCCTTAAGAGACCTATATGCAATTTTCATAGCGTTTGTAGAAGCATACAGAAAAAATTTTACCTTTAATATAGGCATGTGCGTATGGTAAAAATGCCTGAGGCTATAATTTTAAACCGTAGGTCAGGGAAGAAAGTGAATACGAAAATCGTCATCAGCTCCATCAGTAGCACCATGACAAAACAATCATCTAAATCTGCGATATGAGGGTGTTATCGACTGGTCCATCTGTCGTGGAATGCCCCAAACCTGGATTATACCCATACCCAGGGGATGTGGCATCTGTTCTTAAGAATTCATATTATGGGATTGTGCTGTTCTGAAATGTAAAAATCCCGATCTCTGGCGTGACCGATGAGCCGCTTCGCTTGATCTTATAAGATTGTGAGGGCCATAAACAGTTGAAATACAGAATTCACATAAGGCTCCAGTGCAGTTTTGAGATAAACTAAAGAGGTTTATTTTAAAGATTGCCTAATACTGCGACAGAAGTAATCAATTGATAAGATGTACCTAATGCGAACCTTTTAAAATTCACTCTTATGGTAGATTAATCATCTATAAGCTGCGCTCGGTTTCACTTTAATTCCAGGAATGGTTTAAACAAAATAGCGCACATGCACCCGCGTGTGCATCTGTACCGTGCCTGCCCGGCTCCTTCAGTAACCACCAGCACATGACCAGTTCCTAGCGAAGGCCCTGCATCGAGCTCTGAACCAGCGGTATTGTTCATCACGGGTTTGCCAGCAGGTTCGTTCTGGTGTAGGTTTACCTTGAATGATATCGAAATATGAGCTCATTATCAGGCCTGGCCATGCTTAAGTCCTAATCACAGAATATGTCCCGGACTGATTCTTCATTGGTCAATTAAAAGTGGTGAGCACATCAGGATTAATTACGAATTTCTGACCAATCACTTGACACAGGCTTGACCTCTTTTTAGACCAAGCTTTTATATTGTAAAGGGTTTGTTTGGCAGCGAAAAACTCGTCAATATTTTTTTCAGTGGTGTTTGTGGGCAGAGCTTACAACGGTGGGAGTATTACACATTCCTTTGTGTGATGCTGCGTAAGCCTCACTGCGAATTCAGGAATATGATTGCATGATTGCTTTTGTATCAAAGTAGGTACCATTTGTCGCAATGTATGTGGATTCATTAGTAATCTGCAGTTAAAAGTTAAAAGCCACAGCTTTCAGCATTTGGAATCTATTTGGCGACAGGTTTAAGTTTTTTTCGTTCCCTGTTTGAATGCAATCAAGCATCGTCGACTTTGCTCACTTTTGTGAAACTGTGGTTCAAATCGCATTGAGCTTAACAATACTATGTACTTTTTACACCCTCAAACATCTTGGGGGTTTATTTTCATAAGTATCGTAGGCTAAGATAAAAAGTATGAGATACATTACTCCCTTGTATCAAAAATGAAAAGATGTCCAGAAGATAAAATATAATTCATAGTAAGAATAAACTGCCTCTGCCCATAGCAAAGGTGCATTACCAAATACAATTTTGTCCTCGGAACGAACGAAAAATGGCAAAATGTGTGAGTTGGAGCGATGTGTGATTTGATTCGCTTTCCTATAATTGCCAGTGGTATCAATTTTAGTGATTTTGTTAAACATTAAAGAAATAAAGTCTAGTTTCCGGAGTCTTTTTCTGTTTCTTGATGAGTGACCCTCGAACATTCAAAGATCACGAATTTAGAACTAAATAGGAACGTTACAAACCTACCAAGTCAGCTAAATTCACAGTTGCCATGTTTATAATAAAAACATAAACAATAATAGAATATATCCTATAATTATATGATATATAATATTATCATGTAATAATAGAAAGTATATTTTTGACCTATACTATAGGGTGACAGGGTGAGTAGAGACAAAGACAAAGACAAAGACTTTATTCAGAGTCATCCACAGTTAAAGAACAGTTGTGGCTATTAGGACCCTACGTCAAGCTATTAATGGTTGGGGATATAGTTAGGCGACACACTTCTACAACACAGACCAGTTAAAATCGTACATTAGAAATAATCACTTAAAATACTACATATCGCTATTCACCCAGCGCACCACCACACACTCACATCGCCCTAAATCCGCTCCGCCAAGAGTTGGCGCTTGAGGGCGCGGCAGAAAATAGGCACTGGTAGCATTTTCAGGTCATTAGGCAGATCATTGTATAACAACGGACCCCGGGCTTTAAATCTGCGCTGTCCCATATTACTGGCGCCCGAAAGTAGTAGTAGTTTATTCTAGAGAGACGCACAGAAAAGCCGTATGTTCATCCGTGGATGATAAATTTAGTTTTACCTCTTGCACCGTGAAATCTGCAAAATCACTTAGAAACATCCCAGGTCCAGGCTATTCCAGACTCTTAGTATTAAAGGGGGCCTCCTCAGTCAGGTAGAGGGCCTCTAAAAATTCATGAGAGCCATCACCCCCAGGGATCCATGGTGGTGACATCGCTGACCTCAAGTAACTATTTTACACCTGTCCGTTTTTAATTGGAAACGGAATTTTGTTGAGAAAATATCGTTCGCTCCATTTTTCAGATTCTTAGAAACAGTTACTTTTAAGATAAGGATACATCCCATGAAGGCCAAATCAGGCTCGCTGCATGTTTAACGACACTGAGTCAACGTCACGTAAACTTCACCTTCGGCCATTCAATCCTTCCCTCTGTTTGCCAGTCTCTAACGTAAATTTGTTTCCTCGGTTCGGAATCTCCGTCTCGCCGTCGTAAGACTTATTTGAACTGGAGGGATCGCGCCTCGTAATGGTCCAATAGAGGCCCGGCAGTGATCGCGAGAGGTGGAGCTATGCTGAGTGGAGATGCATTTTATTCCAGCTAAGTTCCCGCCAGTGCTGCTGCCAACTGTGAGTTTTTAGCCATGTTGGCAATCTGGAAAAGCGAGATTCGGCTTTTGTATTATTTTACTCAAAGACACTGGTCTAATTTTCGCTTCATGAATGTGTATTTTCAATTGTTTCTGAAAATTAATTCGGTCAGATTAGTCAAGTAATCGCTGCCAGTTCGGAATGATCGTTAAGAAATTCATTGAAACTTATACTCGTGAGGTAAAAGTGTGTATAAGAGGTAGTAAGTTAGAAATTTGCAGCAAATTAGTAGTAAATTGCACGAGGAGCCCTGCTTCACACGCCGCTTTTGGGTTCACTGACACTCTGTTGTTATCTCATTCAACTCTCCAAGTGATTCTATCTGTTATTTGAAATACCTTTGTTCTTGGGAGTGTTTATGGTGGAGACATGATTCATTGGATTCATTGGTTCATTCATTGCAGGAAATAATTGCATCTGCATGTTAAGATACATATATTTTCTACAGTTTTTTGCTCTATTTCATTTTGTGCTGACATCAAGATATGTTCACTGCTGTCATCTTTACCGCAATTGGAGCTTATGAATGAGAACATTGCATTGCCTTTTTCGGCAGTGCTTATGTTGTAAGCTAGATATTTTAATCTCTGTCGATCTTATCTTAAATATTCTGTGCTGAGGTGCAAATTTATTTTGCCATGAGTAGATGAGCTTTCTCTAGATTATTATGGCAGCAACTTTTATCAATCTCCGCTTTTTATTGTTATACGGCAATGGTCGGATGCATAATGATGATAGTATTGATGAGAGTATAGTCAAATGATGATAGTCATTGGCGGACGCAGGGGGGGCATTCCGGCCATGCCTCCCTTAAAGCGCTGGAGGGGGCCAAACTATCTTTTGGCCCCCCAAACACCGGAATTTTTTTCGAAAAAGGTGTTTACACTAGGTCTGTAGAGCAAAAAATATTCGCTCCCACCCCCCCCCCAGGAAGAGATGCAGAAATGGGTTTGGCCCCCCAAAACTCGGGTCTGCGTCCGCCCTTGTAGATAGTATATACTTAAAGTTACGTGCCAAGCTGGAGATGTAGCTTTTTATATCAGCGGTATGTATGCAGAGGTTGCAGCTTTTCAGCTCAAATTCTTTAAGCCCGTATTCATTGTTTTCTTCTTCAAATGAGTTGTCTTTCTTGAAAGGAGCATTTCTGTTTGGTAAATGTGCGACGAATAACAAATTGCCCGCCCGTTATTTGGCAGCAACTCCAAGGCCTCAATACACACACACTCCCTGTGTCCAACTTTACTTTATCGGAGCGAAGTTTAGAGTGTTGCTCAGCGTTGCAGGTTTGAAATGCGACAAAGCGGCATCTCGGGAGCGAGCCCTTGGATGGGCCCGCTGTGGCTTTATTGACCCAGGAGCGGAGCCCCGAGCACCGATAGATCTGATAGTCACTATCAGCACAGGTCGCGGGCGGCACGTCGACAATGCCTCTGTGGTGGTGTGCACGTCGGAAAGTCTCTGTAAGAGTGTGCTGGACCGAGATATCAGAGGTGCTCAAAGTTGTGGGTGGTGGTGAAGTGCTGTGTTTGGCATATAGTGGTGTCCGATCTGTTTACTTCGACTGGAAATCCGCCTGAGCCAGGAGCGTCAAGTGTGGTATAACGTAACTGATTCAGCTCAAAAAGCTTGTACGTTGTTATCATAAGCCGACAAAAAATGAACAGTTTTGCCTGATATCACCTACACAAGCAAATTATCCACATCGCTCGCAGAAAGCTATGCTATTGAGAAATTTTAATAGGCTTTGTGAGCCTATTAAGAATTCTTCAATTTGTTTTGTTCGAGTGCGAAGGAGATTTTAGAACTGAAATTTTGAAATACTAGGTTTTGTAACTTATTTGTGTCTATATTGTTCGTCTGTCACGTTTTATCACAGTGTAAGACAGGGTATTTCTATTTGTCATCAAATGTGGGTTTTTGGCATATATTTATCACACTGATACAAATAAATAACATTTTGAATTAATTGCATCTAAAATAGTCGGGTTTTCACACCCGAGGAAGCATCGGGGTTAAAAGATTTATGCGTTTGACATGTTTAGGGCACTGATTTTAGGGCATGTTACGTAACGCGCAGACCAATGCACAATGGGCCCCCTCCAGGATCTAGTACGCCAAACTTCGGTTTGGTCACTTTCTGAAATTTCCCCAAAATATGGCTCAAATGAAAGCTAGTTGTTTATATTGTTCGGGTCTGGCATTTATTCTGGGCCACATTGTAGCAGGTGACATCTATACCGGTGTGAACATAGGTTTTGAGTGAAGATCGAATATTTTTCAAGATCTGCCAGATACCATACCTACTGCAAAAGAATGATGAAATAATACGTAATTAGGGGTAAATTTGGAAATATCCATGGACTGTGCCCAAAAATGTGAAATATATACAATGCATCTGATGCAAAAAAGAATTTTTTACTCTCTTAAGGAAAATGTGATTTTCTTTTTACTCATTTCAGGTCTTTAGAAAATAAAATATTTCCTCATAAACATTAAGTGAAACTTAATGTAATGAATTTAAATGTAAGGAAAACGTAACGAAGTCTCATCATTTTCCACGGTGATTTTGGTATCCACTCGTTCTCCAGTGTTTTTTCTATCTGGAATGGGAACATTTAGCTGTGCGAACTTGCACCATTTTCAATTATCGCACTTTTAAGTTGACACCGCGGCGCTCCACTACGGCTGTGGCACCCCCGACGCTGGACGTATGGGCCCTATGTTTGGATATTTAACTGTTGTTTTTGAAGAAACGGCGTCATATCTATGTGTGTCTTCAAGCTTATGCATTTTTTAGACATCCTAATGCAGATAAAATAAAGAAATAATGTGTTTTTTGTTGTTTGGGTATTGGATCATGGTGCCAAACCTGAGTCCTGTAGATGTATAGGGAAACTTCGGCTTACATTTCGAATGGGCCAATGAAACCAGTGATGAATCAAGTATATATTTCAACCTCAAGTACAGATTTGTGTTGGGTGGAAATTAGCGTGAAAGTGACTTGCCGTACCCCACGGTCTGTTTCGGGTTTCATTACGCAAGCAGGTCACCAGATATATTCGTCACTAGGCTGCGTTCTCGTTTCCAAAAATGTTTCATTTGGTTCACAAGGGTCTACTTCGATATATATATATATATATATATATATATATATATATATATATATATATGCATGTATATATTTCTTAATGTACAGTTGATTCTATCATTTCCAGCTTTTTACTTGAGAAGGCCTTTGCAAGGATAAATGCAATGACGGATCCATGGGGGCTTGTGAAGCTAATGCGCCCCGAAATGTTCGAACCCCTTTAGTAAATGAACAGCCGGAGGCTTTTCCTCTTTATTTTTATGACAATTTTCTTTTTGCTGTTTTTTATCCGTGTTGCGGGGGCAGAGATTCTTGGACCCTTGGTGGGGAATGGATGGGAGAGGGGGAAGTAGGCTAAATTTCAGGACGCGCCATTGACCATTCAGGAGGGCGCCGAAGTCGATCGGGGAAGGTACATACATACGTGCCACACTTGACTCCCCCTGGATCCGACCATGGAAGCATAAAAAACCAAAATGTCCTTAGCCAAGCGCATAATCAATTCTTTTAACTATATCCTCAACATTTTGTATCCACCAGCTGTCGTAAGACAGCGGTTACGATCTTTTTCGTGCCAGATAGTGAATCGGGCCCATTGTGCGCTGGTCGGATTCTGCTTCCATGCGGGTGCTTACTGACCAGAGCAAGTTCATCATTTAGATAAAGGCACTAAGATGGTTGCTTTAATATTTCCATGTTAAAAACTGTAAACTTGGCTTGTTAAACCAGGGAAGTCTCGGGAAAGTGGAAAGTGGACCTTGACCAACTTCGGGGTTGTCGTTCAGGTGACCTTCAGCGCACGCTAAGAAGCAATGTAGGGCCTTGGGGCCATGATTTGACTACTTTCAGGTGCAGCGCTGTTGGAATGGGTCTCAAAATGTAATTGAAAATAGGGATATTTCATGATGAAGTGTCAGAGTATAGCTAAACGTTTTGCGGCAGCAGGTTTTCCTAGGTAATATTATATTTTGGTGTTGTTTTTTCTTTCTCTTTTCCCTTTTATTACCGCCCAGCTGAAAGTCCAAAACATGACCAGCTCTGAACGGTGCGATGGCAGTGTGGCCTCTAAATTTGGTTTGGCTCCATACTGATTCATTGGCAGAGATGCGGGTTTCGTCCGTCTTAGCCATATGACCACGAAGGTTGGCGCGCCCTTAAGCCCAAATAATCAATCAACTGCGATGCCGTGCGAATGGTTTCCGCGGCTCATTTTCATAGCAAGAGAGAAGCATGAGTTTGGTGGAGAGTCGCTGAATTGGTCTCCCGAGTGTGCCAGTTTACCCTCAGTCTGCCATTAGTTCCGACTGGTCAGGGTTCAGATTTGGCGACCGCTCTCGGCCGATTGGCACCGTTGACCTGAACCGAGGTCAGATGTTTCAGTGGAAGATCCTTCCAGTTTCGGTGGGAAAATTCAAATTACATCGGACGTCAATAAGTTGTTCATCCTACTTTCAGATGAGCAGCTGCCAGACCTACCTTTCTTTTCAACCGCGCATTATGTGTTTGCCTTTCATTTTCAGCCCAGTTGTGCCAAGTGTCCTGTTCAAACAACTCGGCACACTTCTGAGCGCATACATTGACCAGGGTATTTGTTATACCAACCATTTGGTGGAAAAACCTTACTTTATTTGTATTTTAATCCCACCGCTTTGTTTGCCGTCCACGGTTCCACCACGCGCCCCAACAGAGGCGGCCGGGCCGTGCCCTGACGGCGCGGCGGGCGGGGGACAGCGCGCGGGCCGCCGACATACCCTTACACAATCGGTCATAAATCCCGGAAATGCAACTAAATGCAGCTGAAACTTTCTGTACGCATTGACAACATGTGTGCAGCTATCACTGTGGTGGTCTCATGTTGTGGGAAGCTGTGGGATTTTTTGCCGGCTTAATCAAGTTCACTCTTCAGTGGAAATCTCTGAGTTGTAAATTATGAAAATACATAAAATGAAATAAAATACTTTGAGAGAAATCACAACTTTGAAACGCATATAATTGTGCTGCAAACAAGTCGTAGTTTTGGAAAAAATCACTTGGTGTGTTTTCGGAGACATGAAAGCATGTTCGCGAGCGCTCCAAGTTCCGGCACGTTCTTACAGTCGGAAGCAATACTTGTTGTCCTATCGAAAACATCACCTTTACCCCATCTAAAATCGGATAAACAGACATTTTATCGGAGATTGAGATATGCTCCCGGATGGTCTGGAATGTTTCCCTTTGATATAAAGTCATCTTAAGGCATTCTTTGTTGGTCAAAAAATTGATTTTCGTACCATTTTAGGCCCTCCTTGTAACACAGTGCGATGGGGTACAATCGAGTCCGGTGCTAACGAATCTTCAGTTATCTGTCTGGTAGGGTCGCGCTGAGATGGCGGTCACATCCAAAAACGTATGGAAATCGCCACCTTTGAGAGTAAATTTTACTTTTGCAGCTCTGTGGGAACAGTTTGTCTTACTTTAAGTTATGTATGGGCTTATTGAGTGCCTGTGGTTAAATTTTACCTTCGTTTTGTATTGCTGTTTGAGAAAGACGCCTTAATTCTGGTCACTGCAGCAGATAGTGCAGGCCAAGATTTCGGAAATATTTGAAGGCGTTGTGAGCTACTTGGCTTAAAATTCCATTCATTTTTCTGCTGTGAATCAGAGCAATGCAAATAATTCCATATAATTGTATTCGCAGGGACTTGAAAGGACTGAAGTCGATTCTGAGCGTGCGTGGAAATAAAACTACCCCATCGATTTCGTTGAATGTAACTTTGTTTAAAATCTCATGAAATTTTCTATCCGAACCTTGCGCAAGCTTTACACCTTCAGAAACCTTAAACTCCCTGGCTGGCGAGTGGGCGGCAGGGCCTGGTTTGCTAATCTTGGGCACTGGTAGCAGACAGCCCTGCGGCACTTTTCATGGCAGCTATGGACTATCTGCTTGGATTGGTTTTGGTTGCGCAAGCGTGGAGATCACTCAAGAATAGCCTCAGTTGCAGTAATCTGTGATGGTCTAATTTTTTCATTAACATTTACGGCCTTCTGAGCGAAACGAGCAATAACTCCTGCATCAGTCACTGTACATTGAAGTTTATGGTCCTACACACTGTTACTTACGGCCACTTCACCGCGGCGTCGGCGTCTAGACTGGAGGAACTCGCCAACCCAAGAGGCAGACAGACGAGTGAAGAAAAAACTGTTTCACTGTTGTAGAAAAACTCATTTGGTTTCATTGTTGTGTACATGGAGCAAACCTGATTTCTCGACAAGTCAAGCGGGGCTAGAACTGAAAGAATGTATGTTCCAAGATGGGAAAATATTTTATTTTTTTACCTCAGCGTGTGACCCTGTAGTTTTACTGTCTCTCTTAAAACACCAGTGTTCTCCTTGAATAATAATTGTTTAGGTTTAACGGCACACTAACTACCAAGGTTATACGGGTTATACGGTATATCGCCAACTCTCACCCTGTTGCTAGGTATTTGGGGGATCAGATCGACTTATTCAGACGCTCCGCTGGGACTCAAACTCGGGACCGGTGCCTTAGGAGACAAGAACGCTGTCCACTACGCCACCCATCTCCCAGCGTTTTCATTGCTTAGGTCAAACCAATGACCAGGCTCTTAAAGGGAATGCGGCACCTTGGTTCAATCCTGGAATTTAGTATAATTAGGGCTAAAAAAGATGTACAATAAGGTCAATATTTTCGATTTTTAAAACACGCCTCTAGGAAAAAAATAAATATCTGCTTGTGGATGATGTCATGATCTGACGAATACTACCATGTTCAATAGGCTTCAAGGGCATCGATTGGCTGATACTCACGGTGACGTCAGCATATGTCGTCACGCCAACAACTGACAACTTTGGCCTGCTGCTTGGGGGTACATGAGGGGTAAATTTCAGGTAGGTTTTAGCTTTTATCTACGGAAGCTTCAAGTTTCAAGACAAATGATATATTGAGGCATGCTTTAAAGGCATGTTGTCTGGCATGCTTTAAAACGTGGCTATCTTAATTAAAATCACGTTATAAAGGTGCCACATTCCCTTTAACTCGGCACCGCCAAATTGAAACGGCACTGGAAAAAACGCCTTACAGTCTTCTACTATGGAGCCTATTTTGAACTATATCCATTGATCCGTGATGTAACAGTGGGCCAAAATGTGTCAAATTTAGACCCATTTAGAAAATAATAAGTTCTCTGAAGGCCTGCTAGAGATAGGGTGCCATAAACCGCAGGGAATGACCTAGGACCCCAAAAGGATGATAAAACAGATGACAGTAAAAGCGCTAAAAGGCTTAGGGCCTAAAAGCCAAAGTCCAGAAACTAAGACGTCTAACCCCTAAAAAGTCCAAAAGGCTAAGTCAAAGTAAAGATAAAGAAAAAAGCGTGGGATGAGGTAAATGCAACGTTTCGGTCTTAGACCGTCGTCAGGCGAGGGGTGCATGAGGCTGAAGGTCATTGTCTAGAGGCCTGAGGTAAAAACGTTTTTTACCTCAGGCCTCTAGAAAAAGTTGACATCAGGCCTCTAGCCACCTCCACCTTGCACCCCTCGCCTGACGACGGTCTAAGACCGAAACGTTGCATTTACCTCATCCCACGCTTGTTCTTCTTTATCTTTACTTTGGCGTAGCCTTTTTGGGCTTTTAGGGCTTAGACGTCTTAGTTTCTGGACCTCGGCTTTTTAGGCTGCAAGTCTTTTAGTGCTTTTACTGTCATCTGTTTTATCATCTATTTTAGGGTCCTAGGTAATTCCCACAACACTCATTTAGAAAATCCCTTATAACTCGGGATTCATGAGACCCAGAACAGAACAAAGTATTTTAACGCGATCTTGAACCAAAGTTTCGAATAATATGCGACATGACCTTGATCTTAGCTCAAGGTCAATAAAATGGCCTTTCAATGTCATTTTGCATATCATTCGAATCTTTGTATCATGCTCAGTACAATGATACCACATTTAATTATGTGTTTTGTTTCTTTCAAAAGTTATAGACTCAAACGTTTTCGAAAACTGTAACCTTTGGTGGCCTCTGGTGACCGTGGTATTGACCTGACTTCAAATTGGATGACAACATTCAGAATTTTCGTTTCATGAGCTTTCGAGTGATGTTTGAATTTTGATCTAGCTCTTCTAGAAGCTGATTTACAACCTCGTTTTGTCAGTCTCATTTTGGAAGAATATAATCGCCTTACATGAGTTTAGAACTTCCGGCATAACTCGTTGACCTAGCCTGATCTGAAGTAAATTTTTGGCCATAAGTTGTCAAATACATTACCCTAAGGGCCTACAAAGCGACGTGCGTCTTATTTGAATCGGCTCAAAGAAATTACCAAAAATCCGAGTGGGGTCCGGTCGGATCCCAGGCAGAGATAGTTTAAATGTCTCGCACGATAATTTTGCATTTTTGCTTTGCAGGAGCGCGTTGGGCTGGAGGGCTTATAGGGGATACGCTGCTTACCCAGGACGGCAAGCTTATTGAAGTGTTATTTTACCCACTCAGGCGTGAGTAGGGCGTAAATAATTAGCCGATCTTACCGATCGCTATCATGCAAGTGCAATGTGTTGCGTAACCATTAATGCACTATGTTGCGTAGTCATTAATCGCGGGCTCTGTCGTGATCTCTTGAGACATCTCTGGTATTTCATCCTTCGTAGGCTGAACAGTGTTTTGTGCAGTCGTGGCACCCGACCCTGGAGTGTTCACACTATTCAGTCTTCTCAACTGAAGATTTGAACGTCTCGGGCTGCAGGTGGTTGGCGTAATCTATCATGCATGTGGTCATTGTTCCTCAAGGCAATGAACAGAAGGCCTCAATCGGATGCATGTTTGAATATGTTTGCGTCATCGACCTTGGTAAATTTCTGCAACCTGCACTGCAGTACCTACTTATGCGGGACACTGGTGGCCGCAAGCTCCTTTTCACGTACCCCTGGTCGGGTGAGACAGGAGGCTGCTCCGGTGACTGTTCGCGAGGGCGTTTCCGCCAGCTTTGCCACGAGACTGGTGGGTTAGGAAAGGTCACTCAAGCCTGGGCTCTGTCTGACCAGTGTAACTCCGTTTCAGGGCGAGCACTGCCCAGTTTACTAGGAGAAGGTGGAAAGCAATGCTGTCAGAGGCCAGCTTTAATTCTGTGTTATTCGCGAACAACCACAGGCCAGGGTCCATTTATCGATGAGGTCATTGATGAAAATCATCAAATATTCCATAAGGACTCACACACCACACACACTGACGCATACATGATTAACCACCTACATGTTTTCCTAAACACTGTGGTGTTCCGCCCCTCCATGGCTTAAAGGGAATATACCTCTCTATCTGGATTCAAAAAAGAAGATTTTATGAACAAAATGGGTCTGAAAATCAGAGAGCCACATTTTGTGTTAACCTCCAATCCCTCAAAACCAAGATACCGCCTCCTGTCTTACTACACTGGGTTTAGCCAAGCATCGCGCGTAATCACAAATCTGTGCAGCTTGTGGCGAGTTCACGAGATGTAAGGTTACGTGGCCATACCATTTGCAAATATCTATCACGTGACATCCGCTACCAAATGGAAAGAGATTTTGTCAGCAGACAGCTTTTGGTGAATTCAAATGTGCCAACAGTTGTTTCTAGGCACGCTCTACAAACCTGATATCTCGGTTCAAAACCTATTATAAAAGTGGAATATTCCCTTTAGAAGACACTCTAAAGTATAAAAACTAGGTGGACATATAAAGTACAAACTCCATGACGACTCCGACGCTGATGCAAACAAATCCAGGTACTTTCTGCACCGAATCGCGACGTCTTAACCAAATGCGCCACAGAGGGGCGGTGGCAACCTGTATCCTCGTGTTGCTTGCTTCCCGCAAAAACCACTCCAATCTGAGTCAAGCTTGTCTGAACGGCATCACGCAAGTTGACATGAACCCGAAAAAATAGTCACGAATCGTGTCTGCTTTGTCAAGGCTGGATCATAACAAATGATACACCAACAGCGTTAGGTGGATGCAATGCGCAGGGCAGTGGCGGATCCAGAACTTCATTGCGGGGGAGGGGGCTAGGGGCTCAAGCATCCCCTGACATCGCCTCCTGAACAGCCTCCATCTATGTATGAACAATAGGAACTCTGACATTTAGGGGACTTGAGCCCCTTAGCCCTCCTTGTATCTGCCACTGGTCCTTTGGTTTATAGGCCCGAGGTCGTTTGATTTATAACGACCTGTCCGCTGACATGAACATGCTTTCAGTACCTGTTTGTTGCCGTGCCCTTAATCGCCACCTCGTGTCACAGCGATCTTAAGGTGTCCTGGAATGTGTGATGGTGCGCAGCAGCATGTGGAGCGAAAGTAGAATATTTTACATCAAGTATATGTAGTTTTTATGTAATGATGTAATAGGTATGACTGTATTGAACATAATTTTCACCTTGTGAATGTGTTATCCTACGCCATCTTCTCTTCTGTCAACAGCTTGACGTGGTGTCATAAGAGCCACAACAGTTTTTATAGATGTGGATGACTCCGAATACAGTCTTTGTCATAGGCGTGAGGATCAGCAGTCCGACCTTGGCACAGGGAGAGGCGTTCTATGGTAAAAGTGCAATCCGCCTCACGACATCCATGATAACGCTTTCTTTCTGGTCTTGGTGATTGATTAATATCCTTCGTTAACACATGCTTCGCTGAGCTTCCTGTCATGGCACGCCCCACTGGGGGTGTATTTCGCCCTCCCTCCTCTGTATTTCATTTCCTAGAAAAGTTCAAGCAATATTATGGACCGCATTCGAAAGCTCTTGTCAAGACAAAGAGAAATTAGACATGCTATCTTTATTTCAGGACAATACTGAGATTACCAGAGGTCAAGGCTTACACCAGGGTGTTTTAAGGCTGGGTCCCTTGACCTTGAAGAACTCCTTGGCCTGACATGACATGACTAAAAGCATTTTTCAGATTTGTGAAATAAATTAAAGATCAGGTACTGTGAATTGCATTGTTCTCCGTTTCTTCATTTCTGCGTCATTTTGGAAAAAAACCAGGAGAGGGTGGGGACGAATTTCACCCCCCCAGCGGAGTCCGTTCTAAATATTAGAAAACAACTCACCTCTTCCAGCGCTCCATCAATTGGCTGGTATCAGATCAATGCAATTGCAAATCGCTACAATTGCAGCCCTTTTTCAAGAGCCCAATGCTAAGAAACTTTGCCATTGAAAAAGGAAGGGTCCATTCATCTGTTATTCAGACCATTGCGTTAACGCAGGAACAAGCTGGAAACTTTGAAAGCGTGAAAAGGCCTTGAAAAGAGGCCACCGGAGGTGTTACATAACTCAGAACAAGCTAAGACCCAGTTCGGAAATACCGAGACTCTATCCTGTGTTTGCCAACGCATGCAGGATATCACGTTGTAAGCTGTTATCTCGTGCTCCTTTCTGTAAGTAAGTGGCTGAGGTCGGTTTGCGGTATCATTCCGATCCAAATCTGATCCCTGCAGACTGCACCTGCTGCACGTGGTCGAAACTTGACCAGCTTGGAACCCATGATTGGGAATGATTCTGTGTCAATGCTTTGTAGGGGCAGGACGTATTTTTTCAGGCTCCTGAAAAGAGATCAATTTTCCACTTATAATCGAGTTTCGCGGGTGAAAAGTAGGGAGTACAGTAAGAGAATTTATTTATCTTTCTATCAATCGTAAATTTATGCTGATTTAATCAGCATATCACAAAGAATAAGATGAAAGAAGTTTGAAGATTTGGAAACAAATTTGAGTATCCAGACATTTTTCAACGTGTAATGTTTTATAATATTAACTAAGAAGGCGGAAAACTGTTGGCAGCAGCATTGTTATTATGATCTTTAAAGTGGTGCTGAAAATGACCATTTTCTGCCAAATTATTTTTTATTTTAGACCTAAATTAACACTGAAAGAATATATACAATAATAATCGGAGCTTTCGACTTCAAGTCATCCTCAGCAATCATTATCCTCAGCATGCTGAGGATGACTTGAAGTCGAAAGCTCCGATTATTATTGTATATATTCTTTCAGTGTTAAAGGGAACGTGGCACCTTCACAACGTGATTTTAACTGCGATAGCCAAGTTGTAAAGCAGGTCGGAAAACCCGGTACTCCATATTTCATTTGTGTTGGAACTCGATATTTCCGTAGAAAAAAGCTAAAACCTACCTGACACCAGCCCCCCTCAGCCCCCCGTTACCGGTGGCCATTGTTGTGAGCTACTGGTGTGACGACATATGCTGACGTCACGATGAGCATCAGCCAATCGAAGCCCTTGAAGCGTTTCAAGTATGGTAGTGGTTGCCAGATCGTGACATCATCCACAGGCTAATATTTATTTCTTTTTCTAGAGGAGTATTTTTAAAAACCAAATATTCAGCTTATTGTACATTTTTCAGAGAAATCCTGAGTGGTTTCATTATTTCTGACTAAAAGTACGCCTAATAACACTAAATTTCCAGGCCTCGACCAAGGTGCCACATTCCCTTTAATTTAGGTCTCAAATAAAAAAATAATTTGCCAGATAATGGTCATTTTCAACACCACTTTAAAGCTTTTATAATATTGTTTGATTTCCTGTCGTACCGCGCGAGGCATTATTATAGGATTGAACCTCCTGGAGAACGCTTCCGTGAAAAAAACTGAAAAACCCAACGCAATAATTTCAGTTAAGAAAGGAAGAAAGGCAAATTTATCCTGAAAAACTTTGTCTAATCAACCGGTCTAATAAGTGAGGACATGCAGAGGACTGAAGAGAATAGAAATTATGAATACACTATTAAGAAATAAGACCTGAGAAACGAAAACGAGGAATCACGAAGACAAAAGCGAAGAATGAAAAGAGAGACCAGCCGACAAAGAACGATAATAATTCATCATCACCGTCATCGTCACGCCTTGTTTATTTGTTGTTTTCCATGTTTTTTCACCGGATCCCTTCATCAAGTCCCTCTACCTCACTTCATGGGTTGAGCGCGGCGCCTGTGGCGACCCTCTCCGTGGATAATCCTTGTTCTTCCCCATCAACCATCCTATCCTTATCCTTATCCTACAGTGTATTTTTGCTTAAGTTTGTCATTTATGTCCCTCATCTTCATTACGAACGGCGTCAGAATAGCCACATGGATAGTGGAGATGCTGTGTATGTCAAAAAATGACTACATTTTCGATATGGTTGAATGGGGATAGTATGGACTCCCTATTTTTATCACATATTTAATCCTTTCAAATCGTAATTCTGTCCCGATTGTCCGGAATTTTTGCAGGCGTGAAAACGGAAACTAAGGAATCGTTTTTATCGTTCTTGTATTGGCTTGAAAGGCCATACAAAGTTATCTGCAGATATCGTTTATGTTTTTTTTTCCTGTGGCAATCTGAAATTCGATTCAGTGCAATTATGTCAATTATATGTTGTATCACCTGTTGGGTGAAGCGAGCATTGCATGACCACCGACCATGCCACTTAAAGTTGCCATTGGCCTTTTTACCTCAGCGGTGAGACCTCGTAACAAAGTGCATTTTAAAGCTCGTGTAGGTGAACTCAGGTATCGCTGTGTCAATTGCTTGTAATTTTAATTATCGTCTAGTTCGTGTGATCTTAGAAGATATTTTCACGCAGCGATTTTACCGAAGCTTTCTCAGAACATGAACAGCTCAACTGCTACTTTTGAGAAGCAGAGTATTGGTGTATTTTCCTTGATGGTGCCCAGAGGCGCAGCCAGAGCTTTGGTATGGGGGCACACCAACTTTGAGGGGCACCCCGGGGAAAAAATGGCACTTTTAACATAACCTAAAAACTTACTATGTCTTTGTTCATATCGTTTTTTGGGCTTCCTTGGTTCAATAAAAATGCAAATAAATCGTTGAAGGAGAAGAAAAACGCGATTAAAACCGAAAATAGGAAAAAATATTACCAAAATGTCATGGAATTAGCCAAAACACGACTGTTTTGGATATATTTAAGGACAAATCAGCCAACTCATGCAAACACTTAACATCAGAGAAATCACCAAAGCATGTGCTATCTGTTACAATGTGCAGGTTAAGGCATATTGGAGTCGAAAATTCATTTGTTATGCCCACTGGTTTTGTCGTGACGAGTGAGCCCTCGCTGAACGCGGATTAAGTTCCTTGCCTCCCACAATCGCCGTGGGACGAGGAGTGGCATAGTGTCTTTGGAAGAACACATTTTTCCTGCCGGAAAAATTTGGGAGATGCCATTTGAAAGCGTTTATTAAGTTCCGTATTCTCAAGAATCGGTCCCAGTTAAGAGCAAATAAAAGGTGAACAGGCCGGTGGTTTGGATGATGATTGTGTGACAGGGCTGAAAATTGTGAAAACTAGTTATTCATTTAAATTAATTAGTAGAAATCCTGGTTTAGGGGCTGTGCTCTGAGCTCAGGGGCACATCCCTTCCCAGAATCCACCAGTGTAATAAGCAATTTATATAACCTGGGGTGCTTAGGTATCACAAGCCGTTTTAGAGATTCCTCATTCCTCGTTAGCTCCGAATTACAAGGGGAGTTTCCATTGTGTTTTTATTCCCCATCTATTCAAGACCAGCTCTGGGGCCCCCAAGTGTGGATCAGGGTCCTCCAGAGCAGCTTCCCCAATCCCCCAGTAGTGCCTCCAGGGACTAGACTAGCTCAGTGACCCCGCCCCGAGATGATGGGAGTTGGCCTTGTGTTCTTATTATCTGTCTATTCAAGACCACCTCAGGGGCCCCTGATGTAGATCAGGGTCAGAGAGCAGCTCATGCTTCACCCAGGGACTAGACTAACTCATTGGTCCCAGAGATGAGGTCATCAGACTAGCTCAATGGGCCACAGATAGGCTCATAGGGCCTTAAACCAGTTCAAGAAGCCCCAGAATAGTTTAAGGCGCCAGATCACCTCAGGGGGCCTCAAGCCAACTTAAAGGGCTCTCACAAGCTCAGCGCCCAGACCAGCTCAGGGTAACCTCAGAACCTAGATCCGCTCTTGGGCCCCAGATCAGCTCTTGGGGCCCCAGATCAGTTCAGGGGCCTCAAGTCAGGTCAGGGGGTAATATCAAGTCAGGGCCACTAAATCAGCTCAGGAATCCCTCACCAGCTCGGGGCCCAAGCAGTTCAAAAGCCCCAGAGCTGCTCAGGGAACACCAGATCGGCCCATAGGGCACCAGATCAGCCTCGGGGACAAAAAATCAGATCAGTGGTCCCCGACCAACTCGGGGCCCAGATCAGCTTGGGAATACCAGATCAAGTCAGGAGGCACTTAATCAGCTCAGGAGCCCCATACCATCTCAGGGGCCCTCACCAACCCCTGTGGGCCCAGCTCAGCTCAGAGTTTTAGAGCTGCTCATGAATCACGTAATCACCCAGAAGGCCCGGGTCAGCTTAAAGGGCACCATATTAGCCATGGGGCACCAGACTAGCTCAGAGGGAATAAGATGGACTCAGGAGACACACTGATGATTCGCAGGCACCAGATCAACTCATGGGGCATTAGTTAAGTTCGGAGGCGTATATCTGCTCAGAGTGCACCAGATCGATCAGCACGGGGGCAAGTTCAGTAGGGCACTAAATAAGTCAGGGATCCCTCACCGCTCGGGGCCCAATCTGTTCAAAGACCTAAGCTGCTCAGGGACACCGATGCCCATAGGCACCGATTAGCTTCGGGAACAAACAATTAGATCAGTGGTCCCCGACCAGCTCGGGAATACCGATCGTGAGGCACTTATTAGCTCGGAGCCCCATACATCTGGGCCCTATACTCTGTGGGCCCAGCTCAGCTCAGAGTTTTAGAGCTGCTCATGAAATCACGTAAGGAGGCCCAGATCAGCTTAAAGGGCATCAGATTAGCTCAGGGGGGCACCAGACTAGCTCAGAGGGCATCAGATGGGCTCAGGAGGCACCAGATCAACTCAGGGGCATTAGTGCAGCTCAGGTGGCACCAGATCGATCCGCTCGGGGGCTAGATCAGCTCCCAGCCCCCAGACTATGGCAGGAGCCTAAATAAGCTCAGGGAGCAACATAACAGCTCAGAGGACACAAGGTGGGCTTAGGGCCCACCAAGCCAGCTCAGGGGGCACCGGGCCATCTAAGGAGACATCAATAATCAGCTGAGGGGGCACCTAATCAGCTGAAGAGGCACCATATTATCTGAAAGGAACGATCGGACACCGGGCCAACCATGTGCATCAGCACAACACCAGGAATGCTGGTCAATGGGCCTTGCCGCGGATCCGAACAGAGGCTGGTAGGAGACGTCTGTGTTTCAGAGGTGTAACCCTGCTGAACAGAGCCGGACTGGTGCCTGGTTCACCGCAGTTTAAGGCGCAGCTCAAGGAAATTTTACCATATCTTTTAAATCAGTGATGGTGCTCGATTCAAGGGAACGCAGTTTTTAGGCTTGTTTTAGGTGTTGTTTAAGGTTTTTTACATTTTTTAGCGTTCTGTTATCGGTCTCGTTTTGATAACTTTTTTTGCTTTACAATTGTTAAGCTTCTCAACACGGCATATTTTATGAGTGATGGTGTGCGTGTGTCTGTCGAATTTGACCTGTTTGCTTACTTTGTAATAACTGACGTGAATGGGTGAAAAACCATGCATGATGTGGACCCTATTCGAATAAATATGTATCTGTATATGTATATTGACTTAGGAAACAGAATCAACTTGGGGAGGCATGAGATCAGCTCGGAGGTCCGAATCAGCTCAAGGGGCACTAAATCAGCTATTAGGGCGCCAAGCAAGCCTGGAGGCATTAGACTAACTCAGAGAGTATTATATAGGTTCAGAAGGCACACTTATTTGCTCAGTGGGGCACTCGGTTGACTCAGATGCAACAGATCAGCTTAGAGGGCAAGTAATCAGCTCAAGGGGCCAACACCAGCTGAGAGGCCACGAGATGAGCTCAAGGAGCACCAGGTTGGCTTCACCCGTGCGATTATCGGCGACAATGAGGCATGAGGTGGACACATACTAGGTGCCCATACTCTTCCCGGGTGTTTGAAAAGGCGACAGAATGCCCTAGCTGACCGAAAAAGGTATTAAGTTGTCCAACAATAGTTTCAATCGCTACATGCGGTAACGTTACATCTAGATTCAACGGCGTAGGGTACTAAATTTCGAGCAGCACGGCCCAAATTGGGTACACCACCTGGCAATCAAAAGGGCACCCCGGCAGTGATGGGGCACGTGCCTCATGTGCCCCCTGGCTGCACCCCTGAACAGTAGATCAACTCCGGGAGGCATCCAATAAGCTCAGGGGGCCCGGATCAGCTCAAGGGGCACTAAAACAGCTAAAAGGACATTAGGCAAGCTCGGAGACATCAAACTAACTGAGAGAGTATTATATAGGTTCAGAAGGCACACTTGTTTTCTCAGGGGGCACCAGATTGACTACGAGGGCACCAGATCAGCTCAGAAGGCACATGATCAGCTCCAGGGGGCACCAGATGAGCTCCGCCCATACGATTATTGGCGACGATGAGGCATTATCTGGAAACGGATCACGTGCCTAGACTCTTCCCGGGTGCTTGGAATGGTGACAGAATTCCCTAGCTGACCAAAAAGGCACTTAATTGTCAAACAATAGTTGAAATCGCTAAATGCAGTCTAGTTCCATCTAGGTTCAACGACGTAGGGCACTAAATTTCGAGCGGCACGGCCCAAAGGGGGTAGACCGCCTGGAAATCAAAAGGGCACCCGGCACCGATGGGGGCACGTGCCCCTGTGCCCCCTGGATAGTAGATAAACTCCGGGAGGCATTAAACAAGTTCAGGGGGCCCGGATCAGCTCAAAGGGCACTAAAACAGCTAATAGGGCACCAGGTAAAGCTCGGAGGCATCAGGCTAACTTATTGAGCATTATGTAGGTTTAGAAGGCACAAACATTTTCTCAGGGGGGCACCAGATTGACTACGAGGGCATCAGATCAGCTCAGAGGGTACATGATCAGCTCCGGGGGCCAAAACCAGCGCTCAGGGGTCACCAGATGAGCTCAAGGGGCACCGGATTAGCTCCGCCCGTACGATTATTGGCGACGATGAGGCATTATCTGGAAACGGATTACGTGCCTATACACTTCCCAGGTGCTTGGAAAGGCGACAGAATGCCCTAACTGACCAAAAAGGCACTTAATTGTCAAACAATAGCTTAAATCGCTAAATGCAGTTTATTTCCATCTAGGCTCAACGGCGTAGGGCACTAAATTTCGAGCGGCACGGCCCAAAGAGGGTACACCACCTGACAATCTAAAGGGCACCCCGGCACCGATGGGGGGCACGTTCCCCCCTGTGCCCCCCTGGCTGCGCCCCTGATGGTGCCCTTTCGTGACAAGAACATGAAATTTAACACGGGCAGTGGAGAGAGACCGGGCGTAGACGCGCAGTAAAGGGGGCATGGAAGCTCCGCATGATACATCGAAAACCAAAGGATTAAACATCTGGTGGTAGTTTGCGGGCTATGGCGATAACATCAAGCTGACTTTCTTGACATACACCAAACATGTTGATAACAAGCCGAGCTACGGAGTCGACCGACAACGTCGAATCAACTCCGCACGAAAATATAGTGAAATTGTATTTTACAAGCTGCGCCCAGTGCTGAAAAGGGACATTTGACTCCGTAAAATTGTGTTTATTTTGACTCTATTGTTGTATAGATTTTTCCCGGAGTCAATGTCATCCCCATCACTGAAATGACTCCGTCTCCAGGGACTTTAGGGACAGCACTCCGCCTTTTGTCATGTATCTCACCAGAACAAAATACCAAAGACCCGAATCTAAGGTTGTAAGTCTTCTTTGAACAAACGTAGGCCTATTTAGTTAAAGAAAAGAACACCGGGGGTGTCTTACAGGTAGAAATATCACCCGTATTCGGCCCCGGAGTCGACAGCTGTTATGTAAACAACACCCATACAGCCAGGCTTCAGCACTGACGGATCGGGTGAGCAGAAATCTTCAGGGTGTAAAATTTCCACTTCACCCGAGTGTGCCCACTATCCTACCTTCCTCTGTGTGATATAGCCGTAGTGTTCTAACAGCATGCTGCTCATTGATGTTACTGAACAGAGGATTAAGTGTAAAAGTGATCTGGGCAATATTTGTGTGAGGCCTTTGTAGGAAGCAATACAAAAAACAGAACCTAAAAATTTATATTTCTCTTTAAGGCCCCTCCTCATCATTTCCGGAGAAAATGTCCTATCGCTAGCTTAACGAGGAGCATTCATTCAAGCGCATCGAGGGCACTGACAAGTGACTGAGGTCAGACAAGCATTCCGGTGCAGACTAGCTACAACAGGTAGGACATATTGTCCTAATCTGTGCAACAATTCCTGCAGTTGACGTCGTCCTCGTATGGCTCTTGTCTCTTCACAACTAGTGTTAATTTCGAGAAAGTCGCAGTTTAAATCAGTGGTGAATGGCTCAGCTTAAGTCAATCAAGACAGATATGATATCAGGACATGACAATACCGGGTTCGAAGTGTCCGTCAGTGACATCTTGAAGACAGGAAGGATTTCGCAACAGCAGCATGACAAAAGCACGGTATGAAATATTTCAACCACTCAGATGATAAAGCGGGACCAATAATCGTAGCAAAAAAATGTGTTTAATATATGTTTCCTCAATATACCTTGGTTATCGGTTGCATTGCAGGTTGTCACGCCACATGTGTGTATAGTCACAACTTGGTCTAAGCCAATCGGGGCTATTTTATTTCACGAACTGAGAGTTTCCTCAATTGTCCACGCCACCTTGATATAGACTCCAGGAGACTTAATCTCTCCGTAAGTCAACCGCAACCGCCAAATCTGGACAACTATGCTCTCCAAACAAAGGGTGTGACCCTCCAACGATGGCCTTTGTCTGATTTGCAGGGGAGCACCGTATCGTCGGTGACTGTGCAGCCGACTGTGCAGCAGGCCACCTATGCTTGGGACCACATCAATGTATTCACAACGGTCGGGCGGAAGCGGTTCAGAAAGACGCAGAAGAAACAGCCGAAGCAGATACTCAAAGATGGTAAGTAAGGATGTAAGAAAAGGAATGGGTTGCACTTGCTTTGTTGCCGTGCCAACCCCATGTCAGTCTTGGGCTCTGAAAAAAAACATGAGCGGCGGAGACGGCTGCTTGCGAGGTTGAACTGATCCAGGCAATCGATTTTTACATGAACTGCACTTTAATGAGCTCTTTAAATGGAAACGCCTCTCAAATGTATCAGGCGCACCATGATAAAGCACTTGTATACCAGATTACTTTGAAACCAATCGTGCTCGAAAAGTGAAAAAGATCTTCACCCTTTCTTCCTCTTGAGGGAGAATTCTTTCACGTTGAAATAATCTTCCTCAAAACAGACAACAGTGGTTTAAAATGTTTGCGTTCACGCTCAATTATGACGCCTAGTTTGCTTCAGGTGGAGAGGGGAAGAGGTTTAGCCTCCTTTGATTCGCTTTAGGGGGATGGCATGACCACATTATTAACTTGGTGCTGCAAGTCCTATATGGTCTAGTGCACAAAGAATACGGTTTGTAGAAATAAGCAGAGAAAATCAGTATTTTGTCAGGAAATATAAGAAAATATTAAGAAATATTGGAGAAATTCCAAATTCTTTGAGTGTAGATTTGATTTAAAATCTGCTTGTCATGTTTTTCTTCCTCAGCACCTATAAGTGACACGAATATTAAGGTAATTCTACATAGCAGCATTTCGGGTTAACGAATTATCAGCTTTATACAAGCAGTATTGATTTATGTTAAAATAGCGTTATGGAAAATACCCAATGTAAACGGTTCCAGATTTTTTAACTTCACGCAAATGGTAGTGCTATTAAAATCCATTATTTGTTCAGTGCTTTTACTGAGTCGGTGGATATTCCAATGATTTAGGACGTGCCATCGGAGAAGGCACGGGAAAATTCCTGGAGTTTAGATGGTCAAATGTTCCTTGATTTTCGGTTACCAAGGTCAAGGCTAACGGTCAATGCAGGTGAAGGACTTCCTCCACTCGGTAAAAAGTTCGTCCCGGAGCGCTTTCGGTCTATATGCAAACCTTGGTCAGCGAGAGCAGTTTTGGAAAGTGTAACAAGGAGAAGACGTAAAATATTCCAAATTTCAATACCAATCACCCCTCCTGAACAAACTGTTTAACATTGGAGAAAAGGCTTGTCCTTTTTTATGGATTGCATACCTCACTCTTCATGCCATTTCGCTTAGGGAAACCACCATTAGTTCGCCAATAATTTCATAAACCTGGAAAACTTGCTTCGCTAGTGCATTCCCTAACGTCTGTATTGCTGTTTTCCTGCAGTGAGGGGTGTGGTGCATCCGGGCGAATTCTTGGCCATCATGGGAGCGTCGGGGGCCGGAAAGACCACTCTGCTCAACACGCTCACCTATCGTAACCTGAAGGGACTGAAGGTGACAGGCGGCCGCACCATCAACGGTGAACCGGCCAGCCTCGGCAAGATCAAACGGATCGGCGGCTATGTACAGCAGGACGACCTCATGATTGGTACTCTGACTGTCAGGGAGCACTTGAGGTTTCAGGTCAGTTGATAGCTCTTGCAAGCTGTAATGTTGGTGCCAGAATCATTGACGGGCAAAATATAGATTACTTACAGCAATTGTTGGTATAATTGTTTGAAGTGAGTATTTTGACGGTCAGAATACTGGCCAGTATGCCAAGAACAGTGGCACCTAAATTTCACAAGACAGTTTAAGTTCGCATTTTGTCCTATCATCACCTGACCTTAATGCACCACCGTTGTTCTCCTACCAAAGCGTACCTCACCCGTCCTGCCAGATTTTTCCTGTTCACTGCATGACCGACCTACCAGTGACCTGACCTCGTCTGACCCCAAGGCTCTTCTGCGGATGGAGCCGGGAACCAGCTACGCCTCGCGGATGCAACGGGTCACGGATGTCCTTCAAGAGCTGGGTCTGACCAAGTGCGCCGACACTGTGATAGGGTCTCCTTCGCTCGGCCAGAAGGGCATCTCTGGTGGCGAGATGAAGCGGCTGTCTTTCGCCTGCGAGGTCAGTCCACGGATGTTTACTAGCTGTGAATGTTGGCGCACATCTGCTCGGGGCTGCAGAGTCAATGAAGTGCACCAAATCGAATCCGGGCGAAAAAGTAAAAACCGTAAATTTAAAGGCTAATTTGAGCTGAGAACAGCCTGAAGTGTTGACAAAAAATGAAATATGGGTCCTGGGACAATTTTGAATTCGTGGAGCCTTCTAGAATATTTTTTACCGGGGCTGATGTCGGCCTTTGAAATAAATAAACGCTCAAACTTGGATCTTCAGTCTTCTACGGACAAATACGCCCCTATTTAGTATAAAAGAAACAGAGAGTATATTTCAGGTAGAAATATCACCTGTAATCGTTCCCGGAGTTAAAAACAGACTCTGCAGCGCTGTCTCTGCTGATCTGAGTGGACGAAGACGATCATTATACTCACCTCTTCTGCCCCGAGTGATTCCATCAAAATTGTTAGATAAGGCAGAACAGTTTAAGCACGAAACAATTCAAACACTTTTTCAGTTTCGTTGGTTTTAGAAAGTATGTGATAGCAGTCCCTCATCAACACTAGTCTGCCAAATTATTGCGCTGGATGACCTGATGTGGAAATCCAAGCTGCATGGCTGATTCTTCATATCAAGCAAAAAGGTCCTATCGTCAAGACCTTTCACATGCAAATATTCATATATTTTAAATTTAAGCATTTCAAATGTGTTGATAGTTGACCTATTAACTTCTTTTGAATCCTGGAATACTAAAAGTGGAAACAGCTAAAATAAGGCTTGTTTGAAATTGAAAGTCACTGAAGGGCAAAAATTTGGGAGCATTTAAAGCACTATTTTCTTATTCCTTATGCACCAAAAAAAAACTGAGCTGGATCGATGCTCTAACATTTTGTACTATTTCCCCAGTTGAATTAATAACGGTTCTGAGAGCAGATTAAAACAACTGGTTTCGAAACCCTAATGGCTTCGTCGTCGAGTATATTCCAATTCCAGCAAGTAAATCAAAGTGGGTACAGAGGCATATAATGCATTTCCTCTGCTTATAAGACTGTGGATTCTCATTCTGGAAAATATTGGATCAACCTCTAGTGAGGTACGATCATGCATGGTTATTGTTACTGGTGTCGTAAATTTGTGAGCTGCAAAGCCCACCACGAGCTACTGGAAGCACGCATGCTTGTAGGCATGTATGTATGTACAATGTATGTACATACATGCATGCGTATATGTACATATATTTCATTTACATGCATTCATACGTTATTGAATTCGTTTCACTTAACCTTCGCCCGGGTGGGGGGTCTTTTTAGACCCCCCTCGGGTTTTGCCGGAAGTGACCAAAAAACGGCGGCGCGCAGCGCCGCCAAACTTGGTCTAGCTGTTCCTTCATCATTTTTACATCTTTCCTGAAAATTTTGGCTCAAGGTCATATCAGGTCAGGTCACCAGGTCAGGTGAAGTGACCTCACCTCAAAAATACTTAGGACGGCATAACTAAAAGAAGGGTTAATCGATCAAGTTGAAACTCATACCACATCTTGGGCCCACCAGGAGCTACAACATTTGTTCCGGGATTTTTGATATTGGTGACCTAAGGTCATGTGCAGAGCATGACCTCCCCATTGACAATGCATGGGGAAAATCACGAAATGAGCTTTTCTCAGTAAGTATGGATGGAATCAACTTCAAACATCGGTTGCGACTTGCTCTTAGCCCATTTCTGAAGCTGATACCAAAATTTTTGACTTGTGACCTTTAAAAGGTCACCTTAGGTCAAATAAGCATTTTTTGGTGTTTTTCTGTATAAATTTTGAATAAACTGAGATAGAGCTTTTATTTTGTCACCAAAGTGTTTGTAGAGTCACTGGAAGTCAAATGATATACATCATGACTATACCAGGTCAAGTTGGGTCAGACCGTTGACCTGGGTCAGGTCAAATTCTTAAATTTGACCTGGCATAGCAATATCATATATCATTCGATTCGTATTGACGAGAGGATTGCAATGGTGCATAAACTATGGCTGTATCTTGTTTGGTTTGGAAGCTATTAGCGAAAAAGTAAACGACCTTTTGCATGGGTGGCTATGGACATTCCCAAGAATATGCCCAATATTTAGTGACCTGTAGCTCCCTAGGCTTTGACCTGACACGAAAATGAATGCCCGTGTAATGAAAGCACATCTCAAGAGCTTTCGAATGGTGTTAGGAAAATGTTTCTAGCTATCATAGTTTCTGAGATATAGGAGGTTTTCTTAGTACACCTCATATTAGCGATTTTGACCTATTTTGACCTCTGGTGACCTTGATATTGACCTGACAAGAAAAATGACCGAAGTATTTTCGATATCATTTTCGAAGAGCTTTCGATTGCCGTTTTGCGCTTTTTTCTAGCTCTCTTAGTTTTTGAGATCGTGGGGGGTCTTTTTAGCCCCCCACCAGGGCGAAGGTGGCTCGTACCCGCCACCGGGGCAAGGGTTAATATAACACAATTGTATTTTGACCAGTAAGAAGTCTCCCGTCGAGTTGGACTGTACTACCGGCTTTCCAATGGTTTTGCTGGAAAGCGATGATGAATATATTGTAAAATCAGATTCTTAAAAGCTGCCCACTTCAACGCCGTCTCATCAACAGCCAGGGTGTCAGAATATAGAAGGGAAATCCTGCTCCTTGGGTTGGAAATTAGGAGTTTTATTCATTTCATGATAGACAGATAAATCAGCACACTTGAAGTATATCGTTACTGTATGATACTAGACTTGATAATTCATTCCTTCAAGTGTCATGTGTCCATGCTTTGAGGGAAACCCGGGCTCAGACTAGTACTTTCTTCCGTCGTGTTGCACACTAGTCATTCAGTATACAGAAGATCTGGCACAAGACAAATCCATAATTTTAGCAGGCGCTTGTCACGACTATCCGCTTTTTTACGTCTCCTTGTCCGGTTTTGTCGCGAGCAAGTGTTGCAGAGCCATTGCATGATCCAGCTCTGCTCACCGGCCTTGCATTCACATCCAAAAATATCCTTAACTTGACCTTGAGACCATAGGCAGATCCAGGGGGGCACGTGCCCCCATCGACCCTCGGCGCCCCCCTGAAAGGTTGATGGCGCCCCCCTGAAATGTTGCTTCCCACCCCCCCCAGGATACGAAAGTCGGCGCCCACCGATAGGATTTGGCGCCCACCCGATAGGTTTTGCCGGTCATAGGTGGTGGCGCCCCCTGGTCCGTATGGCGCCCCCCGGGAAGGTGCCCCCTCCTATCAGCAATCCTGGATCCGCCTATGCTTGAGACACCTATCAAAGTGTCGGAAATCTGTCGCCATTGATTTGTCACCTTCAATTTGTATGAAAGTCTCATATCACCATTTATGTCTTCAAACAACGGATGCTGCTGGAGACATTCTTAAACATTACGTCATAAACGTATCATATGTCCAGATCTTGTACAGCCGCCTTCTAGGTAAGCGTCGCACCACATCCGTCGGAGTCCGCCTAAGTTTAACACGCGCACTGGAGGGGGCATCGGAGCCCCCCTCCTCCTACCTCTTTTCCGATGTTACAGGAGAACTGCTCATAGCCGAAAAACACTACTCGATCACATTTAGCAGAATTTAACGGTGCTTTTATTGGTGATAATTTTGCAAATTGGTCAAAATATGTTTGACTTGTAGGTTTTCAAAGTCAAACCTGCATCTTGAGACGCCACAATCGCGTGGTCACATCAGTTCGCCTGCATCGGAGACCAAGTCATAGCGCTATATATATGTTTATATACAAAATATATCAAGGTCATACCAGCTTTTCCAAGGTTATTGACCCCAATGCTTCCGGTCTAATGGCGTTACCCAATATGACGTATATTATGCTATGATGTCATAGTTAAGGTAACCTTGAGCCTAAAATTTCAGTAAATATTTTTGGAACCTTTCTTCTATGATCTTTCCCCACTTTTAGGATATTCCCGACTTTTCCCACGCAACAGCGGCATTTCTCAATAGGTCACGAGCACGGTCAATATTTGACCTTTATGACCTCGTTTTACCTTGAAGGTAATGGCCTAGGCCTATGAAAGTTGGCTATAGTGCACATTACTATAGCCTCCATACAGCTCCAAACGGGTGTTATACGTCTCTTGGATGTTGATTTATCAGGGAGGCCACCCAGCCCCCTCTGCTCCAGTGTGCGTTAGTACCAGACCCCGCTCCAATGCGGGTGCTAATTGAGTGCAATATCTGCTGCAGACCGGTTTTGTTACTGTTATTGGACCTTGGGTGTGATCAGATCTTATTGAACGGGGAAAGGATCTTATGAAAATGGGCGTACATAGCCATTTCAGGTAGCTTTGCGCGAATACGCTACTCGCGCTTTATTATTATGGTGGACGAAAATGTCGCCAATAAAATTAACCACAGATGCTTTCATGTAGCTATCAATAGCTTACTAGTCATTGCCTGTATAATTGCCATTACTTTGGGTCACCGCTTATAATTTAAAATCCTGGAACACTCACGAATTTTAAATGTATGAGGTTTCTGAATATTGTGAAAAGCATCGTTGTGCGCTGACTGGAATTGCAGATCTGTATGCGTGATAAGTCTAGGTGCCTGCCACAGATAAAGCTTCGTCAACACCCTCTGTGCTCATTTCTGCAACCTGTTTTGACAGTCGATTTACCTAGTAAGCCTCCTGACTCCCTTCATAAAGGGAACGTTTTTGAAACACGGTCCCGCCGCACATACCAAACATAACAAAATATCTGAGCCTCTTAGAAAATATTACTCTTCCTAAATTTTCACCTCGTCCTCTTCATTGTGTGCACGTCAGTTAGTATGCAATGCTAAGACAACCTGGCACATATTCCAGACGGTATGTGGGGCTGTTTGTTTACAGCGCAACTATAATCTCCCTTAACCTGTTTTATTGACTGTGCGTGGTATGCAGAAAGATTGAATGCACATCGGTATGCAATCAGCTCAAGTCAACTGAGCATCTGTCTCTGCCAGCAAAGGCCGGCTGTTCGACTCTGGTTAGATGCACACTGGGCATGGTACTGGTATTCACAACAGCGGTCGACTGTTGCACGTGTTTTGCTGCGTGCTGCCTGCCGTTACCTTGCCTGAGGCCGGACGGGTGAGCGAGAGATTGTTAGACCGACGTATAGGGAAGGGGAGGGTAAACTGAGATAGATGGCAAAAGGTGAAACACTTGGTGTCGTTGCATCCTGGGTTGGGTGACATTATATTCTGATGTTATTTGAGAGACAGAGGTTTGCTCAGATTTGGGATATTTAGCCGAAAGAGCTTGAATACTTTCGCGAGCGTGGTGTGGAACAGGTTTTTCCCTTGTGTGAGATGCCAGCGAGTGAGCGTTGTTTTTATCCTCCAGTGAGCTAAATAGATAGCTTTACGTTGTGCTGCTATTTATAGACGTGGGACCAACAGCATAACAACTTGGTATGTTGCAATCCTCAACTTACACCGGATGATAGCTATTTCTGTTCTTCAGGGGCTGACGCAGGCCTGAGTATTGGGGAGGGGGCAATCCCTCCTGTCTGCCTCTCCCAGGGGGATGGAACAACGTGCAATTTAGGTGCTCGACAGACCTAGTATAAGCTACCTCTCCAAGTACATGATCGCTCCCATAGGGAGGGGGGGTCGGAGTGAATATTTTTTGCTCTACAGGCCTAGCGTAAACACCTTTTTAATTTATCTGGCCTTTGGGGGCCAAAAGATATTTTGGCCTCCTCCAGCGCTTTGGGGGGGTGTGGCCGGAATGCCCCCCCCCGCGTCCGCCAATGCTGGTCTTTCTCCGAAAGGGTACTGTACTGTGCTGTGTTTTAGAGTGTCCCAAAATTAACAAAGTTTTAAAAGTTGGTGTTTACCTTTCTTTTTCCCGTTGAGTGTGACCTGAAACGAAATTGTGCAAAAATCAGGCATTTAAATTAATATTTGACCCCAGCGCAAATCGCTTGAAGTTTTACCCATAGCTCCCTATGGAGACTGCAACGCTTGAACACGAAGTATTTCGGTATTTCCATCGTAATGCGGGACTACAGCTTAGTGTGTCTTATATTTTCTTCTCTTTTTGCTGTTTTGTAAGAACTATCTTTTATCTATCGTTTACATGGCATTCCGACTTATTTCCACAACAATTAGGAACTTCACGTTCTTCGTTTTACATAGAACCATATTGTGTTATAAGGTACACAACCCTGATCCGAATATCTGGTTGTTTTTCCTTGTATGGTCAGGCAAAACACTGTTTTATAAACATTATTATTGATCCCTAGACTAGAAAGATACAGTTTCAAGACATATACACGTTATTCAATATGGAACAAAAGTCCATTGCTACATATAAACATCCTTCTGGAGGGCCACTGGCCAGAGGTGTACGCCAGAACTGATTTCCTAGTGTCGGGAAACGGCTTGTGGCAATGCTCTACAACTTGCAGTAGGTGCTGCTGGGGAGTGGTGG
Source organism: Lepas anatifera (assembly GCA_034440635.1). Classification (NCBI taxonomy): domain Eukaryota; kingdom Metazoa; phylum Arthropoda; class Thecostraca; family Lepadidae; genus Lepas; species Lepas anatifera. The sequence continues at coordinate 443,717 of JAOTON010001018.1, forward strand.
TTGGGGGAATACATTCCCCAAAAACAGAAAATCTAGGGGCAATACTATGGTTGCACCCCCCCCATCCCCAAAGCTGTCGGCCTCGTTTTTCCCGGACTCATTTTTAGTCTACAAGCAAGGTTTTGGTGCTTGAACTCTCAACTTTAAACACAGCCACCCAACTTCAGTGCAACAATTGAGCCCTGGATAGCAAAACAAGAATCTTGTGGCTACAACTTTGACCCGGCGACGTTTTTTTATTCTGCTTATCGACTCTTCAGCTTACCCCCACAGCTTACCGTTTAGTTAAATTGTGGTATGCTATCACCGCGTGACGTTTTTTCCTCATCGACTTTGGCTTGTCCCCAAACCTGCCGGCTAAATCCGCCACTGCTGTCGGCTCTCCTCATTCTTAGTCGGAAAACCCGGTACTCAATATATCATTTGTCCCTTTCTTTTTCGCCACTGCGGTTTCGTGAAGGCCTAGCCTATCGTACCTGGGTACCGTCGCGGGACTCGCCGATGATTAGACAGGTTTCAACATGGGATGGACTGCATTATCCGCGTCATCCTCCATCCTAGGGAATGGACTTCAAACGTGATTTTAACTGAGATAGCCAAGTTGTAAAGCAAGTCGGAAAACCCGGTACTGCCACCCGGTGTTGGACGCTGTTGTATCAAAGGAAATCACCTGGACATTGTCCTTGAGGGTACATTTCCGGTAGTTTTTACTTTTCTCAACGAATTTTGAGTTTCAGGACAAAATGATATATTGAGTACCGGGTTTTCCGACTTGCTTTACAACTTAGCTATCTCAGTTAAAATCACGTTATGAAGGTGCCACATTCCCTTTAAGGCATGGAGGATCTGACGCTGGATAAGTTTGTGGGCGCGCAGTCCCATCCCATGTTTGAAAGCCTGTCGGTTGACACGTCATTTCTGGCTGAGTGCCCGCCATGGGACGGTATCCCAGGTTACGATAGGCTGGAGGCCTTCATACGAAACCTGCAGTTGGCGAACAACGCAGCAGAGAGAGGGGCTAGGCTGATAAATTACTATATCGGCTGCCTTACTAAGAATGAGGAGAGCCGACAGCAGTGGCAGATTTAGCCGGCAGGTTTGGGGACAAGCCAAAGTCGATGAGAAAAAAACGTCACGCGGTGATAGCATACCACAATTTAACTAAGCGGTAAGCTGTGGGGGTAAGCTGAAGAGTCGATAAGCAGAATAGAAGAAACGTCGCCGGGTCAAAGCTGTAGCCACAAGATGCTTGTTTTGCTATCCAGGGCTCAATTTTTGCTCTGA